>CM051345.1:45117690-45717690 GCA_028015215.1 Gynostemma pentaphyllum | reverse complement strand
TGGAGCATACATGACACCTATTCCAAATAATTCCATTTTAATTATAGTGCAGTCCTACAAATCTAGAAAACAAACTAATATAGTATAAGAGCATGAAACTACCTTTACTTCTTCATTATTCAGAGATCATAATAGAAAACGTCCACTTTACCTACAAACCAAAAGATATATTTATTTGGAAGAATGAACATTGTTACTGTTATAAGTTAACATGAAGTGTCCTAAATCTAAATATCATCATTAGTTACAATTTTTTTATCAGGTAACACTATACTATAATTTATACCACAGTAAAAGGCTACCAATTAAAATCCTAGTTACACCCCACACTAAAAATGATTGATGAGAACAATGTGTATGTATATCATAAGCAGACACAGTAAACATGAAGAAGCTGTCCAGCAGACAACTAACTACAAAATCAAACTCAACATCCCCCACCCCATTTTTTCCTCATGCAACGGCCAGGATATCAAACAACATACAGAAAGAAGAAAACATTACGCCTACTGAGAGAAATGTGCAGTACTTTGAAAATTCAGATAAAAAATTATCCGACCTATGACCCAACCAAAAAATTTGAAAAGCTACTTTCGAAAGACAGTTTAGAAGGACAAATGTATTTAACACAAAGCAGGACAAGAAAAACAGAGCCTACACAAGAATAAATACGTATTGGACTAAAAATATATGTACATCCAGATTTCCTACATCGGGAGTTGTATTTCTGAAAAAACCAACAGAATAAACTTTCTACTAAATTAAATGGAAATTAAGAGATAGGGCAGGGATAAATGGCATTAAAAAAATGTGCCATTACTCATTCCGTTACACTGTTCTAAACCCACTAAGTGCGTCAAATAATACGAAAGGAAAGAAATATTTACGTAAATGCATCTGTTTCATAATTTATTAGCTGTCTATCATAGTTGCAATTTGGCGGAATAGTTCAGATTAAGAAAAACTCATCCAAAATCAACATTACAAGAGCACGGATGCAATCACCAAAAATTACATGCCAATAATTACCTTGTGGTCGTAGGGTAAAGGACTGTTCCTCGCTTGTCAATCTTCCCAACACGAACAGTTACAAGGGGTATACAGAAACACCTAGCAAGGATGCCAACTTCAACCGGCTCGAAATGCTGAAATTCAAAAACAAATTCATCTCACATCAGGAAAACGATATCAGAGCTATACATTGTATCTTCACAGCTATTATACAAACTATCCTCTTAAAACCAAAATCTCAAACGCCAGGGAATAAAAGGAACTATCAAATTGTAGACACGAATACAAATATATTATTAAAAACTCAATCCATGTATTAATACTTAGTATGCTTTATTACTCACGCCCAATACAGATACCATGCCATCTCCACCGGCACAAAATTTCCTAATACACAGCAATTAATAGTTGAATATTTAAAAATCTAACAGATTATGATCTTTACATATTAAGGCACAAACCTGACTCAATTGAGCCAGAAGACGATCTTCAGCTATGCCGTTTGATGTAGTCATCTTCAGCAAGGGTTTTAACCTTTCATCAGCACGACAGGCACCCAAAACTTGCATATCCAACGCCTGAAGCCACCGTATAACCCTATCTTCCCGATCGCTCTGCTGAAGTAACAGATCTCCATCTCCTTCATCAACAAGGATATCAGTTAATCGCTCCGTAAGGTTAACCTCACTCGTCGAAGCTTCCCGAGCACCAGTAACCTCAACACCATTCGAAGAAGCTTCATCAAGACGAGACGAGTCACCAAATCCTTCAACGTTATCACAATCAACGCGATCAACACCGTCGTTGACGTTTCCGGCAATCGAATCCTCTTTTCTAGGGTTTGACATCGAGAAAGTGGGAAAAGAAATCGTAGGTAAATTCAAGATTTCTGAATCTTTCCTCGCACCGAAAATCACTTCAAATCAACAGGGAATAATCGGAGAACAGAAAGAAACTAAAATCCGAGAGAATTTTTAAGATTCTATATCAAAATCAATCAGAAGGAAAATCAAAATCGGAGAGAAAATGAGAAAATAATCGGAAATGAGGATTGAAGAGAAGGGAAAGGGAAAGGCAAGAACGGAAGAACCAAACATAAATAGAAAACGATAGATATTTTGTGGGCAAGGAAAAACGGACCTGCCTGGCGGATTTCAAGGGCGATCTATAAATCGCGATTTTAAGTCGGTTTAAGATCCGATGGTGATTGCATAAACTCCACGTCATCCAGGCCCATTTTGGGTCCTACAAGTTATAGGTATACGGGCCTACACACTCTCTTATTATTTTTTTTTAAATAATTGGGTCGATCCAAGCATCCTTTACTCAAAAGAAAAAGGGTAATTTTCATAACTACCCTTTTTATCATTTAAGTTATCAAAAGTACCCTAATGTTTTTAAACTTTTCAAAACTATCCTAAAATTGACAAGTGGCTACAATTGATTGATGAGATACTATAACTAACTATGTAAAAACTTCCAATTAAGGGTAGAAAAGAAACTAATTTTTTTATTAGGGTACTTTTGAAAACCACACTTCATGAAGGGGTATTTATGATAAAATTTCAAAGAAAAATTATAACAAAATACTTATGAATATTTGGAGTAAGTGACGGATCCAGGATTTATATACAGTAATTATAGGGGTACAATTGTAGGTCCGTCTTTGATGAGAGAAGTTCATGTGACAACGGATGAATCTAAATTTTTTTTTTTTTTTATTATTTGTAAAGAGGTATTTGGTAGAAGGAATGAATTAAGATGAGTTAGGCTTTAACGGATTTTTTTTAAAATAAGTAAAAAATAATAAAAAAAATAATCAAAATAGAAGGGTTTGTAATATTTTTAGCAAACTAGGGCAGTTTGCTGATGTGGCGTCTTCTTTTGACTGGTCAACTTGGGAAAGCGCTCACAAGATAACGTTTTTAGAAAATGTGGAATCATTCCACGTTTTCAAGTCAGTGGCTATTTCCACTTACCCTTCTTCCCTTCTTCTTCTGCTTCTTAATTGCTTTTTTGATATTGTTTATAGTTTAGTTTTTTAAAGTAATTATGTCTGAACTACCATTTAGTATGTTTACATCCATCTTAGCCTCTAACGACTATATTGACATTGTCACTTTAACTGATGATGAAGAAATTGAGGATTTACATGAGGATTGCCCCGAACACGAACCCACCTCACCTTTATACACCACACTAGATATGAAAATCATTAATTCTAATATGTGTGAGACTGAGTCAGTTCCAAATGTTGGTTTTGTTGGGAGATCATACGAGTTTTGTATAGGGAGGAGGTTTAACACTAAGAATCGTCTACCATTTACTACAGTTATGGGCATGAGGTCGTCTACCACTTATAGCTCCAATTAGACATCACATGTATGAATATGAAACAGAAGATCGTCCTTTGGTATCAAGGTACCAACTACATTTTCATACTTATTTTTATAATTATTTATCAATTTCACTATAATAAATTCACTATTCAATGTAGATGGGTTCACGCTTTCTCATGATCTTCCCACGCATATACTATATCAGCTAACTTCAGAGCATGCATCAAATATCTATAATATATTTTAAATATCAGTTGAAACATCAACTAAGCTTATTATTTAATTAAGTACATATTATATGGCAACCATATACGAACGTTATTATGTTGTTAGCGGAGTAGTGTAGGCGGGATCAAGATGTGTGGATAACTATAAGTCCACTCATATGTTTCTATATATGTGAGTAGAATCGACCCGGTCGTACTATGCGACAATTTGAACTCCGTCAAATAGTCCTGGATGATTGTAATACTGAACCACAGTTGCACAAATTTGACTTTCGGGGTAGACACAATCACGATTGGATTTCACAATTGGATACTTATATACAATGGTAGAATCGAAGAATGAATCATATGATTAACGGTGAGGATGTTCAAGAGGGTTCCGACGTTTCAGACGATTATTATAACTGGTATTATAATATCACACGTCGGCGGAACTTATGACACTTTGGTATGTATTCAATCATCTTATGTATATAAATCTAATACAAGTTTTTATTTACTTATACATCTTTATTTTGTTTTTTTATGTTTAGATTGATATGTTCAATGACTTGTCAACATCGGATGATTCTAATACTAGACTCACTTGTGAGCGTGGTTTAAGTATTATTCATGAATCTAGACGAAAGCTTGTCGCTCGACGACCTAATGTGTGACACACACGTGAACATCCTGAAAGAAGGCCAGCAAGAGAGAAACAGGTTCCGGTTAAAGATCCTGATGATATTGATCATCCTACACAGGCATTTTCATCCACCACTCCACCCGACTCATCTTTTACCGGAGATCCATCAGGTTCACTTGGTGCATTGGGCCCACTCACCTTTTCATGATCCTGACTCTTAGAGCTATTGACTATTCGCCACGTACATCACTACCATTTGGTGAAGGGTCTTGCATGCAGTTTGATCAACAACCTGTTCGTCCACCACCACGTCGAGGGCGAGGTCGAGGTCGTCGTGCGGATTTGCCTCCACGACAACATCCTAGGTGTGATAGGCACCCTCTATCGTGCGGGACATGATTTCTTTAACATATAATTAGTATAATTATAATTTTCTATATCTACCATTATAGATGTTTAATTTTGTGGACTATCAAACTTTTTTAGAATGTTTAAATTCGGTGTAATAACAAAGTTTTTATCATATTATGCTTCAATTTATATTTATTTCTCATATTTTGTTATTTGCACAAGCATATAAAGATATCATTAAAAAAAGATAAAAAGAGAAGAAATACTTTTTTACTTAATATGCGGAGATATCATGCATAAAAAAGGGGAGAAAAATGCAAGCTGCGGTGAAAACGTTATATGGTTCCACTTTTTCTGCTGACATGGCAAATGAAAACATTATATCATTCCACGTTTTCAGTCAAAGGCAAAAACTGCCCTAGTTTGCTTAAACGTTTCACCGGTATTCTATTTTGCTTATTATTTTGAAAACCCACTTTAATCGCCCGATGACCCGGCTTAAACAAACCTAACATGCGTTTATTAGGTGGACATAATAACCTCGAGGTTTTTTTTTTTAATTCGTAGATTTTAAATAGTAACAAGTGTAAGTTTGTTTAACTTTCAAAGAAAAATTAAACAACACAAAACTCAAACTAAAACTTACTTATCAAACACAAATTTTATAAACTTGGGTTTTTAAAACTCGTACTCCTACACATCCTAAAGTAGACTATCTAAATTCAAGTTTTACGTTCGAAGGCTACATAAACTCAAGCTTAACTCCTATCAAATATCCCCAAATATTTTCTCACCTCAATTAACCTCATAGAACAACCACACAATCTTAAAACATTTAGAGTCATGAATCTCATAAAATAATATTATAGGTAGGTAGTTATAAGGGACATTTAGATTGCAGGTTTATTCCACGTGTTTGCTATTAGTACATTGGTTGAGTACATCATTTTTTTTTTAAACTCATAAGTTTATTATGATACCATAATTTTCGGGTTTTCTTTATAAACATTGGTTTATACGAACTCAAGCTTCCCAAACCGGCAATCCAAACGTTCATATGGTTTGAATTCATGATCAAAAGGCTTAAAAAAAAGGCTTTTAACCACTAAGGCCCGTTTGGTAACCTTCCTCGCTTCCATTTCTTGTTTCTTATTTCCATTTCTTGTTTCTTGTTCCTATTTTTTTGAAAAGAGAAGCAGAAACATGTTTGGTAACTGTTTCTTATTTCTTGTTTCTGGAAGAAAAAAAAAATAGAAATGTGTTTGGTAACTATTTCTTGTTTCTGATTCTCATTTAAAAATATTATATCTATATATTTTTTTGGATATTTATAATATATTTTATAAGTCAAAACGGGACAGAGGCATAATTTATCAATGTGTTGAAAATTTTAGAAACAAGAAAGAGAAATAAGAAACTAGAATTTATTGTTTCTAAAATTTCTACACAATTTTGGGAAGTGTTTTTTTTAAAAAAAAAAAAAGAAACAAGAAACAAGAAGAGTTACCAAACAACTTCATTTATTAAAAATTGAGAAATAGAAACAAAAAACAGAAATTGAGAAGGTTAGCCTTAAGTTAACTTTGTTAGGGTGCATACTGCCACGTCACTACTTATCTGGAAAACTGGCAAAGGCGTGTTTGGAAAGGAGAGGAATGGATGGAAGAAGCAGCAAAAAGCAGATCATTACGTGGTGGGCGAGAAACACAGCATCATCCGTCTCTTTTCTCTTCCCCCAATTATTATTCTCTTTAAGTTATTGTTTAAAACTTTGGTTCTTTATTTGGGAAGTATATGAAATGAAAAGGACGTTTGAAAATAGAAACTTCAAAGTTGTAATTATTTGGTTTTTTTTGTTAACAGGGAAATGATTTGATTAGTACTAGTATTATTATTAATTTAAATTGTCATTGACAAAACTAAAAGTTTTTGTTGAGGGTCCCATAGATGCGGGGTGGAATATAATCTAGGGTGGCAAAGGTATCTATAGTTTAGAGTATAGCACGAAAAGAAACTACAATTTTAAGGAGATATTTGATATACCGGTATTGGATTTTTTTTCCTTCCAAGATATTGTTAGTAATGGATTTAGATTCCTTGGTATCGAAAGCCTATTATATTATTGAGATTCTTATTCAAAAACCCCTATAAATAATTATTATAAAAGTATTATTTAATTAATTTAGTATGATTTAATGTAATAAAAAAATATAATTGATAATTTTAATATAATTTTATATCATTAATTAATTTTTAAAATTTTATCAAAATCACATTATACCAATCTTATTTCTATCTATCAAGAATTCATTTTCTAGTATAAATTCATTCCGACATCCCAAACTAAAATGCCGTGTGATTATACCATTAATAAGGAGACCTATTTTTGCTAAAACCCACTAGTAAGATTTATCTATAGTGGCTCAAATCTCCCTATCCAAACCTCAACACTAAAAAAATTGTGGATGTAGTGCAGAAAATTCAAAGTCATAATTATTAGATAATTAATACAGTAAAGTTTTTAATTTGTCTCATTTGCAAACAAAAATTTATGATTGTGGGTCCTAACTAGCTACTGCCTACGATTTTAGGGTGGTGATATGAGAGATCATATTTCTATCTAAAAAATTGCAAGAATGACCTTGAAAATACTGTCCAAATGAAACTTTGACCCAATTCTTATTTTTTATAGTTAAAACCTTTTGCTGATGATGTCAGTATTGAGTGAAAAGACAAAAGTGTGAAAATATTTTGCTCATAACTTTTTCTACAAATTTGAGATTGCTATAAACTTAGATTCAATACGAAAATGTTGAGTAACAAAAGATCCGAAATTCGGATGAAAAGGTTGACCAAAATACGAAAATGTTGTAAAAAAAAAATTCTGGAATTCTTTCTTAATTTTTAAAAATTTGAGCGATCATTAGCAATGATCTGTCAGATCATAGGCAAAGATTTGACCGATCATAGGCAATGATCTGGCCGATCACAGGCAATAATCGATCAGATAATTGAGTAACAAAAGATCCGAAAGAGTATTTTACTCATAACTTTTTCTACAAAATTGTGATTGCCACGAATTTAGATTCAATGGATAGATATAGAAAAAATAATGAAATCGATAACTTATTTGCACAAAACGGAGTCTGAATGAAGAAGTTAACGCCAAAATACTAAATTTTGATAAAAAGAAAAATCTAGAAAAGTTTCTAGAAAGTGGTTTGGGATCTGACCTATCCCATACCAAGATCGGTCCGATCAGCCCAATTTTTTTCTTTTTCAAAATTTTTATTTCTTTAAAAATTTAATATTTTGGTGTTAACTTCTTCATCTGAACTCTGTTTCACGCAAATAAGATATCGATTCCATTCGTTTTTTTTATATCTATCCATTGAATCTAAATTCGTGGCAATCCCAATTTTGTAGAAAGGGTTATGAGCAAAATACCTTTTCAGACCTTTGGTTACTCAATGATTGGTCAAATTATTGCCTATGATCGTTACCGGTCAAATCACAGGCAACAATCATCTGATCTGACCGATCATTAACGACCTAACACGAGCATCATAAGTTTGGTATAATGCGAAAATGATAAATAATTCTTACTTTCTTCTTCCTTGCTTAAAGATTAGAGAGAGAGTCGTGAGTTTTTGTTTAGTGAGAGAGAAAGATAGATAGAGTGGGGTTAAAGAAAGTTCTATCAATACAAAAAAGTATTTTCAATGAGTTTTTTTTTATCTTTTCACACCTAGGTGACATTAGCATAAAGTTTTATTTATAAAAATTGAAAATGGAGGCCATGTTTCATTGGGGCTCATATTTCAAGGTCAATTAGACAAATTTTCTATTTCTATCCTACCTTAGTTTTAGAGGGTTTGGGTTTTATTTTTTCAAAGTTTTATGTTTATATTATATTTTATTGAATTGTATAATCAAAATTTATATTGATCTAATATAAATATATACACGAAAAGATGAAAACCCCACACTCCTCCTTGAAATGAAGCTCTGCCATTTCAGATTGATCGGTGAAGAAAGAAATATGAAAACTTTCTTCTTTTCCTCACTCTCCGGTGATCGATGATTTCTCTTACGGACCTGCTCACTGTCTCTTTCTCTTTGTTTTGTTATTAATTATATATATATATATATAGATATATGTCACATATTCTCTCTCTCTAGAAACCCTAACCTTTTGGGTATGATGATGGTTTTGGATTGAAATTCTGAGTGTGTGGGAATTCAGGCCATACTGAAGGCGGGTCGGGTCATTGGGCTTCGCAACCATGGCTTTTCTCTTCCTTTTTCTTTTGCCCTAATTTCTATATCTAAGCCGCTTATCTTTTTCCCATATGTACGGTAGTACATCCATGATTTTAAGGATAATATAAATATATATTGTAGAAATTCATAACATACTAAAAGGGGGGACATAATACTAGAGAATGAATAGTGAAAATGGATTAAAAAAATGAATAGTGAAAACAATACCAAGTAATGAATAGTGAAAATGATATAAGTGGAATCTTTTCCATAGAAAAATAAGTGGGAAACAAACGTGAGAATCAATTTGTGAATTGGTGCATGAGAATAGGAATGAAAGGCATGATGATAGAATGCGTGTTTAGTATCCAGGAGTAGTAAGAATGAGATAGTAAAATATGGTATAAAATTAAATTAATTTTATCAATTATATTTTTCTTAAAAAATTACTTCACGATAAATTTTAAAATATTTCTTCAATTAAAAAATGTAATTAAAAGAAATTAAATAATTTTTTTATTTGGATATGATGAGTTTAGGATGCCAATATAAATAGTAACTTTGAGATTAGAAAGCTAGCGATGTGATTCCACAAATAACCTCAAAGATATGAGAATTCTAGGATATTGTGGATTTGTTGTTGATGGTTAATATGATGCTACTCTATGAAATATCTTTGAATTTAAATATGCTTAAAATTCAAGTATTAAGTAATTCTCAAAATTTAAAAATATAGTTGGTCAAATTAATTGTTCGAACGCTACATAATAGAAATGGAATTTATCTCAAATAACATAAATCTACATACTAATTACTGAAATGTCATAACTTTTTAAAAATTACTTATATAGCATAATTATAATTCAATAAATTATAAAACTATAGTTCAATAAATTATTGAACATGAACTATAATACATGGGTATTTAATGAATTTGTATGTTTCTTTTTTCTTTTTTAAGTTCAAGTTTAATAATTTATCAAGCTATTTGGTTATATTTCATTATTATTTACAATGAATTTGTTAGTCTTTTTTTTTTTTACTTTTTTTTAGTTCAATAATTTATTGAATTATAATTCAATAAATTATTGAACTATAACTATGATATTTTAGTAACGTTTGAAAAATTCTAACATTTCAGTAATTAGTATGTATTCAATAATTACCCAAAAAAAACTACCCAAGTTGCTTCAAGGAGAATTTTGCATTCCTTTCTCAAACCAACTATTTTTTTTGAAATCATTTGCAATTCTCTTCACCATTGGTGAGGAGATAAGTATTATTAAAAAAAAAATCAAGCATACACTTTAAGACTTTTTAATAGAAAGTTTGACTAATTTGAGTTGGTGTAGTTTGAAGTTGAAAAGTCCAAATTTATGTCACTTAGACGAAGCTAGGAAAGTTAACTTCTAAAATCTGAATTTATCTATCATGTATATTGTTAGTTTTATGGGCTTCAATCATACCTAATGTTTTGATGATAACAAACTAAATTTATACTAATGGTTTCGAAGTTTTTTAAGTGTCTATGCTGTAGAGCTCGAAACAAGGATACAAACACAATTTGAATCGGCTAAATCGGAGTCCAAATGAAAAAGTTATGGACAAAAGAAGTTTAGAGGGAAATACACGTAGATGGATGACTTGGCATTAAAGAACCAATATGATTTTGACACGTGGATAAATAAGCTGATTGGGAGTTTACCAGACTTAAAGTCTGATGCATTATTCCAGACGAATAGAGAAGCGACAAGTGGTAGCGAAAAGGAAAAAAAAAAAGCAAAAGTTGTTGACAGACGCGATACATGCTGCACGCGCCAAAGGTTGAGCGTTTTAACTGTTTGAAGCGCGAGTATGTCTTGATTTTGTACTCTCGTGCCCGAGCAAAGAGCAAACCGATGCTGCTAAAGCTTTTTGCGAATTTTGCCTATTTTCCAGCCCAATTTTCTTACCATTTTAGCCGCCATTGGATCAAATTTTACCCCATCAATGATCCAGATTTGCCCTGAAGCTTAAACACGAATTAGGCCACTTTTTCTCTATTTTCAAATATAAAACATTTACCTAATACTCAAAACTCTACTCTAACTTGCAGTCAAAATTCCCAAGAACTCCATCCTTCAATTCTCTCTTTCCATCTCATTTTGGTTATTGTTTTTGTGAGAGATTTATATATGTAAGGAAATTGTAAACTTTTTAATGGTACAAGATTTGTATATCTCCTATTTGAGAGGATTTTTTAAGACTTTTATTTTTCAAATTTCATTGGAATTTGTATTAAGGTGTGAGAACACCTTTGGGGTGTGAAAAAGAAATTGACTAGATCCTGAACCAGAGAAAATGATCGGTTTCTCTTTTTCCTGTTGAAATGGGGTATTGTACCGGTTTAATTCTCACTCGCAAGAGAATCGATGATGAGTCTTGGGGAATGGATATAGGTGCTGAACCACTATAAAAAATCTATCTTTGGTGTCTTCTTTCTCGTAACTTTTTAATTTCTGCACGTTTTATTTTATTGATTTATGATTGTTGTTTGTCAAATAATTACTTGCATTAATCTTCACTAGAAAAATATTGTTGATTTAATTAATTCATTAATTTGCAACTTGATTGATATAATCGTTAATTCGGTTGATCGATTTGAAAAACTTTCTTGTTCTATTTCCTATCCAAAAAAAAAAAAACTTGTTCTAAAATTCGATTTATAAATTTATAATTTTTTAAAGCAACCCTATTCACCCCTAGTGTTGCCATTCAGTCCTACATATATGATTGGTAGGTTGGTAAGATTAACAAATCTACATAGTCTAAAATGGAACAGAAAAAAGAAAATTAACCCTGTTTAATTTAAAAGAAAAAAAAAGACCGATCAAGTTTATAGTAATGTGACTACACTGATGGTTTATGATCAATATTAATTCATCACTCCAAAGTTTGTTAGCTAGCCAACAAACAGATTTAAGCGCGGGAAATAATCGATTGCAACTAGAGTGATGTCAATAGCTTCGAAAGGCTAGACAAAAAATAAGTAAAAATTCCTCTGAGAAGTTAGGATTGGAGAATTACCCACATCAATGAGCAATATCTGTAATAACATCCTCTCGTAAGCTACTTTTTGTGACGGCCCTTTAGTCCTCGCCTGAAAACACCAACTTACATCCCGCGGGACTGAGTCAAATCACTTACTTTTCTTTGGTTCTCTTGCATATTCATCAATCAGTGCCTGTACTTCTCTCCAAAAAAGTCCCTCAACCATAATCCCATCCTTTGTAAACCTGAAAGATTATTACAATTCCAGAAGTAAAGAGTGAGTCTATTGTTGATCTTGGAACTGGAACTATGTCGCTCCAAAACGATGTAATAAGAGTGTGCAAGTGTGTGTTTGCATAAGTGTGCTTAAGAGAGAGAGAGAGACCACTGAGTAACACTTTTGGTGAAGTGAACAGGTTTGTTTGCAGAGATTGATTTCGGATCTGCACTGGATATGGTCAGCGTGTACAGGTCGGAAAATCTAGGTAACTTTGAAGAAACTACCAATCCTGTGCTGGTGAAGGATCCCTGCCAATTAAACAAAAATGCTGTTTTAACAATTTTAATTTCTTAAAGCCTTTTTTTTCTACAGAATTAAATATCATAATATGAATAGCAGACTCTTCTAAAACACAAACTACCGTATATATGACACACAGCTTGTTTGGAGAAATGAAATGAAGTTCAAAAAACAAACAAGGCACAGGTAGAAGTTATATCATATAAAGTCGAGAGAAATTTGAGAGGGCCTCAATCAGAAGACATGCCAAACAAAATCAAGAACGATGAGATTGGAATTAGCAATCCAACTGTAGTTTCCTCAGATTTTAACGCTCAAGTACATTGAGTGGCTATGAAATTAAAAGGAAAATCCACCACACCACCTCATCTCATTGCGGAAAAAAGAACCAAAAGGTCCAAGGTCATAAACTAGCAAAACAAGAGCAATATCAGGTTTTATGGCCATTATGAATAATAATCCAATTTCAAAAACCAAGTGAAATTGGGAGATTGGTTGGATTCAACTGCCATGAAGATTATTCCAAAGGCAGGTAAAAGGCCTAAAAAAAGGGGGGAGGCCTCAAAGAAGGAATCGGGGAGGAGAGAAGTCAGAAACCTGGAATCTGGCATCAACTATGATTCCACCTGTGTAAAAAGGAAAGCGGGAAAACAAGTTATTGATGTTAATTGTTAGTTGGAATATCAGAGGCTTGGGTTGTCCCAAGAAAAGCAGCGTCATCAAGGATTTAATTCGGAAATATAACCCCACCATTGTCATCCTCCAGGAAACTAAAATGGTTACTATAGACAGAAGTGTAGTGAAGTCTGTTTGGAGTTCCAGAGATTTAGCGTGGTCCTCTCTCCCTGCGGTGGGTTCCTCAGGTGGTATCCTTATCATGTGGGCAGACCCAGCGTTTGTTGTGAAGGATGTCTTCTCAGGAGCTTTCTCTCTCTCAGTGCTCCTTGCGTTTTCTGATTCCTCTCAGTTCTGGATAACGGGTATTTATGGGCCTCCAGTGTATAGGGAACGCAACCAATTCTGGGATGAACTGTTTGCTTTGGGTGGCTTATGTGACGGGCCCTGGCTTTCAGGAGGTGACTTTAATGTCTGTAGGTGGTCCACAGAAAAGTCTACAGGTAGAGGCATCACAAAGAGTATGAAGCTTTTCAATCAATTTATCGATGACTTTGAACTCGAAGACCCTCCAATGGTCAATGGTTTATTCACCTGGTCTCGTCTCAATGGGGTTGGTGTTCTCTCTCGCATTGATCGGTTCCTGTTCAATAAGAGGTGATTGGATTTGTTTGCTGAAGCCAGAGTTTCAAGATTGGAAAGACCGATCTCTGATCATTTCCCCATTCTTTTGAATTCTGGAGGCATCACTTGGGGGCCCACCCCCTTCAGGTTTGAAAATATGTGGCTTTCTCACCCTACTTTCCCTTCTCTTATTTTTTCCTCCTGGAACTCTTTTCCAGTTAGAGGTTGGGCGGGGTATTCTCTCCTTTTCAGATTAAAGCTTTTGAAAAAAGTTTTAAGAAGGTGGAACACTGAGGTTTTCGGGAATACAATCTCTAAGAAAGCTGACTTGCTTTCCTTAATCTCCTTTCTTGATAAGCTTGAGGAGACTTAGGGGTTGGTTCCTTCCCAAGTGGCTGAGAGGTCTTCAGCAAAATTACAGCTGTTGGACATCTCGATTAATGAAAGCATCAGATGGAATCACAAGTTGAAACAACAGTGGATTAAGGAGGGGGATGAAAACACGGGGCTCTTCCATAAAAGCCTCTCAGGAAGGAAATCTAAAGCCTTCATTGCTGAAATCCTCTCTGAGCAAGGTTCTAGCCTGTTGACTGACAAGGAAATTGAAGATGAATTCAACTCCTTTTTTCAAAACCTCTACGCCAAAGACAATGGAACAAGATATCTGCCTGGTAATCTGGACTGGTCCCCCTTTGGTGAAGATGAAACACAAAGTCTGGAGAATCAGTTTTCTGAAGAAGAAATCCTCAATGCCATTTTTTGTCTTGGTAAATCGAAGGCCCCGGGGCCAGATGGGTTCTCTGCAGAATTTTTAAAAAACAGTTGGAACATCCTCAAGGCTGATTTTTTGAGGATGTTCCAGGAGTTTTTTCGAAATGGAATAGTCAATGCGATCACCAATGAAACCTATATCTCCCTCGTCCCCAAAAAAAGTGGATGTGAAACTGGTGAAAGATTTTAGACCCATCAGCCTTGTTACGGGTCCCTACAAGATCCTAGCAAAAGTTCTAGCAGACAAGATAAAAATTGTTCTACCTAAGACCATCTCTACTTTTCAAAATGCCTTCATTAGAAATAGGCAGATTGTTGATTCTATCCTCATTGCTAATGAGATGGTTGATTTTTGGAGAAGATCTAAAAAGAAAGGTCTAGTTTTCAAACTTGACCAGGAAAAGGCCTATGACAGAGTTGATTGGGATTTCCTAGATGCTATTATGGAAGCTAAAAGGTTTGGTGCTAGATGGAGAAATTGGATTAGGGGCTGTCTCTCTTCTGTCAACTACTCAATCATCCTTAATGGCAAGCCGAGAGAAAATTTTAAAGCTTCCAGGGGCCTGAGACAAGGGGACCCCCTCTCCCCTTTTCTCTTCACCCTCGTTGCTGATGCCCTCAGCAGGCTCATCTCCCATGCTGAGGGGTTTGGGCTTTTCAGGGGGTTTTCGTTGGGCACCTTTTCTGTGTCACACCTGCAGTTTGCTGATGACACGTTGGTCTTTATTGACTGGGAGGATTCAAGTTATCTGAACCTGCTGGCTGTTCTCAGGGTCTTTGAACAGATGTCTGGTTTAAAATTCAACCTTGAGAAATCTACTATAGCTGGCATCAATCTTACTGAGGATTTAGTCAACAAAGTGGCTGCTTCCTTCTCTTGCAGAGCCTCTAACCTCCCCCTAATTTATTTGGGCCTTCCCCTTGGGGGTAATCCTAGAAGCATCTCTTTTTGGGACCCTGTTGTTGAAAAAGTTCATAAAAGAATCAGCAAATGGCAGAATGCCTTACTTTCTAAAGGTGGTAGGCTGACCCTAGCCCAATCTGTCCTCAACAGCCTTCCTACCTATTATCTATCTGTTTTTGCTATCCCTGTGAGTGTGGCTAAGCAGATTGATAAAAAGATTAGAGACTTCTTCTGGAAAGGCAGCAACAACGACACTGGATGTAACCTGACAAATGGGAGATTGTTTCTAAGCCTCGAGATCTGGGTGGCTTGGCTGTAGGAAATGTGTCCAGGAGGAATGAGGCTCTTTTGAGCAAATGGCTCTGGCGGTTCCCCCTTGAGGGCGATGCCCTTTGGAGCAAGGTCATTAAGGCGATACATGGAGTCCCAAATAATGTCTGGGGTTTCAAAGCTGATCGTTATTGCTCCGCTCGTTGTCCTTGGAAGGCTATTAGAAATCTAGAAGAGATTTTGACTTCCTCTTCTTCTCTTCAACTGGGCACTGGTTCTACGATCCATTTCTGGGAAGATAACTGGTCTCCTCTTCTGAGACCCTTTAAGGAAGCTTTCCCTTCTCTTTTCAGAATTCCCTCCAACACCAAGGCGCTTGTTAGAGACTTATGGGACCCAATTTGTAAATCTCAAGGACCAGGAGGTAGATGAGTTTGCTTCCCTTCTTCAGACTATTAGCGGTTGTCTGCCCACCTCTCCGGATGCCAGAATTTGGAGGGGCATGAATGATAATCAGTTCTCCTGCAAGAATGTCTTCAAAGCTCTTTTCGCGAGCGCCCCTTCTCTGCCTCTGGATATCTCTAGAGCCATTTGGAAGGACAATTACCCGAAAAAAGTTAAAGTTTTTCTTTGGACGCTCTTTCATGGCGGTCTTAATACTAATGATAAAATTCAGAGGCGGTTTCCGTCCATGGCCTGGAACCCCAACCGTTGTATTCTCTGTTGTGCTGCAAATGAAGATCCCCTCCACTTGTTTTGGTCTTGCCCTTTTACCTCCATTTTATGGGGCAAACTCTTTGACATTTTTCCTATTCAGGGTCCTCCTCCTTCTAATATCCAGGCTATTCTCCATGGTTTTCTGTGTGGAGTGAACCTAAGTGGAAAAGCTTATTCTCTCTGGCGTAACTCGATAAGGGCTCTGCGTTGGCTAGTTTGGTGGGAAAGAAACAAGAGAATTTTTGAAGATGTCTCTCTTAATTGTTTTGACCTTTGGGATCTTCTAGTTAGATTTGCTTCTTTATGGTCGGCTACGGATAAATCCTTTTGTAATTACTCCCCGTCACTTATAGCCCCCAACTGGAGGAATTTTTTGTAATCCTTGGGTGGTGCTTTTGTATTACTTTCATTTATCAATGAAATTGTTTCTTATAAAAAAAAAAAACCAAGTGAAACTAGTGCCCAAAAAAAACAACTGCTGAAAAAAAAAAAGGTAATATCAAGATATCGCATCACACAAAACCAAATTAAATTAATCTCACTTTTCGAAAAGTCAACAGTGTGTATGGAAAAAGATCAGGAAGAAAACAACATGATACATCATCTAGAACTAGAGAAATAACGGCCATGAGTCTCCAAAAATACTCCCACGTGATAGTAAATATTAAATGGAGGATGAAATCTATGATAATAGATGTGCTTAAGAACATGCTACCTCCTTACTAGCATGCTACCTCCTTATCATAAAAAAAGAACATGCTACCTCCTTACTACCATGTCTCTCGATTCAACACTTTCATCCTTGAATACTCTCAATAAAAATGGTCATTCTTTTAAGGGATAAAAGCAAAAATACACCCCTTTTTTGTTTTAAAATATCTCTGCACTTTAGAGAAATTGCAAATCACACCCTTCTATCAATTGGTTTTAACGAAATTTAGACACATCTATTTTTTTGATAATACCCATATCACGTGTTCCAAAACCATTAAAAATTTCGAAAAATTTGAACATTTGAGTGTGATTTATAGATTTTACATCTTATTAAGATAAGAGTTTATTCTAAAATTCTACACATCCGTTAAACTTTTTTTTGTTATTTTTCATGAAATCAAAATACATGACATACATAGAATATAAATGTATCTCAATTTCGTTAAAACTAATCGATTGAATGGTTTGATTTGCAATTCTATTAAAGTGCAAGGGTATTTTAAAACAAAACAAAAAGTGCAGGGTGTATTTTGCATTTATCCCTCCTTTTTAACTCTATCAAGTTATCACAGAATAATTTTGCATATTAAAAAGACAGATTCTAAGAACTTCCCTAGCATAACATGAATGCTCTGCATTTTAAAGAAATGGGAAAAAAGTACCAACAAAAACAAAATCTTACAGAAGGAGGATAAGTAAACAAAATTGCATTCTTCTCCTTTGTGAATCCAATCAGCTGCAGTAAAACACTGAAAACAACATACTTGCCAGAGTTAAAGAATCAACAAGAAAGGAACTAAACATTAAGTATAAATTTACATTTTTTTTTGTTTTCTTCAAAAACAAATTCATTTCCAGTAAGCTATAAAAAGCAACAAATTTTCAAAACAAGAATTTCAAAGAAAATTGAATCAACACAAGCATTAATCTTCCATAATTTTAGACCAGTAAATACAAAACGAGCTATGATTGTGAAAAACGAAGGATATAATACGATGCAACCGATCAAAAAATCACGATTCTCCGGAAACTTCTTCTTATAAAACTGAGCAAATAGAGCGATGATTATGACAACAGTTCCAATTAAAAGTCTTGCATTGCTCATCCTCACATCTTCCTTGTAACCACGATTCGCTACAATCTAAGATCGAAGAAAATGAAAAAAAAAAAAAAAAAAACCAAATAAGAAGAGAAATCGAAAGCAATTGAAAGGGAGAGAATTAGGTTTATAGCTAAACTTAAACCTCGGAGACAGATTCATCGAGGGTGTTCTTGAGGGAGTGGTGGTCTAGAAGATTCGCCTTCTTAGGGTTCTTGTTCGCGATCTCTGATTTCTTCTCCTCCATTTTCTTCGCGAGGTTTTTCTTTTCTGTCTGAAAATGGAGAAGTGTTGTGAGATAGTTGATGTCGTATTGGGAGTTCGATGGATGTGGATATTTTCATTTTTGGGCTTCGATTGGAAGCCGACACGTCGTCCCTTGAAAGCCCATCATGGGTTATCAACGAAAGCCCATTACAAATACCCGGATTTATTTCCTAATATAGCTTTGGTAATAGGCTATTTACTACAACTTTTTGGGTCGATGGCTTTGTAGTATAGTATACCATTAAAATTGATAGAGAGTGTGTAAAAATTACATCTTCAAATCTTCAATTTAATCCTAAAATTTTAAAGTGTTAAAATTGGGCTAAAAAATTTAATTTTGACGAATTACTCCTTTCAGATTATTAATTTATTAAGGGTAAAGTACCCTTAATAAATAGATACAATAACCAAAACTCAGGGACTACTTAGACATAAATTGAAAACGTATGGACCAAATAGACACGAGCTCCAAAACTCAGGGACCAAATGAGGACTTTACCCATTTATTAATTATATTTATAAAATAACTATGATATCAAGTTTTTAAGGGCCCATCCTACCTCAACCTTATCTTTGATAATGACCTACAAACCCTCGTGATGGTAGAGATGAAGATTTTTTCTTTTATTACCTGTTGATATTAGAGATGGATTATTCATCTTAATAATGATTTTTATGGTCTAATTTTAACACTTTTATAAATTTTAGTGGGTTAATTACTCAAATTAAAAGGTTGAGATGAGTAAGTATTTCAACCTCTATAGATGTGTATACAATTTTCCATTAAATTTATTTTCCGAACCACAAATCAGACCCAAATTGTGCAGCCCAAAAAATTTATTTGGGCCTGGGTTTTGGCTAGTTGTTTGATCGAAGTTGGGCTTATATTAATTTCAATTTAAAGACATTATTTTATATGCCACTTCAATTTTTTATGTTCTCATACTTCTCACATGAGATTGAGACTTTTGAATATATAACTCATTCGATCATTATTTATTTTTGTAATGAAAAAAATACTAGATAAGTTCAGTCAGCCAACCAATGAGCCAAGTCAAAAGATCATGGGCTCCTTATTTCTTTCTTAAAAAAATTGATAACACAAAGTTGTTTTTTATTCCATTCATAAAATGTATTTAATGGATCGATAAAAAAAAAGTCTCTCGTGAGGTTGGAGGTTTGAACCCGACTCTCTTGCAAAGTTTCTCTCGATTGGATTTTTTTTTTATTATTGAATTCAAAATAATTTGGATCTATAATTGTGAAGGGCAGGATTGTCTTTTGCCATTCTGAAAAGTGTGATATCATTAAAGATAAGGGCAATGTTGAAATTACTTATGTCATGAGGTTCATTTGATATAGTTGTCTTGTATTGTAATACCACCCATCCCTCTTATTCTCTTCCACCCTTTGACTTGTCTTATTGGGCAATATATTATTTCATATCTCTAAATTAAAAGGGAATGGGTAGCAAATTTTGATGTAATATTTACAAAAATATAAACTATAAAAAGCATTTGTAAATATAATAATTTTTACTATGTTAATCAATGATTAACCGTGATTAATGTGTGTATCAGTGATAAATTTAGTGTAAAAATATGTAATTTAATGCTTATCGTTGATCCACCGGATAAAAAATTACTATTTTTACAAATATTTTTTAGAGTTGATATTTTTACAAATATTACTATAAAAATTACTAAATTTGCAAATGCCCCAAATTAAAATAGGACACCCACCTCTTCAATTTGTATAGTGTGTTTAGGATTGTTTTTTAATATTTTAAAAACTTTTTATACTAATTAAAAAATTCATGATTTCTGAAACAACATAATAATTTTTTTTTTAGCAACAATAATTTTTTTTTATGGGTTGAAAAAAGTCACTGAAATACCCTGCTTTTTTTTAATCTCCAACACTTACTATTAAAAGTGCTAAAATAAAAACTAAAAAGAAAAGAAAGAAATATAAAATTTCATCCAAAAAAGGATTTTGGTTTAAAATGAATGCTTTCCCTTTCTTCACAAATAAAATTAGGGAGTTAGAGATAGAAGGAGGTGGACTTTCACTAAATTAACTAAGAATTTAATTGATGATTGCAAGGAGTTCATGGAATATAGTCAAAACAAACCATTTTTCAAATAAAAGAAGGTCCAATATTTTAAAAGGGCCCAAAGTAATGCATTTTGTCATATCATAAAAAAAATTTAGTTCAAATTCATTTCATGAAATTTCTAATGTGGAAGATGCACTCCTTTATTGATAAAATAATCCCTACAAACTAACACTCTTAATTAAACTCACTTTAATAGATAAAGATTATGTTTTCCACGGATGATTTCTACAATTGAGTACGTGTCGATACGAGACATAAATTGAGTACAAATAAGACTCAGTGACAACTCGTGCACGATTTAAATCCAATCACCACTTTATAATACAAAGAATGAGTCATGAATGGAAACAAAAATAAGATGTGTCCCCCCTATTAAAGAATAGTGAAAGCACGATCTATATATGATATGAGGTCCCCTCTCTCACCCTATCTCTTTTTAGTACATTCTGTGATTTTGCTTCACTCATGAATTTGTAGACTCAGATATTATTTAATGGAAGTCCATTGCCCCTTGTCCCTGAAAAAAGATTCATTGTTTTGTTCTATAAAAGTTGGCCTTAGTCTTTCATTGTCTTTGCTTTTTTCAGTATCTATCTGACTTCAATCAATGGCATGGTTTACTTTCTCGTGTGTCATTCCTCTTTGCAAAACCATACGTTTGTTTTCCCTTTTTGAAAAATTGTATAAACCAGTCTGAATTATAGCGTTATAATAATTACACATCCAAACTCTTAATATAAATAGTTGACTCGATAAATTGTAGTGTTAAAATTAGATTAAAAATATTTTAATTTAACAAATTGTTCCTTAAAATTATTATTTTAAAATCTCTATGAATAGTGTACCCGAGGTCTCCGACCCTAAAGTCTTTATAGGGTCAAGTCCAAGAGTTGTTCTCTAATCTTATCTTCGCATATTTATGTTGACATTAGACATGTCAGTGATTTTTTTATACTCTAATTTCAAATGTCAAGGAGATAATTTATTAAATTAATATATATGAATTCAATTTTTTTAACACTTTATAAAATTTAAGTACCAATTGTTTAAATTAATAGTTTTTTTTTAGATATTACATCAAATTGGGGGAAATGAGACTTGAACCTTCGACCTCACGAGAATGGAGCAGGTGTCTGACCACTTAAACTATATTCATGTTAGTAAATTAATAGTCTAAAGATATAATTATTACCACCCTAAAAGTTAAGACGTTTTATGGATTTTTTTTTTGTCTAACTTTTGAAAGTCATATTTCAACACGAGATCTCGTATAATTGTTGATTGAAAGCAAGGCTATCGATCGATAGCAACACTAAAGATGATAACATGATGATGAAATATTTCAACTTCTTTCAATGTATATGCGAGATTCATTGATTTTATCGAATCTTTTGAGTGGTTTAAGACATTGGAAATAGTATAGACATTATTATTATTTAAAAAAAAAAATAGGACAATGTAAAATGATATTTGCTTAAACATGATAACGATACACCCATTGTTCATGATGCAGATTTAATCGATGTACTAATATTTGGGCTTCTATTTCAAATGAATAAGAGTTCTAGTGAGACATAATTTAGTCAAATACTTTTTTTTAAAACGTAGCAATTTAAACATTATCCTCCCTTAGGATTTGAAATGATAATTTCGAGCTTCCAAAAGTGTGCTGATTTGAACTCAAGAAACAGTAACAAGAACTCAAGATTTTAGCTAACACAAGAAACAAACTATGAACAATGAAGAACAAAAGAATCTTTATTTGATATTGCTTTCCCTGAGACTAATATCAGATCTAATCTCTATGAATAATAGTGTAAAACTTGCAAAACGAAATGCTAACTAATGAGGCTTTATATCTCAGCCACTTATCTGATACAAGTTGGTCTAACTGTCAAGTCACAACAGAAAACAGTTTTATCTTCAACTGACAGCTCAGCAGCTTCTACTTGCTTTCCTTTTGCAACTGATTGGTTTCTTAATCACATGTTAATTCTACAAAACACCCTCTTAACATTGATTATATCTAGAAAACACCACAAGCTCACAAAGGAAACAGTCTTCAAGTCTTGCTACCTGTTATCACCAACTTAATTCATTCTTTGTCCAATTTGAGTTTATTGCATAGATACTCAAACTTGGCAAAAGGCACACTTTGGTGAGCATGTCAGCTGGATTTTCTGAGGTGCCAATCTTCTCAAGCTCTACCTTTTCATCTTGAACCATGTCTCTAACAAAATGGAACCTAACATCTATGTGTTTGGTTCTGTCATAGAATGAGGGGTTCTTTGAAATGGCCAGGGCACTTTGACTGTCACAGTATAGCCTCACTTTGTAGTCCTCATCACACATTTCTGTCACAATTCCTTTTAGCCATATTGCTTCCTTCACTGCTTCACACAAGGCCATGTATTCTGCCTTTATTGAAGACAATGCTACCACTGTTTGAAGTGTTGATCTCCAACTGATTGTGTTATTGAAGAGGCTGAACACATATCCAGTAAGTGATCTTCTCTTGTCTTGATCAGCTGCATAGTCTAAATCTACAAAAACCTTCAGGCAGTCAGTGGCTTCATTTGTTTTTTAGAAGATAGACCCTTGTGAGAACTCCCTTTCACATATCTTTAGGCCCATTTAGTAGCTTCCCAATGAGGCTTGCCTGGATTGCTCATGTACCTGCTTATTACACTCATGACATAAGCTAAGTCAGGCTTGGTACTTACAATCCCATACATTAAACTCCCCACTGCACTGGCATAAGGAACAACAACCATTTCTTTCATTTTTGCTTCAGTAGTGGGAGATTGTTTAGAGGAGAGTTTGAAGTGTGGAGCTAGTGGAATCTTTACTATTTCCATATGAAATCTCTTCACAATTCTGTCTAAATAGTCTTGCTGGGTGACGGACAGAGTTCCTTGCAATCTATCTATGTGTATAGTCATACCTAGGATCTTGCTTGCAGGGCCAAGATCCTTCATCTCGAATTCTGCACTTAACATTCCTTTTACTACTTTGATTTCATTCATATCCACTGATGCGATGAGCATATCATCAACATAAAGTAGTAAGAATACGGTAATGCCAACTGAGATCCTTCTGATGTACACACAATGATCAAAATTGCTTCTCAGAAAGTGATTTGAGGTTAAGAAATTGTCAAATCTCTTATTCCACTGTCTTGGTGATTGCTTTAGTCCATAAAGAGACTTCTTCAACCTGCAAACTAGATTCCCCTTGCCTCTTTCAATGAATCCTGGAGGTTGCTTCATATAAATCTCCTCTTCTAGGCTTCCATGTAGAAAGGCAGTAGTGACATCCATTTGCTCTAGATGGAGATTCAATTGAGTGACAATTGAGAGGAGAATTCTGATTGATGTATGCCTTACAACAGGTGAGAACACCTCATTGTAATCAATCCCTTGTTTCTGAGAAAACCCTTTACCAACCAGTCTTGCTTTATATCTCGGCTTCTCTACTCCTTCAATTCCTTGTTTCAACTTGAAAATCCACCTGCAGTCAACTATACTTTTGGTTTTGGGGGGTTCTGTTAAGAGCCATGTGTCATTTTTGCTTAATGACATCAATTCTTGTTCCATTGCTTTGAGCCACAACATCTTCTCCTTTGATTTCATAGCATCTTCAAAGGTGGTTGGCTCCATTTTTGTGTCAAAGTCTACACAATTCAATGCATAGGCAACAAAATCAACTTGATCATACTTTGAGGGAGCTTTAATTGTTCTTCTTTCACTTTCTCTTGACAATTGGTAATCAGCCAAGCTTTCTTCACTCTCTAATTCAATATTTACAGCAGAACTACTTGCACCAGCAGCTTCTTGTGTGTCTGAATGAGGTGTGACAGAAGGTGATTGACTATCCTGAGATAATTCACAGTCATTTGAGCCTTCTAATTCAATTTCATAAGACTCCATCTCTTCAGTATTCTGCATTTCATCTTTCTTCACATTACACCATGGCATATCTTCCTTATTGAAGGTCACATCCCTGCTAATCACACACTTCTTTTGTCCAAGTTCCAAAGACCACAATTTATACCCTTTCACCCATGCTGGATAGCCCAAAAATATGCACTTATGAGCTCTTGGTCCTAGTTCATCATCCTTTTGGTGATCATAAGCAGCACAACCAAAAAACTTTCATGTTTGACAGATCAGGTAGGTTCCCAGTCCAGACTTCTTGGGGTGTTTTTGAATCAATGGCAGTGGATGGACTCATATTAGTTACATATGCAGCAGTAGTTGCAGCTTCTCTCCAAAATGTCTTGGGCAACTTTGCATAAGCTAGCATACATCTCACCCTCTCAAGGATGGTTTTATTGTATCTCTCAGCAAGCCCATTTTGTTGGGGTATGTAGGGAACAGTCAGATGCCTCTTGATGCCACTGGTTTTACACAGATCAATGAAGTTATGATTCAAGTATTCAAGACCATTATCCGTTCTTAATACCTTGATCTTTCTCCCAGTTTGATTTTCAGTCAATACCTTTCATTCTTGAAAGTATTTGAACACTTCATCTTTACTCTTCAGCAAGCAGATCCATAATTTTCTAGAGAAATCATCAATTATGGACATGAAATACCTTGCACCCCCATGTGTGGCTACTCTAGTAGGCCCCCAAAAATCTGAATGGATGTAATCCATGATTCCCTGTGTGTTTTTCTTTCCCTTGCTGAATCTGACTTTTGTAGCTTTACCAATCACACAATGTTCACAGAAAGGTAGTTCCTCCAAACTTCCCTTTCCAAACAATCCCTGATAATGGAGATGATTCATACCCTGTTGACTGATATGTGCAAGCCTGTTATGCCAGAGAATAGTCTGATTTGCTTTGGATCCAGTAACCATATTTGATTGATCTGGGGTTGCTGATCCTTGAAGCACATATAGACAATTCCTGCGATCTGCCTTCATCATCAACATGGATCCCTTATACACCTTTAAGGAGCCATTTTCAGCTTTGAAACTACAGCCAACCTTCTCAAGTGTTCCCA
Source organism: Gynostemma pentaphyllum (assembly GCA_028015215.1). Lineage (NCBI taxonomy): Eukaryota > Viridiplantae > Streptophyta > Magnoliopsida > Cucurbitales > Cucurbitaceae > Gynostemma > Gynostemma pentaphyllum. The sequence continues at coordinate 45,692,215 of CM051345.1, read as the reverse complement.
AGGGTATTAGATTTCTCTTCACATCAGGGACATATCTGACAGAGGTGAGCACTTTCACAGTACCATTTGACATGATAATTCTAACATTCCCAATCCCTTTAACAAAGCATGGTTGGTTGTTTCCCAAGAACACACTTCCAGCTTCTGTGAGTTCTTGAAAGTCTTGAATGTAATTCAACTGTGAAGTCATGTGGAATGAACAACCAGAGTCCATTATCCACTCTTCTATGCCTGTATCTTCAGATATCATCAGTAACTCAGCAGAATCATACCTTTCAAGAACATTTGCTTCATTGTGCTTTTCTCCTTTATCAGTTGTCTGATTTCTAAGAGGATTCTTGGGACAATCCTTCCTCCAATGCCCCTCTTAATTGCAATGAAAATCTAAAGCCAAAGTCAAGAACAACAAATGATAAAGGATATTGTTTGTTACAACTCCCTTAGTGGTATATGGGTATAGTTGAAAAATTTATAAATTTGAAAGTTTAATTGCAACAATCCTAATAGTTTAAGATTGAGTTTTGGTAATTTTATATTTGCTTAAATATATGAAATCCATGCATTTCTGTTAAGGGAGCTCACTAAGTGAGCTTAAGTGAGTTAATTGTGAGCTGTCTTAAGCATTAGTAAAGCTGTTAGAAGTTGTTAGTAATTAGTTACATTTCTATTATTTATTTCTCTTCTCTTAACAGTGTATAAATATACAGTCATGTAAGCTGAAATGAATATTGAAAATTCTTCTTTCAATCTCATTCTTTTGTTAGTTTAAGATGGTATCAGAGCGTTAAAGACTAACTGCCAATCGACGATTTTTTTTCTCTCGAAACTTCCTTCTTCAACCATGGCTTCCTCTTCCACCATTGAAGGTCATCTTCCTGCAACGCCTTTTTTGTCCACCACAGAAAAGCCTGTTAACCTGGGCAACAAGGCTACAATGGTGAAGCTAGATGATGACAACTACTTGATGTGGAAATTTCAAGCTGAAACAGCCATTGAAGGCCATGGATTAGAAGCATTTATTGATGAAAATGAAGAAGTTCCTTCGCAATTTCTTACAACTTCTAATTCCACAAATTGCACGATCAATCCAAAATATGTTTTCTGGAAAAAGAAAGACAAATTGCTTTCTTCTTGGCTCATTGGATCAATGACTGAGGAGGTACTTGCTGAAGTAACAGATTGGAAAACATCAAGTGCGATCTGGAAAATTATTGCAGATCTCTTTTCTGATCGAAACATGGCAAAAATCATGGAATTCAAGACTAAAATTCATAATACCAAGAAGGAAAACTTATCCATGAAGGATTATTTGAAGAAGATGAAAGGTTTTGCTGCTTCTCTTGCATCTGTAGGTCACAAAATTTCAGATCAGGATCAAATTATGAATATTCTATCAGGACTTGGATCTGAATATGATTCAATTGTATTTGTTATTTCATCTAAATCTGAGAATCAATCTGTAAAGACTGTGTCTGCAATGTTGCTTACTCATGAAGCCCGCATCACCAGAAATCTTCCCTTATCTGAAACTTCTCTTCCTTCTGTCAATTTTACACAACAACGAAGTCAGAGCACTGGTTTTCATTCTCAAGGTGATAATTCATCACAAAATCGTAGCAAAAGTAGAATTTACAGAGGAGGTAGAGGATCTCATTGGAATGGAAACAGGCCTCAATGCCAATTATGTAGCAAATTTAGACACACTGGATTGAAGTGTTACTTTCGTTTTGATCCTAATTTCAATGGACCAAATCTTACTGGCAATGGAAATCAGAGAGTTCAGAATAACGGAAGATATAATCACCAAGCTCCAACTACAATTAACAATTCTCCTATGTCTGCAATGCTCCTTGTTAATAATAATGTCAATCCATTTTCTTATACTGATACTCAATGGATTCCAGACTCAGGGGCCACCAATCATGTCACAAATGATTTCAATACCCTCCACATTGGCACTGATTACACAGGCTCAAACAGAATCCAAGTAGGAAATGGTGCAGGTCTGAAAATTTCATCCTTTGGTTCTTCCATTCTTTCTTCTCCTTCCTCTGGTCAAACTTTCCAATTACACAATTTATTACATGTTCCTCAAATAACAAAGAATCTCATAAGTGTTAGTCAATTTGCTCAAGATAATGATGTATTTTTTGAATTTCATCCTTCCTTTTGTTGTGTCAAGGATCGAGCAACTGGGCAAATCCTTCTTAAGGGAGCTCTTGATGGAGGTCTTTATCACTTTGCTCTGCAAAAGCATTCCCAATCTTCTGTTCCACAAATTTCAAGACCAATATCAAACTCTACTGCAAAGGCAATGTCATCAACCTTGTTGCACCCTAATAAAGATCAACCTTTTTCTGTTTTTGATACATGGCATAGAAGACTAGCTCATGCCAATTTTAATACTGTCAAAACCATTCTTACCAATTGTAATATTCCTTACTCTTTCAATAAAAATCATGTTTTTTGTCATTCATGTCAAGTTGCAAAAAGTCATAAACAACCATTTGCTCATATAGAAACCAAATATACTGCTCCATTTCAATTAATTGAATCTGATTTGTGGGGTCCTGCTAATATTCTGTCTAGAAATGGTTATAGGTACTACATGAGCTTTGTGGATGTATTTTCAAGATTTACATGGATATATTTTCTCCAAAACAAATTAGATGCTTTCAAAAAATTTCTTCATTTTAAAGTTCAAGCAGAAAAACAATTTAACAGACAAATTCTTTCCTTACGAACAAATTGGGGTGGGGAATTTCGAAATATTTCATCTTTTTTAGCCAATCAAGGTATTCTTCACAGAATTACCTGTCCACATACCTCAGAACATAATGGAATTGTAGAAAGAAAGCATAGGCATATAGTTGAAACTGGCTTATCTCTCCTTTCTCAAGCTTCATTACCTTTTCATTTTTGGGATGATGCTTTTGCAACAGCAGTTTATGTGATAAATAGACTTCCTTCCAAGGTGTTACAAAATAAAACCCCCTTAGAATTACTTTTTGGTCATCCACCAAACTACTCTTTTCTTAAAATCTTTGGTTGTACTTGCTATCCATACTTGAGACCATATAACAACCACAAGTTGCTTTACAGATCTTCTAAATGCACTTTCTTAGGTTATAGCTCTCAACACCATGGCTATAAATGTCTTTCAACCACAGGCAGAACTTATATTTCAAGGCATGTGGTGTTTGATGAAACAACTTTTCCATATTCTACCATTACATCTAGTCCACCTATTTTACCCACACCAAATACTGTTCCTCTAATGTCCATCCCCACAGTACATCCCAAATCAACTCAATCTTTTTCTCTGGACAATTCTAATACTGTTCCTGTCAATAGTAGACCTGCACCTGCTTCATCTAGTGATTCTATTTTACCTACTGTAATAGTACCAGATGTTAGAGAAACTTCTGAATCTCCAGCTAGCTGTCCTGCTCCCACTATTCTTCTTGTCAGTCAAGTGAACAATCACCCTATGGTTACTCGAGCAAAGAATGGCATCAGTAAACCAAAAATTGTTCTCAATATTGATTTGACTACTCATGAGCCTACTTCAGTCAAAGAAGCATTACAATCTTCTCATTGGAGAGCAGCAATGGAAGATGAATATACTGCCCTTATGAAAAACAACACTTGGTCTTTAGAACCAAAACCATCTGATAAAAGACCAGTAGGCTGCAAATGGGTGTTTAAGATAAAACAAAATTCGGATGGAACCATTGCTAGATACAAAGCCAGGCTGGTGGCAAAAGGTTTTCATCAGCAAGCAGACATCGATTACACTGACATCTTCAGTCCTGTGGTGAAGCCTACAACCATTCGTGTATTATTCACTCTAGCACTTGCTCACAACTGGCATATTAGACAATTAGACATCAACAATGCTTTCCTTCATGGCATTTTGCAAGAATCTGTTTTCATGGATCAGCCTCAGGGTTTTGAAGTTCAGAATTCCTCAACTCCAATGGTGTGTAAGCTCAAAAAGGCCATCTATGGTCTTAAACAAGCCCCAAGGGCATGGTTTGACAGACTCAGCCATTTTCTTCTTTCTGCTGGTTTCTGTGGCTCAAAAACAGATACTTCCTTATTTTTCGATTCTACTTCTACTGACAGAATGTTCATCCTTATCTATGTGGATGATATAATAATTAAAGGGAGTTCTTTTGATTACATTCAATTCCTGATCAGTAAACTCAATGCCACATTTGCTCTCAAAGATCTTGGAGTCCTTAGTTATTTTTTAGGCATTGAAGTTTCCTATACTGCTCAAGGCAATATTTTTCTCAATCAATCAAAGTACTTTGGTGATTTACTTCAAAGGGCTGGAATGAGAAATGCTAGTTCAATTGCAACTCTTATGGTGAGTGGTTCTGTTCTATCATCCAGACAAGGTTCTTCTTTCCCTGATGCAAGTTTATATAGAAGTATTGTTGGAGGCTTACAATATGCAACAATTACACGACCTGAACTTGCTTATTCCATCAACAAGGTCTGTCAATTTATGCAAAATCCAACTGAACTTCATTGGAAGGCTGTCAAGAGGATTCTGAGATATATTTCTGGAACTCTTCATCATGGTATGTTGTTAACAAAACCAAAAACTCTTCTTCTCACAACTTATGTAGATGCGGATTGGGCGTTTGATCCTGATGATAGGAAGTCTACTTTTGGTTTTTGTGTATATTTTGGGGATAATTTGATTTCATGGAGCTCCAAAAAGCAACAAACCATTTCTAGATCTAGCACAGAGGCAGAATATTGTGGCTTAGCTAATGTTACTGCTTAGGTATTATGGATTCAAGCACTCTTAGCAGAAATTAAAGCATTTTCATGCTCTCCTCCAATCATTTGGTGTGACAATCTTGGAGCTGTTCATCTCAGTGCTAATCCCATTCTTCATTCCAGAACAAAACATGTTGAGCTCGATATCTATTTTGTTCGAGATCTGGTTCAATCAAGAAGACTTTTCATTCGCCATCTTCTAGCTTCAGCTCAAATGGCAGATATTTTTACCAAACCCCTCTCAGCTTCTTCATTTTGTTCGTGGAGATCCAAATTGAAGGTCTTTTCATCTGTTGACATTGGTTTGAGGGGGGGGGGTGTTAAGGGAGCTCACTAAGTGAGCTTAAGTGAGTTAATTGTGAGTTGTCTTAAGCATTAGTAAAGCTGTTAGAAGTTGTTAGTAATTAGTTACATTTCTGTTATTTATTTCTCTTCTCTTAACAGTGTATAAATATACAGTCATGTAAGCTGAAATGAATATTGAAAATTCTTCTTTCAATCTCATTCTTTTGTTAGTTTAAGAATTTCCATTAGTTATTTTACATAAAAAGGAGAGATCTCGAAGGAATGTCACTACATGTCTAGTTGATATTAAATTTATTTGTGATTATATATATATATATATATATATATATATATATATATATATGTCAAATTATACCTCTTGTTCTTATCTTTTTAAGTTTTTGTCAGTTTTATCTATATGAATTTTTAAAAATGTGAAAAATGTCCTTATTGTTTGAAATTATTAGTCAGAAAAATCCTTGATTATTAATATGAGAAGAGTTAAATCAAACCGGAGATATTCACGTAGATTAAAAACGCGTATTTGCAACTTCAATATAGATAAAAGAATCAGATTTTTTATGCTGATTTGGATTTTCATAAAAATTGAAAGAAGGAAAAAAGGGAGAAATTTTTTTGGGGGGGGGATCCATGAGTTCAAGAATTAGGGTACATAAAAAGGGAAAAATGTGAGGTATTAGGGTACATAAAAAGGGAAAAATGTGAGGTTTGAAATTGGAGAGAGATCAATGAAATTGATTAGAAATGTGAGCAAGAGAGACTAATTTTATCACTACAAAAAAACTGTCAATTTGCGACCAGAAAATTGCGACCAAATGGTCGTTTTTAGTGTATAATGCGACCAAAATGGTGGTGGCCAAAAAGCTGGTCGGTCCAGAATTTGTGCGACTGGATAGTCACAAATATACGACCAGAAAAGTTTGGTCGCAAAAAAGTCAACCTTTTGAAAAATGCGACCAGATGGTCACTTTTGGACTCAGTCAAAATACGACCAGATGGTCACTGGTCGCTTAAAAAGTGACCATCTGGTCGTAATTTATGTTGAACATAAGTGACCAGTTGGTCATATAAAAAAGTGACCAAATGGTCGTATTTTATGTGACCAAATGGTCACTTTTGGACTCAGTCAAAATACGACCAGATGGTCGCTTAAAAAGTGACCATCTGGTCGCAATTTATGTTGAATATAAGTGACCAGTTGGTCACATAAAATGCGACCATATGGTCGCATTTAAGAATTTTTTTTTAATTTAAATTTCAATAATTAGTTAATTAATTATTAATTATTTATTTAATTAATATTAAAATTTAATAACAAAAAATTGGAATTAGAATAAAAAATATATATATCAAATATTCAAAAAACGCTTTATACAGACGAAAGCATCCTAGAACTACTGCGGGGGTGGCGGAGAGGCGTCGATGATGAATGGCCGCCGCCAGGGATCTCAAGTACGCAGCAAGTCCCGGCCGGAATCGAGGAGGAGGCGTCCAACTCCTCTGTAGTCGTCCGCATCGAGGCGGCGCGATGGCGGCATCGCGAGACGCCTCGTCACTCGCGTCGTCGCCTGGCTCGACCTGGGGAGGACGCCGTCTGCCCGTCATAATCCTACAACCAAACTAAACTAATATAATACTAATTACGTAATTAAAATATTGAAATAAATTAAATTAATAAATTAATGAAATAATCTAAATTAAATTGATTAAATAATGTAAATGAAACTAACATAAATTAAGTAAATAATTTAAAATAAACTAACTAATTAATTTGAATTACAAGAAATTAAAATTAGATTACTTGAACTAAAATGAAGTAATTAAAGTAAACTAAGTAGTGAACAATTAAACTAAAATTAATTAAATTAAAGTAAATTAAGTAATGAAGAATTAAACTAAATTAGATTAATTGAACTAAAATTAATTAAATTAAACTAACATTAATTAATTAAAACTAAAATAAACTAAACTAATTAATTAAATTAAAGTAAACTAAAATTAGCTTAAGTGAACTAAGTAATTAATTAAAGTAAACTAACATTAATTAATAAAAACTAAACTTAACTAAACTAATTAATTAAATTAAACTAAATTAAAATTAGATTAATTGAACTAAAATTTATTAATTAATTAAAGTAAACGAAATTAGATTAATTAACCTTAAGTAAACTAAGTACTTAATTAAACTAAATTACATTAATTAAACTAAAATTAATGAAATTAACAACATTAAACTAAACTAATTAATTAATTAAAGTAAACTAAAATTAGATGAATTAAACTAAAGTAAACTAAGTAATTAATTACACTAAATTAGATTCATTATACTACAATTAATGAAATTAACAAAATTAAACTAAACTAATTAATTAAAACTAAGTAAAACTAAATTTAAACATAAACTAAAACTAACTTAAAACTTAAAATGTATACGAAAACTAACCTCGTAATAAAAACCAGGATTGGAGGTTTAGGATTTTTAGGTTTAGAGTAGGAACGGGGAATGAGAACGGGGAAAAAACAACGGGAACGAACAGAGAAAGAGAAAAAAGAAAGAAAAAGAAAGAAAGGAAAGGAAAAGGAAACGGGGGAAGGAAGGCGATCTCAATTTAAATCGATTTTGCTACCAAATGGTCGCAAATATGTAATCATAACCGGAAGCGAAAACTCGCGCGTCTTTGGGAAATTACGACCACATGGTCGCATTTTTAGAGATATTTGCGACCATCCTGGTAGCATTTATTAAAAAGCGACCATTTGGTCGCCCATTTACCATTACCCGAAGCACTGGTCATATCACGAGTCCCATCAACAATTGAGACCAAACGGTCGTAATTTTTAAATTCACCGCCATAAATTTCATGAAAATTTAAATTTATCGCTCGATTTGCGACCATATGGTCGTAATTTTCAAATTCAAATTTCATGAAAATTTAAATTTACCTGTCGATTTGCGACCATATGGTCGTAATTTCACTTATATTTTTTGAAAAATATAATTATACTTTTCAAAAATGCGACCAACTGGTCGCCTTTCCCTTCTAAATTACTACCATGTGGTCACCTTTTGTGTTAAATTGCGACCAAATGGTCACAAATATTAATATTTTTTTTTAATCATTCATTAAAGAAATAGTTTTAATAAACACATACACAATGAATAATCAAGTTACGAAATGTCTCATTCATCATCGTCTCCAAGAAGTCCATCACATAAAGTCTTCTTCTTCTGTTTCTTCATCGGATTCATCGTCTCGAATAAATTCAAGATCAATGTCACGTGCGTGAGAAGTGGAAGCATTTGTATCATCATCATCATGCAATGTTATCGTTCCATCGTTCAAAGGACGAAGAGTACTTGCATTCGACCATCGTCGATTGCACGACATCTTATCTCATCTTCTTGAAAAGCAACGACTTCCTCGCATGGTTGTCTTTCTTGGACAAGTTTTCTTCTACCTGGCGTGGTTTAACTTTACAAACAACTAACCAATCGTCGGATCTAATCTATTAATCGGATAGTTCAGGTAATAAACTTGAATCGCCTGTGAAGCCAGGACAAACCTATCGGCGGTGCGCATATGCTTAGACTTGTTTACCTCAACGATTTGTAAATGATCAATCTTACGGACTCGCCCGCCTGGTTGTCTCGAACCAAGTGCGGTTGAACCGAGAAAAATGCGTTTTAGCGTGGAACTTGCGTATTGAATCTCAAGAATCTCATCGATTACTCCGGTAATCGTCTTCGTTTGGCTTAGACACGTGACCTTTGATGCAAACACCACCGTTGTTTGTTGCCCTGCTCACCGAATGGGCCTTCGTTTGAAATCAGAATCGTTATCGACGTATCCACCATACGACCTTGCTATCCGTCCAGGTCCCTTTGCCAAAGAAATGATGCGAGGATCATCCATCGGTAATGTAGGGGAGTCAACCTGTGTCACTGCCCAGGGTCACATCAAGTCAGAATTTACGACCACATGGTCACTTTTTTTGGTGACCACTTGGTAGCTTTTATCCCACCAAATTATTTATATATTCTCGCCACATAAAATCACAGATTTGCGACCATCCTGGTCACTTCTTAATGTGACCACGTGGTAGCTTAATTCCCACCAAATTTTTAAGCTACCACTGCTCAATAAAGGTCACAAAAATTGCGACCATTTGGTCACTTATAATTGAGACCACTTGGTAGCTTTCTTCCCTCCAATTTTAAGCTACCATCGCTCAATAAAGGTCACAAAAATTGCGACCATTTGGTCACTTATAATTGTGACCACTTGGTAGCTTTCTTCCCTCCAATTTTAAGCTACCATCGCTCAATAAAGGTCACAAAAATTGCGACCATTTGGTCACTTATAATTGTGACCACTTGGTAGCTTTCTTCCCTCAAATTTTAAGCTACCACTGCTCAATAAAGGTCACAAAAATTGCGACCATTTGGTCACTTATAATTGTGACCACTTGGTAGCTTTCTTCCCTCCAATTTTAAGCTACCACTGCTCAATAAAGGTCACAAAAATTGCGACCATTTGGTCACTTATAATTGTGACCACTTGGTAGCTTTCTTCCCTCCAAAATTACGTGCCATTTTTTGCTACCAAGTCATATTTTAGTCACAAAAATGCGACCAGTTGGTCGTTTTTTTAGGTGACCAATTGGTCGCTTATTTCGCGCTATAATTTCGCACCATTTTTTATGACTACTTCTGCTTTTGGTTGCAATCTGGTCGCAAAAAAAGTGACCAGGTGGTCACCAAAAAACTACCAGTTTTGTTTGGTCTCAAATTTCTGATCGCATTTTGACAGTTTTTTTGTAGTGTATCTAGCTGTGCAAGATCATGATTATGTTAAATTCGGGTTTATTGGCAGGATTAAAAAATCATGGATATGTAACCGTATAAGAATTTTAAGAAAAGAAGACGGATTTTCCTCATCATCTTTTTTAAAAGATGATGTATCTTATTATTATTTTTTTAATTCATATTTTTTTATTAAATTTATACTCCTTGATGGGGAATTAATTAAATCTAAAAAAAAACTGAAAACTTATGAAAGGTGTGCAATATTGTGTTCCTTCCAATAATTGATCCTGTAAAAACAAAACTGTCACAAATTTAAAAATAACGGTGTGTCACCTAAAGCCAAAATTTTTGTAGTGTAAATTTTGGGGAAAACGTGTGCCCCATGCATAAGGAATGGTGTTTTCGATGCTACCTCATTCACGTATTATAGTAGTCTTCATTTTCGTTTCTCCCTCACATGTACAAACATTTCTCAAATATTCCAAAAAATTTGTGTCCAATTATTTCCCCCAATTAACTCAAATCTCTTAATCACGACCTTGGCTTGAAAAAAATACTCAATATGATTCGTAAATTTTTTTCCATGTAAATTTAAAGTCATCCATGGCATTTAGATTCAAACACCTCAACATTTTTCTAACGGCAGGGACAATTCAGGGTAACATACCAAACAATAAGGATATTTTTGATATTTTTAAAAGTGTAGGGATGAAACAGACACAGACATGAAAGAATAGAGACTCTGATATAGTTTAACTTTTATTAAGTACTGTAAAAATTGAAGATCGAGAACATAAGTAAGAAATCTAAATTGTTTCGGTTAATGGTTTTTTAATTGTTTATTTTTAATAATTTAACTCATTCATACTAATACAATTTTCACTATTGTAACTCATTCATATATTATCTAAACGTATGCATAAAATTCTCATCTAACTAAATCTCAATTAACTCATAATCATTCCCAGTGGCGGAGCTAGATTTTTTTTAGGGGGGTAAAATAGATAAAAATACCTTAAAAATTTCATCTTACACCTGCATTTTTTTTTTCATTTTTTAACATTTAAAAAACCCTTGTTTTTAAAAATTTACCCTCAATCCATAGGTGCATCCGCCCCTGATCATTCCAATGCATCACAATTAGGACTAATATATTCTCATTCCTACATATCAAACAACCCTAAGTTGGAATGCTCATGCTTGAGCATTGAACTTTTATACATACATGATAAGAGAGTGGGACATATGGGAGAGGAAGAGGCAATGTGGCAAAAAGGGTCAATTCGTGAGAGAGGAGATGACATAAAGGTTCCCAAAAAAGAAATGTGGCAAAGGCAAAAGGGGCTCCATTAGGGCAGTGTATAAAACAAAAGGCAAATGGACATTGATTTGACAATAGTCTGTCTAAAGATGAGAGGAAGAGATTGAAAACCAAAACCAAATGGCCAAATTAGATGCAAATAAACCGTACCCTTTTCATAGAGTGGACATCCTTCCACCTCCACCATTTGTACTAATGTGTCCAAATTTGAATTGTCTCCTCATTTCAACTTTTCCCCAACTTTTCAAAAATTTGATTTGAGTTTTCAATTTGATTTTATTTTTTCATTATTCTAATTGGTTGGCTAATACCTTTGCTTCTTGTTTGATGAGCATATAATATCTAAAACAAATATGCTTGAGTTGATGGGCATTTTATTCCCTTGTAATTTTATGTTACCCCCTCAACCAAACAAAATGTTGCATCTCATTTTGTTTAATAAGATTATTTCTTCTAGAGTTTATTTATAAAACCAAAGACATTTTTTTGTTCAAATTTCAATAAATAATCATTTTTTAATAATATGCTATAAGCGATATGGGACTCAATGGAGCTATTTTACAAATAATCTCTCATGGATTTATTGGCGCTGCGCTTTTTTTCTTGTCGGGATCAAGTTATGATAGAATACGTCTTGTTTATCTCGACGAAATGGGTGGAATGGCTATCCCAATTCCAAAAATATTCACGACTTTCAGTATCTTATCGATGGCTAAAAATCTAACAAATCAAATATGCCCCTACAAATCTTGTTTCATTACTGAAATATACAAATTATTAGTTAGTGATTAACACATCAATTGTTTTGGCATAATCATCGCAATATATTTTAATAATTAATTAATCAAATTGAATAATTATGGTTTAAAACTTACTTTGGACTCTATACTTTGGTACTTTTAAACCATAATTATAATATTTTTTTGTAAAATATGATATATCATTGATTATAAACCTATTTAAAAAAATTATAATATTTATAAATATAATATTTTTTTATAAATAGTTATGAATTTATTATTATTTTTCAAATATTTATAAATATATAATTTTTTTAAACACGCCAATCAATGATATATCATATTTTACCGTCAATCAATAGTTATTACATAAACTGATCACCTATATATCATCAGTGATATATTTGTTTTTTTTAAAATGACATATTTATAAATATTGATTAATGATAATAAATTTATAAATATTAAAAAAAAAATTGACATCCATGAAAATTTCCTTTTCTTTTTTTTTTTAATAGAAAAATTTCCATTTCCTTTTGCTATTGAATAATGACATTTAATTCTCATACACTAACAATTAATTTCCCTACTCGTTCTCATTCTATACAATTCAAACACATACATCATATTTTCATATATCTCATTCTCAATAAATTCATTCCTTGATATAAGAATCTCAAAGTATAAAGAACGAATTAATACAAATGATAAAAACTATAAGATCAAACATAAATTTATACTAACCTCACTCGATGAAGTGCAAAATACACTCCTTAAAATGATACCGGTGGGAGTTCAAATGTCACCCTTATCAAAACCTTCTCGACAGGGAAAAAATCATATATTTCAAACCTATTTTGGCACGTGCAATGGTGGACACTCCCCATAAGGAAGAAACAAAGGTTGTTGTCGTGAAGTTGATGGAAAGGGACAAGAAACGATTGTGTTCAACCTTCCTAACTTCACCTTAAAATTATTTTCTTTCACTATTATTATTATTATTATTATTATTATTATTTATTTATATTTTAGAAAATTAATGGTTTAGGGTTTAGGGAAGTGGTGACCTAAATGGGGAGCAGAGGACGAAAGAGATTCGAATCCATATTCAATTTTTAATGTGTAAAACCAAATGGGGTTTGTTTAAAGGCTGACAAAACCGTCCTTTGCTGCCATTTTGCCCTTAACTACCCTAACTACCTTTTGTTTTCTTGCCCCTTAGCTCATTTTTCTATTTCCTTTTCTTTTCTTTTCCTTTATTTTATTTTTTTAAGATAAATGATTATAAATTGCAAATGAAAATGAAAATTTTACTAAAAGCAAAGAATAATAGGGGTTGACTAGAGAGATCTAACATAATTGAAAAACAATATTATGAAAATCAGAAATCATCACAAATATTATATTTTAGATACGTAGTTATATGTGTGAATTACTATCAATTTTTTTTTATTTAAATAGCAATTTTTTTATTCAATATTAGTTTATTAAACTCAAAGTAATAAAAATTAAATTAACAATTAACTTTTAATAAAATGAGAGTTTTAAGTTCATAGAGACACATTTAGATATAAATTATTCAACCCAAAATATAAGTTAAAGTAGCAAATATTAGAAGCCAATAGTTAAATAGCTTATTAAACTAAAAAAAAAAAAATTATTGTACTGAAAGCAATATATTATTTTGATAAATTTTTAAATTTTGTACCATACAAATAATTATATATATATATATATATATATATATATATTCTCTTATTTCTATAATCTCCAAATAAAAATAGTGGTTAAAAAATTATCATTATAAAAAAAGTAAATACATATTTAATCTATGATGATTAATGATTATTATCAATAAATATTTAAAATATCAAACTCTAAAAAAATATATGATAATCATCAATGATATAAATGAATAATCTATATCTATATCTATACTATCTAAAAAGTGGCTTAGAGGAAAAACTTTTGATTTTCATTTTTACCCTTATAATTCATTTAAATTTCTATAATGCCATCATTCAAAATTAATAATCATTTTATTGCCGATTAATTAAATACAATAAAAAAAATTTATTCTATCTAAATTTTTCTAAATATACTTTCTTATTATTAAATTAATTAAATACAATAAACAAATTTTATACTATCTAAAATTTTCTAAATATACTTTTTTATTATTAATAATTGAATATTATTACCAATTAATTAAATACAATAAAAAAATTTTATGCTATCTAAATTTTTCTAAATATACTTTCTTATTATTAAATTAATTAAATACAATAAACTAATTTTATACTATCTAAAATTTTCTAAATATACTTTTTTATTATTAATAATTGAATATTATTACCAATTAATTAAATACAATAAAAAAAATTTATGCTATCTAAATTTTTCTAAATATACTTTCTTATTATTAAATTAATTAAATACAATAAACTAAAATTGTCTTCGTTCAATAAATATTTCAAATATATTTTATCATGAGCTTATTTCAAAAATTAATTTAGTAATAATTTACTGGTCATATTTATAAAATAAATAATTTTATAGACTTATTAAATTTAAAATCAAACCCAACAATCAAATTAATTTTTAATAACTTTTCGTCTACTATTTTTTCTAACAAACTTTTCCCTTCCTAATTCCTTTTTTTTTTTTTAATTATATTAAGACTAGATCAAGCAGGGGAAAATACACACTAAAACAATTCTCTCTCTAATTTAAATATATAATTACGTTAGTGTGATTATTTTTTAAAAGATCAAAACCAAAGGACATAGCATACCATCTTGTAACACCCCAAATAAATGAGTAGTAGAAAAGTTTTGTAATTCACTAATTGAATTAAAAACTTATAAAAAATTTCACTTTTAATTTAGGGCTATTATCACATATACCCAATATTGAGACTCAGTTTTCAAAAAAACCACAAAGATTGAAAAATATCAAAATTACCCAGTACATAATTTAACCCACAATTTTTATGAACAATTGATTATAATTGATATATTATTGTTGTAAATTTACATTACTGATATAAATGTTATACTAAAATTTACACATTTTTTTATGTAAATCTAATATTATTGTTGTAAATTTACATTACTGATATATCATTAACTTAATAGAATATCTAGAAATGGGTAAGTCTGACATAAACATAAAAGTGTGGCATATTTGGAAAAAAACTCAAAAGTTGGCTACCACGCATAATTTTCCTTTAATTTACTATATATATACATGTAAATAGAGATGAACTAACACACCAATTTAAAAAACAAAAAACTAGATGTTTGAGGATAGAGTTATGGAAAAGAAATGAATATTAGGTATGAGAAACAAGATGATATAAAATCATTATTAATCTTTAGTCATCTACATGTATCCATCATCCATGAGTAACAAGAAGATATAAAATCATGAAATTTAAGTTTTTTTCAACTTAAAGATATTTTTTAATATGGGTTACGTTAATTTCTTCCATTTCATTATAAAATTTGAATTTTCAAAATATTATTTAAGAAAATAACTTCATAATAATATTGACATTTTTATTATAAAATTTGAAAGACAAACCACGTGCCCCACGTGCATGCCACGTGTGAAAAACCTAGTTATTATAAAAGAGTGTTAAAAAAGAATTTGATTACCATTTTTTTATAAATGATATATCTATAATTATTATTTTTCTCAAATACCATATTTACAATTACGTACTTATATTTAAGGGAGAAGTGTAAATCACACTCACACTCATGTAATTTTTCTGATTCATAAATCATATTCTTGTGGTTTAGAAATGATTTTAAACACCTCTATATATATATATATATATATTTATTTATTTTAATGAATTTGAGACATGTGCTTATTCTATGTTTTTCATATAATTCGGTTCATTAAAAATATTTTAATAGATGGGATAAATTATAAATTACACTTTTGTGGTTCAAAAAATAGTTTGAAACACCCATATTGGTTTGTAAACTTATAAATCACCCACTTCATTGGTTAATTCAAATAAATTCAATTTTCATATTTATTTTATGTCCGTCACTTATTCCATGTCCATTGAAATAATAAGAAAATTATAATAGATGTGTAAATTTCAATTTTTCAATTTTTTTTTAAGATAATACTTTAAAAATCAATTTTTTTTTAATGACTAACATTTCAAAAATATTTTTTAAAAATAGAAAATAAATAAAAAAATTCAAATAGTTAAGTTTAGTTTTAAAAATAAAATTATCATGAAATAAAACGACTTATACACCCATTGTTATTATTATTTTTTTAATGATATAATTTCGTCAATAGAAGAACACCACAAAGATTATTCCTAAACAGGTTTGGTAAGTTGAACCTATCAAAAAAAAAAAAAAAAAAACTGGGCCCAAGTCCAAGTTTCCTAATTCAAAGAACATAACAAGGAATATATCCTCTCTTTCAAATATATAAAAATATAATCCAAATTGAAGAATTTATCCTTTCATTACTCTCTTTGTAAAATAGTTAGGTTGAGTGGGATTCATATAAAATTTGGAAAATGACCATCAAAATGACACAAACTGAGTAGGTACCATGAATGGGCTTAATTATATCTTTGCTATCTTTGTTTCTTATTTTAAATTTTCTATTTTTATAATAGATAAATCAATTACACATTATTAACTACCTAGCTATGAGCTAACCATTGGACTTGTTTGTAATTAATTAAATAGTAGAGATTATGTAAGGTCTATAATTGAATATAGTTCATTGAAATTATTAATGTGTAAACTTATGTTTTTTTTGTTTAAAGGGAGAGGAATAAGCTTGTGAAGTCACCATGAATAAATAACAAAGACCATGAACCTAAATGGTAAACTTAATGGTATAATAAAATAAAATATATAAAAATTATCACATTAAGAGAATTCTCACCAATAACTGGTAATAAGAGAAATTACTCATAAATTAATAAATCTTATTTATGTTCTTTTATCTCTTTGTGGGAGATCCTTAAACATGCATCCTTAAGATTATGACTCCTTTTGATTCACCATTTTTTAATCGGATCCCATTTTTCGATCAGATACTTATTTGAGTTTGTTGGACTTTTGATACTATTTTAATATTAATAGGGTTCCATCTTAAAAACAATTGATAATAAGAAGTGTTATCCATAAATTTATAAACATTGTTAAGTCTCTACATATTTTCGATAATGGTTCTTTAACATACTTATAAATTATTTGGTTTTATTAATAGAGCTCTATGGGATGAGATTTTCTTCAGAATTATTATGGTGATATAAGTTATCACTATATTTGATTTGTCATGTAAATCAATGATCATCATATAATAAAATACTTATTATTTACTAAAATTAATCAGTAATTAAATCATTTTTAAGATGGTGATATTTTGTGAGTGCTACCCACAATAATTTCTCTTACAAAAATCCTTCTATCTCACTTCTTTTTAATAGTACAACATTTTATAGTTTATGAGATGTATACGTGTATGATATATAAAAATCCATGCACAAAATTAAACATGGTAATCCTGTTTACATATAATTTTTCCTCTCAACTTTTGAAAACATAAGCACAAAATAACGTTTTTCTTACCCATAAACAAAACAATATGAAATCATGGTCCTATTATTTTAGGCTTAGGTATAAGAGGTGTGTAAAGAGTAAGAAAGGGAGGTACTAAATATATATAGGATAGGAGAGAGAGAGATAAATAAGAATTTAATTTAAGGTTTTTTGTCTTATTGTATTCTTTGTCTTTCGGTCGAGATTCATTGCTCTTGTCGCAATCTTTGAGGTGGCAACTGTTGCGAGACATCAACCCCCATGCCCCTAACTCCATCTTTCATATTTTTAAAATTCATTAGCTTCTTCTTTCATCTTTGAAATTGTGAATTAATATTAATATCTTCAATTCGATCCTATCCTATTTCTCCCTTATGTTAGGTTACACCGGGTTTGAGAAATTTGAATTTGTGTAGTTTATATTTAAAATTTTTATTAAAAAGAGTCGAGAAATTATATTTACACTATATAAACTCATATATTATACACTCTTTAAAAATGTGATACAAACACTTTTTTATAGAGTTATTTGGTAAGAGGGTTTATTAGTCTACGTTTGTATAATATATGTTAAGAATCTCATATTAGAAAGATAAATGAATTTAATAATATTTATAAAAAATATAAACTGTTTTCTCTAATTATTAATTGGTTTTGAGATTGTAGCTTATAAATATTAAACGCAATCAATCTAAATATGCAATTGGTTTCAAGAATAACGAGTTCAAAAAAGTCATCATCTTAAGGGGGTTTGTTTAAAGATTTCACATCGATAAAGGGATCTAACAATTTTTATAAGAATATGAACTACTTCTCTCATTGTCAATTGATTTTAAAATTAGACCTCATAAATATTAAGAGTATAGGATTGAGAAAGTTAAATTTGAATAATTATTTTTAAATGTG
Organism: Gynostemma pentaphyllum; assembly: GCA_028015215.1. NCBI lineage: Eukaryota > Viridiplantae > Streptophyta > Magnoliopsida > Cucurbitales > Cucurbitaceae > Gynostemma > Gynostemma pentaphyllum. The sequence continues at coordinate 45,673,747 of CM051345.1, read as the reverse complement.
TAGATCATAAACTTATGAGTTTAGATTTTAGGACGGTTAACAAACCTACACTTTTTTATTATGAAAAATTTAGGAGTTCTATATATATTTTTTAAAAACAAAACTCAAATATAGGTTTTTAAAATTCATTAAATGATTTGAGTTTAGCTAACTAAACCTAATCTATCTAAAATTTGTCTTACCGAATACCTCGAAAAAAACACATTAACCTTAGTTAGAGAGGATATCTTTGTGCTCTAGTTAGTCTAGTTTTAGCTTTAGGTTATGTGATTTGTTACCTTATTAGTCTTTCTTTCTAGCTGTGTTCAAGAGGATGTTTGTCTTTGTATCCGAGAATCTTTTTTATTGTTTTATAGACATTAATATATTTTTTTAAAAATTACCTCGAAAAAATAAATAGATATAATTTTTTATTTTTTTTTAGATATAATATAAATTTGAAAAGTAGAAACTTTGGTCTTTTTCGAAAGGTCTCTGCTGAGTAAGTAAGCCTCTCTAGAGAGAATAAGACATAGCCGTCAGCCTCTCTAAGAGAATAAGACATCACTTAGCAAATATTTTGCGATAATTTTCAAGATTTGACAAATAACCCGACGCACTTTCTTTTTTCAATATTTTGGTGAAATTCGTGCTATGCATGTGTACGAGTGTTTAGATTATTACATAGTATAAATTATAAGGGGTGTTTGGTTTGCGGAAATTGACCATGGAAATAGGTTTTTAATATTCATTCTAATGTTTGGTTCAACCTCAATTTGCATTGATATTGACATTCAATTCTCATCCAAAATATCTTATATATTTGGTATTGGCATTTACATCATATTCTCAGGCATAATTTTTCTTCCTACAAAGACAATAATCATATTCCCATAAATCTAAATTCCAGCACACTCCAAACACGGACACCATATTCCCAGTCATTTGATTCCCATTTCCAGCACACTCCAAACACAGATATTAAATTCTCATCCATCTTATTCTCATACTACTTATTCCCAGACATTTAATTCTAATTCCCACATACCAAACGCCCCTTAAAGCATTAAAAATGAAGGTATCTAACGATATTTCTGAAATTAATTTCAATTAATTTTGAGAAGGAATCTCGTGAATATTAAGATAAATTAATCTCGTAAATATTAATTTATCAATATATTTAACAAATATATTGATAAATTAAAATAAGTATTTATTTGTTTTCTGAATAAAATAAAAATAAGTAGAAACTTGGATTTTTAATTTTATGAGAGGTAATACTGACAGTAGAACTAGAACATACATCTTAATATTACTAGAACCTTATCGATTTTCATTATTTATATGTATTATTGTGAGAATTTATTAAAGTTTCTATGAAAGTTAACCAATGGTATATTTTTCAAGATTAATATATATATTTTTATCAATGATTTGAATGCAAAAGCAAATATTTTCACTAAATAAAAACTGTAGGGAACTCATAACATTTATAAACTCTAAGGGCCACTCCTCTCATTACCAATTGGTTTTGAGATGGATACCCACATTATTAATATGGTATCAGAGCCCAACAAGCCCAAACGGACATTCGATCCAAAAATGGGATTCGATCCAAGATTGGTGAGCCCAAAAGAGGCACTATCTTGAGGGGGCATGTTGAGAATCCCACATCGGAAAGATGTAGGGAACTCATAACATTTATAAATTCTAAGGGTCACTCCTCTCATTACTAATTGGTTTTGAGATGGATGCCCACATTATTAATAAAAACAACATGTATCACTTTCCTTGGTTTTCATTGTCGTTTTGCTTCTACACTTCCATTTAGATACGCAACCATTTGTAGCACAAAAAGATATTGATTTTTTATAGTTATTTTTTCTCCCTCTCTACCTTTAAAAATCACGTTAACCGGAAAAAAATTTGTAGAAATAAAAATAAAACATGTCACTCAAATAATGTTTTTAAAAAACAAAAGAAAAAATTACTTGAACCAAATATATTCTTTATTCTATAATAAATTTGACCCCGTTATTTTCTAGCAACCACGTTTGAAAGTAATAGATTATTCAAAAGAAATAGTGTTTTAAATTTATATTTGGTTTGTGAATAATGATTAGTTTAAACATTTAGCGTTTTCTATTGGTTGTTGTGTAGATACCGTATTTTGTCCATACCAAATTTATTAATTTTTTTTAAAATAAAGAAAATTGAAATAAAAAATAAAATTCGATTGTTTTAAAAATAAAATAATTTTATTCTCAAAAATAAAATTAATTTTATATTTTAAAAATAATTAGATTTTAATTTTGTTTTAAATTTAAATGATAAAGACAATTTTTATTTCAAAAATAAAATTGGGTTTTAATTTTAAATATAAAATAATTTTCGATTTTATTTATTTTAAAAATTGTTATTTTAAATTTTGTAGAGATAAGGTAGTCAATTTTAAATTAATTTGAAATGGTCAAAGATAAATAGGAATTGAGATAGATTTAAATAAATTCGTAGAGATATTATTTGATTTAGATTGAGTTAATCTCTAAGTATTATCTATTATTATCATAAGTTTATCTCAATTTATTTTAAATGTCTATAATTTTGGCTATAAATAAGAGTCCTCCCTCCTAGAATAGGTGATTAGTAGAAACGTAGAAACCCTCCTTTTTTTTCATTCGTCATTGATCCCAGAAATATCATACCAAAGAAAGGTTTATTCTACTCTAGCCGTGCAGCGTCGATTTTAGTTGGGAAGTTTTCTTCTTTGTCTTCGATTGGAGTAAGTTTTCTGTCTATCTAATATCAAATTTATATATATTGCTATGTTTTGCTTTTCATCATGGACATTGAGTTCTAATAAATATAATGTCAAATATATGTGATTTGTTTTATATGCGCATTCTTTGCTTTGACTTAATGTCAAATATATGTGATTTGTTTTATATGCGCATTCTTTGCTTTGACTTGCAATGCAATATATATATACATAAAAAATATCTCTCTGTTATTAAAATCGTCTTCCAACTTGAATTTCTTTTCACACCATTATGTTTTGTTTTTCTTTATTAGTTTATTTCTGTTTTGTTTTTTTTTAGTTTATTTTGAATTAGAAGTGTGCTTTCAAATAAGTTACTTTAATAGATTTTTTTTCTAATTATTAGTTTAATAGCATTGTTAAATTCGGTTATTTTTTTTAAAAAAAAAAATTATGTTTTAAAATTAGGGAAAGGTAATATGTCAATAATTTTTTTCAAAATAACCCCAAATAAAAGATAAAAATTAGATAACATCACACTTAATATTTTAAAATAAAAAATAAGTATTTTAAATAAAAATAACAAAAACAATGTTTTAAAATATAAATACAAACCCGATGATGAGATTTTGAGAAGTAACGACTCTCAATTTCTCTAGGTGAGGGATTTTCAATTCCGATATTTGTTCAATTAACGGTCGCAACTCCGCTCAATCAATCTTTCAACTTACATCATTCTTGATGTTAAGAGAAGATTTAAATGAGACATTTGTTTTTATAAATTAAAATCAATCTTTTCACCAATTAGTTTAATTAAGGACCAATAAATTAAAATTAGATAGTATAAGATAAGATTAGGGTAACCGTTTTTTAAATGGATGTCGTAGGGTGCTAGTACCTACCCTATGCATAAATGACTCCCGAACCCAATCTGGTTTTTCGTAGACTATTTTTATTAATTAGGTGACCAATCACACCCGAAATTGGTTGGTGGCGACTCCAAATTTTTCTCTTTTACGAAGAGGCCCATAAATTGGACGTTGGCGCTTCGCGTCGTAATTAGGTTGTGACATGTTGTTTACATATTTGAGTAGAGAAAATAAAGAAAAATAGAATATGATTGTTTCCTATTGATTCCAACGCTTGAGAGTTTAGCGTTAGAGTTTAATAGGGTTAAATCTTTTTTAAAACCAAGGAATGGAACCGAACCGAACAAGATAGGTTCAACTCGATATATTTTTATTATACATTTGGATCGGATGCTATCTTTAGATCGATACTCATTTTAGTTACGTTGGGTTCGATATCATTTTAATAATCATAAGACTTCATCTCAAAATTAATTAATAATAAGATGAGTAACTTTAACCGGTCAACTCTTAATTCACTTAGTGAGGTGACATTTTTGTTACTTCTCTAGCCTTCTTCACTTATCTCATACCACAATATATTTTTAAATAATTACCCGTTTGAGATAGCTTTTAAAAGTATTTAACAATATTTTTTAATGACTATAAAAACATTTTGTTTATTCAAAAGCACTTTTTTTAAACACTTCTAAAAATTATTTCAAACGGACACTAATCTTCCTCTTTCCGAAATCGTTTCACCCTCTGTTCTCTATATCCGACGTTATGGAACCGTTCATCTCAATAACTTAATTGATGTGTTCACACAATAAAAAGAAGAAGAACAAAAACTGAGAAAAGGACAAAAATATCCCATTAAAAAAATTGTTAACCATCGAAATCAAATTTTGCTTTCTCTTCCGTTGATCACATGGACGGGTCCATAGAAAGACCAGGGGGAGGGGGCTCGATTGTTTTTTCAATTATATATATATATATATATATATATATATATATATATATATATATATATAATATAATATAATATACAATTACATATAATGAAAATAGTATAAAATTGTACTCAATATAATTTAATTTTTTTTTATAGTAGTATTTTTAAATTTCATAATTTATATTTATATTTTTTTATCATTTATTTTTTTATTATAATTATTTTGGTTTAAAAAAATAAAGAAATTTTACTGGATAGTAGATTTTGATGCAATTTTATAAATATATCATAACTTTAAAATTATTTGTAACTATAACAATTTTTACTATGTTAATCAGTGATTAATGTGTCTATCAGTGATAAACTTAATGTAAAAATATATAATTCAATGTTTATCACTGATTCACCGATCAAATGTTACTATATTTATAACCAATTTTACTATATTTACGAATATTTTTAAGAATTTTTATTTTTATAATTATTATCAAACAAAAATTGCTAGATTAGCAACTACCCCAAAATAATATGGTATTATTTTTAAATATTAATTATCAATTTTTCTAAAAATTGAGTAATTAATAATGACATGAAGTTTATGATAATTAATGATTTTTTTTGTATTAAATAATAAAATTAGAGTTTTATTATTTATTAATTTTTATACACTATTTTATTCATCGTTTAAAAATTATTATATATTTCAATAATTAAAAAAAAATTATAATTTTCTAGTTTTGGAGTAAATATAATTTTCTATACATTTTTTGAGTAAATATAATTTTCTATAATTATTGAGAATACAAAACTATATAAACAGATAAATTTTCACACTTTTCAAAATAATAAATAACTCATATTAATTTCTTCAATTATTTTTCCTATATATCAAGCTTTCTCCGATTATTTTTCAATAGAAATGTGAAAAGTATACAACAAATATAAAATAATTATAATAGTTAAAGAGGTGAAAAGAAAACAAAGAAGTTAAGAAATAAGAATTAAAATTTTGATTTTATTATTACTTAATACCCCTTTTAAAATAAAAATTTGGATCAATGATATTAATTTGTCAAATTTTCTACCTTAATTTTATTATTTATTGTAGATACCGTATTTTGTCCATACCAAATTTATTAATTTTTTATTTTTAAAATAAAGAAAATTGAAATAAAAAATAAAATTTGATTGTTTTAAAAATAAAAATAATTTTATTCTCAAAAATAAAATTAATTTTATATTTTAAAAATAATTAGATTTTAATTTTGTTTTAAATTTAAATGATAAAGACAATTTTTATTTCAAAAATAAAATTGGCTTTTAATTTTAAATATAAAATAATTTTCGATTTTATTTATTTTAAAAATTGTTATTTTGAATTTTTGTAGAGATAAGGTAGCTTTTTTTTTTTAAATTAATTTGAATTGGTCAAAGATAAATAGGATTTGAGATAGATTTAAATAATTTTGTAGAGATATTATTTGATTTAGATTGAGTTAATCTCTAAGTATTATCTGTTATTATCATCAATTTATCTCAATTTATTTTAAATGTATCTAATTTTGGCTATAAATAAGAGCATCCCTATTAGAATAGGTCATTGGTAGAAACGATAGAAACCTTAGAAATTGAAGTCCAAAGAATTTGATAGACAGGGAGTAGCCACCAAATACGACTTCTCACGTTTTTTTATCTTTATAATTCAAATCATTGAATTACTTCCCGAGTCCTTATCAAGAAGTAGGCGACAAGTTATTTAATTGATATTTGAGGATCAATATTTCAGAGAAATTCCCTCAGGTAATTTTAGCTTTGACGTTAATTCTTGATTTTCATATGGATTAAAATACTTTACAACGCTTGTTTGACTTCTTTTGTTTTCTTACGTTTTAAATTTTAATATTAAAATAACATGTTAATTGAACATTTTTTTTTGAATGCATCGTAAATGCCAATGTATGATTAGGATGAAAAAGAGATCTTTTCTTTAGTTCAAATGTAGAGGCGTCCATATATGTGTTCTTTTTTTTATTTATTTAATTTTCTTTCCTTTTATGTTTTAGTCAAAAATCACTTCATACTTTATTTGCATGCTTCTATTTTATATTAGGATTTACAGTGTGACTAGTTTTTATTAATTTCTATAAATAAGTTTTAAAATAGTTTATAATAAAAAACTTTCTTCCAAGCAGATTTAGTATAAAAAAAATTTAGATAAATATATTAGACTTGTTATTTTAAAATTTAAAAGAGGAGTATTTTGAATATAAAATGTAATAAAAATGTTTTAAAATATAAATACAAATCCGATGATAAGATTTTGAGAAGTAACAACTCTCTCAATTTCTCTAGGTGAGGGATTTTTCAATTCCGATACTTGTTCAATTAACGGCCATAACCCAGCTCAATCAATCTTTGAACTTACATCATAGGTTAAATGGACATTTGTTTTTACAAATTAAAATCAATCTTTTCACCAATTAGTTTAATTAAAGACCAATAATTAAAAATTAGATAATATAAGATAAGATTAGGGTAACCGTTTTTTAAATGGATGTCGTAGGGTGCTAGTACCTTCCCTATGCATAAATGACTCCCGAACTCGGACATTTTTTAGTAATTAGGTGACCAATCACACCCAAATTTGGTTGGTGGCGACTCCAAATTTTTGCTTTTCACAAAGAGGCCTATAAATTGGAAGTTGGCGCTCCGCGTCGCAATCACGTTGTGACATTTATTTTTTCTAATGATATTTTATAGAGATTAATTCATTTTTATTCAACAAGAAACAATAGCATAATGATCAAAGTTTTAACTTTTTGAATTACATGTGAAACTAACAATAAGCAAAAATGTGCGAGCCTCGAGAGGATCCAAACAAATGAAAAGAGCCAACCGAGGGGAGTCGCCATCATCTGCCTTTTAAATATTAATGGCCGGACCAGAAAGTTGACTTGCATGAGTCAAAAGAACATAGAATAAATTAAATGTTTCATATTTTAAATTTTAATAATAGCATCTCCATATAATTAACTTATATTTTTATTTGAATTTTCACAGTCAATATTTTGTTAAATATTCATATTTTTCTAAATAAAATGATACACGAATACTGATTAGACTTTTATTTAAATATTTAATTTAAAATTTGACAATTTGTAAGGGAGTTTTTTAAAAAAGACATTTTGAGAATTAATATTTTCAAAAATAGCAAAAGTTTTGAAAATTTTCAAAAATGTCATTTTTTAGACTGGAAATTTGTGAATCTCAATTTGAGAAATGCTATTTTTGAAATATTTCAAAAAATTTGTTATAATTGAAATTATTCGTAAAAAAGTGGTTATTGAAATTTCTCGTCTTTACAAACAGGGTCCAAGTATTTTTAATTATGTACATTGAATAATAAACTAAAAATAAAGAAATCATATGAACCAAATCACAAATCAAAATTTGTGTCCAAAAACCTCTTTTTTTTTCTTTACTGACCAAACCAAACCACCAAGTGGAATTGCACTCCTAACTCATGGACTTATCCATAATATCAACTCTCTTAATTACTAGTATCCTTTCTTAACTCTCCAACTTATAAAACTCACTTACAATATCAAACACACAACGAGGCACTTCAGGTAAGAATACTATCAGCTTAGCGCTAATCACACACATCATGTTCATGGATGTTAATTGACAAACATATAACCACCAACTAGGCACAAAATGTATTATATGTCCTAACCTAGTATGTAAAACGCATCCACATACTCACAGTTATGTGGATAGACTGTGTAGCCCCTTAACAATCGCACATAACACTAATGGGTCTATAAGCTACTAGGTCACCCAAAAACATAAAATCATAATCCTAGCTCTCTTGGAAATCAAATATAGAACTGTAAAGGTTAAATTACATATTCACAAATATCAATATTAATATTCTCAAGAATCCTATATAATGTGCAGATCACACAACATACACATTATCTCAATTACAATCTCAAAGATAGTAATATGCCAAAAATATTAAATATTGTTATTGCCTAAAAATGGAGAGCTTCCACATAAGTAACGAATTTAAAAGATGGGATGAGGTTGGAGGTGCTGCGCTGCACTGGAGGTGCTGCGTAGGCTGTGAGTTGAGTAGTTGACAAGCGTACCTGCACAGAAAAGGAACAAACCCTCTGATGCTTAAGTTAAAGCTAGTGTGCCAGAGAGAACTATTTACTAATGAATGAATTTTTTCTCCTATTTATAGAAGAATAGGTTGATGACATCATCGTGTCACGTGTCGCATTAGGATTGGGCCATGTGTTGCTTCTCAATTACGTGTGGCTTGCGGGTTACGCCACGTGTCATTTCCTAAGTGGATACTTGTATTCGATCTCAAGTATGTAAGTCTGTGTTGGAGACTGCGTACCCATGTCTTGTCCGGTGCATAGACTTTATGACTAGGCACTAAACGTAAACGGTGTTTTTAGGTACTATGCTTAGACAACGTGCCCAGGTACTATGCTCAAATGACGTGCCCAGGTACTACGCTTAGACAATGTGCGTAGACATCTTTACCAAGTTGTAAAATTCCATGTGTTATTAAATTTCACCCCACAACAGAGGCCCCCTACTCCCGAGCTGAGTTGAAATGTGAGTTCAATACTGCTTGGGAGTATTATTTCAAAGTGGAATTTTGCCTCGGTGATTTTTCTGGAAATATTCTAAGTGTTGAAGTTTGTAGCTTGAATTTTCTGCCTTTGCAGTCGTCAAAATTTTGAGAGTTTGTAACTTGAATTTTCTGTCATATTACTTGTCGTTTTGGAGTTAGGTTGTATGTCCAAGTTGTCAAACTTAATCATCACGTACTTCGAACTTATAAGATGGGATGAGTCGGAGGTCGTGCGCTGCACTGGAGGCTCTCCATTTTTAGGCAACAACAATTACAATACTAATCTGAAGGAATTATTTACTAAATTAGCGGAATTTCTTTAGTAAATTAATTAACATTTAATTACAGATCCGTTAATAACATGCAATTGTGATCAAAACTTAAACTAGAATGATAAGGTTTTCAAAAAACTTACATTGTAGATTTAGTAGAGAATTGGTTGGGGTTTCCTTTACAGCATCAACCAACTTCACCAAGTCTTCTATGGTATATCCCGATCACAAACCAACCCGACTTGTGGGAATCGAACTGGAAGAACAAAAGAAGAAGAAAAATTCTTTTTATTTTAAGAAGCCAAAATCAGCAATAGGGAAAAATAAAAGAGAAAGCTTTTGATAAATATCCAAGTGTCAAATATGAGAACCCAATAGCCATATTTTTAAGAAAATAAAAATTTGTTTTCTAATCAAATTAGTATTCTTATTTTCATAATTTAAATAAATAAATAATAATAAAGATAAGTTGGCGTCATAATCAATTTTATAAGGAAACAAAATTTCCTTTTAATAAATTGACATGTGGCGCTGAGATGAAACAATTTTATCTTTATCTCTTTTTTTTTTTAATATTTATCTTTTGTTTTATATATTTAAATTTTGAAAAAATTCAAATAATCTTTTCAATTTAAATACATATTGCCTAAAATTCTCTTAATTGAATCACATTCATTAAATTAATTATTTTGGGCAAAATACTAGTTTGTTTCATAAAACAAAAATATTTCATTCTCTCCCTTTTTTTATTATTTAATTAAATAAACTTATTATTTAATTAATAATATTAATTATTAATTTCCATTTAAATAAACACATTATTTAAATAATTAATAATATTAATATTAATTTGCATTTAAATAAACCTTTTATTTAAATAATTAATATCTCCCTTTATTTAAGTAATTTAATTATTTAAATATAATTTTTTCTTCCTAGTTAAATTAATAACTTGGTTAGTTACAATGATATATGGGCTAGCATAGGGACCTGATGGACCTATAGATCATAGGCTCCAATAATTATTAATTTATTAATTAAACTCATTAATTAATTAATCATAATTATTAACTTAGATAATTCCACTATAAACTCTAAGTTGAACTCCCCTCACTATAGATGGGTTATATCCATTTGTTATTAAGTTTATTTTGACATATCCTTCACGTGGTAATTTCATAATTACAACTGGGTCAAAATTACTGTTTTACCCTTGTAATTATCTCTTTTATCCTTGTGTTCCCGATGATTCTCTAATGAACATTTTTCTATAGTTTTCAAGTATAGAACGATCCTTCTCGGGCCAGTGAGAAGGTAAGGCCTCATGTTCAAGTACTGAATCATTACAACAAGGAAGATACCTAAAGTTTTTAAGTTAGAATAGTGTCGCACTAACACTTTCATTTGTTTTAGGAAAGTTATGAATGTCATCTTGTATAGAAATGTTCCCAAGCACCAACTTAGTCATTTCCCCAAAATAGAAGTTTATCGAGTTTATCAACAGATCACCCTCAACTATGTGAATCAAAGGAAAAGACTTCATTAATGTGAGTTCATAACATACTTAGGATTGAGACGTATCAATCTTAATAATGTAATTTGATATTATAAATTATTTCCTATCAACGATGTTATTTAGGAATTGATTTATTATCCTGGTCCAGTCTTATATAAACTCATTATATATAATGTCTTCACTTGCATCTACATTATGCTAATGATTTGGATCAAATCAGTGAACAACATCAACAGTGTTAACAGAATAAGATTTCCTAACCGTATTCATTTAATGTAGACTATTTGAGTTACTATCTTGGACTAGATCCACTTTATATCTAATAGTAGTCAAGATTACAGAATTAGTAACTCCGGAATTTTCTATTAATGTTTGAATATTTAGCGAATATCAACATATAATAAATTGCACAAAATTCACTAAAATAATACTTTTATTTATTCATAAAATATTCTATTACAAATTACGAATTCTAGGGCATAAATCTTAACATAATCAACATAATTTTCAGCAAGAACTCAATATTCTAACTATCCTGTAACCCATATGGTACAATGATTACTAGTCAACAACATATATCCATCATAACTTTCATATCAAATCTATCAAAGTTCCAACAATTTTGATATATCGTCGAGCAAATTTCCATCAATTATAATCATCAATTAACCAATAGAGCTTCAAACTACCCACATGACTACTAATTGGCAGGAAACATAACAACCTAATCTCATGATCTTAAATTTACACTTCCACACATTAAGATTACATTAAAGATATTATTCCAAAAGATATAATAACATGCAATTTCCCAAATCAAGTATACTAATAACATACTTAGCACCCAACATACAATTCGTTCATTGAAACCACAACATAAGTTTACCAAATTTCAATTTATTCTCACCTTGAATCTAAGCACGATCACCACCTACAAAATATTAACCAAACGAAATTTAAAACTACACTAAAACAAGCAAGCAACACAAACAAAATGAACAGGGCTCGAGTTTTTGGGCATGTGGCTCTCTGTTAAACACTACAAAATACACATGTACTACCGACACCTGGGTATTACTTAGTTTCGAATTCAACTTTGCATCGGCAATGACGTTAGAAATTCGGGGGTCAATAATGCTCAAATTTGGCAACGCCGACGCAAGAAAGGCACGGGTCGTTGATGGTCACAACCATCAACGACCTATCTTGTCCATGTCGGTATAGGGGGCACACATAATGAATGAGTGCCCCTTTTACCGACGCATACACGTCGGTATTTGGGATACTCGTAATTTTACGGGTATCCATTTATTGACGTCGTGGTGTTGGTAAAGCGAAGGTTATATATATATATATATATAAGCAACTTAATTTTTTTACTCACTCTAAAGCCACCTGATTTAAACGTTGATAGATATCCAGATTCCACAGCAGAAATAATAGTTTTTAAAAACATAGTGAACAATTTTTATAAGTGTTTGAGCAAATAAAAATGTTTTTTTATAATAATTCTAAACATAAATTGTTTAAGAAACTTTAATTCACACATGCACTAAGCATTACCCCCACCCCCCGCGCCCTTGAGAAGCCGTCTAATTTCTCATGAATTCTTGAAATTGTGTTGTTTTAAGGGCAAGGTGTTCTCGAAGCTTCCCTGTCTCCTCATCACAGTCTTCTCATCACATTTTCTTACTTCCTCATCACGTTGAGCATCACATTCAGCCTCACATTGTTCCCAAAGTGTCAAGTCTTCCTGAAGTTTCTTTGTCTTCTCTTCCAGATGATGGACTTTATGCTGGGTCTCAATCAGTTCAGTTTGTGATAGTGAACTTGATAAACCATTTGATAACAAGATATACTTTGGGCCTCTTTACAAGCCTCTCATGTAACCCGGTCTATGACCCAAAACCTTTTGCATGGCATTCGTATCGGAGATAGGTGGTTGCCTTGACTCCACCGTATCTGATTCATAAAAAAAATCATCACTCTCGGGGATCTCGGGCGGGTAATATACCCAATCATCTTTTCCTACATACAAATAGAGAATTATATTGTTAGTATTAAAAAATAGTTGTACAATGACATTAAATCACTTGAAATTAATGAGTAAAGTTACATGTTGTTCCTTGGCTAAATCGCTTACCCATGTGTCAGGAGTGTACGAATGTTGTTTCTCAAAACATCCACCCAAGTTGTATTTGAAGGGATGATTTACTAAAACTAGCGGAATTTTATTTAGTAAACTAATTAACATTTAATTACGGATCTATTAATATCATGCAATTTGTAATAAAACATGTAGATTCACGCTTTAAATTTCGAAAATTAAAACCATTACTTACATTGAGTAATTAATGGAGAATCGGTTGGAGGTTTCTTTACAGCATCAATCCTCAGCAACACCGGATCTTCTATGCTATATCCCGATCGAAAGCAAAACCGACTTGTGGGAATCGAACCTGAAGAACAAAAGAAGAAAAAATTTCTTCTAAGTTTTTCCCTAAGGAAAATCGGCAATTGGGCAAAAACTTGAGAGAGAATTTTCACTTTTCTAATTAAAGTGAGAAGTGTATAAAATATGAATCACAATGGTCATATTTATAGGAAAATATGATATCTAATCTAATTAGATAAAGCTTATCTCTTAATTATAAAAATAGAAAAGATAAGTAATTAAATAAAAAATAAAATAAAATAAAATAAAGATAATGAAATCTCCATCCACGCATGCGCTAAAGGCCATTTGCATTTTCTTTTTCTTTTTTTAATTTTTCATAATTACTTTCTTTATTATATATTCAATATTAGAAAAAATTAAAATAATAATTTCTAATTAAATACATTTAGCCAAAAATTAATATATTAATTACCATTGAATCTTATTCAATTAATTAATTATTTTGGGCCAAAAACAATTTGTTTCTTAAACCAATTGTATTTAATTCTCTCTAATATTTATTATTAAATTAAATAAACTCATTATTTAAATAATTAATAATATTAACATTAATTCCAGTTTAAATAATTTATTTATTTAAACAATTAATTTTGCCTTAAAATATTATAATTGATAATGTTATATTAATTTCCATTTAAATAAACTCTTTATTTAAACAATTAATTTTGTATCAATATTAATAATATTAATATTAATTTTCATTTAAATAATCTCATTATTCAAATAATTAATATTGCCTAATTTCAAGTAAAATCAATTACTTAAATTATTTGTTCTTCTTAAGTTAAATTAATAACTTAGTTTTGCTACAACTATATTTGGGCTAGCATAGGGACCCGATGGACCTATAGATCATGGGCTAAATAATTAGTCAATTAAGTGATTAACTCATAATCAGTTAATTACTCATTATCTAACTATGAATAATTCCACTATAGATTCATAGCTGAACTCCCCTCACTATAGATGAGTTATGTCCATTTAGTTTATCATTATTTATATCTGTGATATAATCCTTCATGTGGAACCCTCATAATTACAGGCGGATAAATTTACCGTTTTGCCCCTGTAATTATCGTTTTATCCTTGTGTTCCCGCTGATTCTCCAATGAACTTTATCTTTAGTCGAACTAGAGATAATGTACTTCTGTGATCAATAGAAGTCGTGGTGCCACTTGTTCATGTCTCGAATCAGTACATCAAGGGAGTTTCCTAAAGTTCCTAAAATGTTTAGGTATCGCACTGATACCATTAATTTATAGGAAAGTTATGAATTCCATCTCGTGAAAATGAGTTCCCAGCTACTTATCTAGCCATGTTCCCAAAACAGGAGTGTATTGAGCGTTCTTACAGATCGCTCTCAACCATGTGATTCAAAGAACATAACTCCACAAATAGAAGTCCGCATTTCACTCAGGATTGAGATCTATCACGGTTGATAAACTTAGTTTGATATTCGATGATTTCTCGTAAACGGTACTAATGAGAAATTTGATCAAACATCGTGGTCCAGTCTTATACAATCACCATAGCATATGATACTTCCATTTCATGTCTCCTACATGAATGATCAGGATTAAATCATTTCTCTATAAACAAAATGCGAAGATATCAACAGTGTTACCAGGATAAGGTTCCCAAACGTTATCCATTTACTGTAGACACTTTTAAGTTACTCATCTCGACTTTAATCCTCTCGTATGACTCACATATTAAGTCGTGATTTCATAAGAGTGACTTAGGGTTTTACTATTTGAATGTATGATATTTATATATTTCCATATATTCCTAATATCTTCAATTGAATCAATCTAGATAATATAAAGAACTTATGTTTATTTATTTAATTTATTCGAAATAAATTATTATACTTAAATAATTACAAGTTTTAGGACACCATTCCTAACAGTATTTGGATTTGCTTGAGTCTAAACATGCGTTTATATAAATAACTAAAAAACATGTTAAGCTACTTATATGTGAACATTAAAATAAAATTAAGTATCATTTAATTACAATTACGTACATACCATCTCGTAATGCTTATTTGCGTTGGATTTTGAACCGCCCTTGTGAAAGTACGACATCTGTGCTCGAGACCTAGAATTTTACTCCGACAATTTCTACACAACACAAATTAAATATGTTGGGACGACTAACTTTGCTGCAGAATAACCGTCTCCCAATAAAAAAAATACTTTTAAACACGTGCAACCTAAATTGTTAAAAAACTTGTCAATCTATCACCTATTTTACAAAAAGCACAACAAATTTTCAATAATAACTTCAATAAAATCCTGAATTGCAAAAAAGAAAACTTCCAATAAACAAACAATGAACCCCTAAATCACTCAAAATCTTATGTATTTTAAGAAATTAAAGCATGGAAAGGCACCTAAACATCACGCAAACAAAAATCTCGGGCTTTGAAAGGAGAAAATCGGACAAAAAAGGGCTGAAAATGGCGAATTTTAGGCGAGGGTGGTCTGTTTTCTGGGTGCCCTGCCGCGAAAAGAATGAAAGGAATAAGAGAGAGAGAAAGAGACTGGCATTTATTTTTCGTTTGCAATACCCGCGGATGTGGCATCGGTGGTACATTTAATTGGTGTCGGTAATGCCATATGCGAAAACTTCACTGGCATTATCGACGCCACGTCTGTAATGATTTGGATTAAAAAAAGTTATTTGACAAATGTGCATCACTGACGTGCTTTACTGGCGCAACTCACACCCTTCAGCGGTGATGGTGTCATAAATGCCAACGCGTTAGGTAGTGGAAGTGGTCAAAATATGGAGGGTCTAAAGGCATATCGGTCAATCGGCTATCCATCCATGTCATGCTCAAAACCATTCCTGCGATCACCTTGACCCAACAATGTATTTGTCAGATGGATATGGAACTCAATATCGATCTGAAACTTGAGAAGGGGTGCTCTTTCTCTCTTTAGAACCTCGGGACGCTTTCCAGTCCGGTTTTTTGGGTTTAAGCATAATGGGTATTTGGTTTTAGGTCTTAATCAAGGTTTGGTCTTGGAAATTCAAGCAACAATTAAACAAATTTCTTGGGTTAGACATAGGGTTGTTTTTAGCCAGAGAATGTTTTCCGAGTTAGTTTTATTGTTGAATTTTGATTCCCAAGTTTTAGGCTTGTGGCTCTCAACCAAAGGGGTAAAAATACTTTTCATCTCTATTATCAAACATAGATCAATTTTAATTATCACCTATTTAATAGTACAATAAAAATTAAAATTATTAAAGATAAAAAGCATTTGAAAAATCATATTTAATACCATATTTTAAATTTACATATCTATAAATCAATAATTTTTTTATAGAAAAACAATATTATAAGTGTAATGGTCAAAAGTTGCATCACTTGTGCATGTTGAGGTCGATTCTCCAACCGTTAGACTTCTCTTCATAAGTCTATTATGTAAGAATAAAACATTTTGGTTCGTCAATTTGAGCCACATATGTTAGCCGAGTTCGAGCTCACAAACACCGTGAAAGCCACTAAACACCAAAACCTCCACGTGGCTCGACCGTCGAGCTTCTTTATATATAAAGCTGAGCATGAGCTCCTTTATCTCTCTAGCTTCGTAACTTTAGGCTCATCCTTTGAAAAGGTTTCCTCATGGGTTAGTCGTAGCTCAAGGCGCACCGAGCCACTTTGAGGCCCTTTCATCCAAAGCATCACATCTGAAGATTATTCTACTTGAAGAAACAATTTAATTCATTCTAGTTTTTTTTTTTAATCAACATGTGTTCATGGACCAGATCCGACCCATCCGATAGGCCTTATAAATATCCCCACAATCCTACACTCGAGATATGACCAATTTTCTAGACCTAACACTACGAAAAAACTATCGATTTGTAACAACAATTTTTCGATGACTTCGTCTAAAATTGTGACGAGAGGCGTTGTCATTCAAAAAACTCGTTGTATTGAAAAATTTGGGACCTAATGGCGTCACTAATTAGTGACGAGACATGTTCCTTCGCAAATTAAATCAACGATTGAAATAACAACCTTATGCATCGAAAATATTGTGACGACTTTGTCGCAAAATTTGGGACGAAGTCGTCACAAATTTGTGTCGATTTTTGTCACAAATGCAACTTATGTATTGTCCGACGTCCGTCAAAATTTGTGACGACTTCGTAGCAAAATTTGGGACAAAGTCGTCACAAAATTTGTGTTGATTTCGTCACAAAATTTGTGACGATTTCGTCACAAATACAACACATGTATTGTCCAAACGTCCATCAAAAGATTTGTGACGTGTTTCGTCGCAAATTTAATTTTTTTAAGATTAATTATTATTATTATTATATATTATAATTAATAATAATTTTTTTAATTTTTATTAATAATAATAGTAATTATTAGTAATAGTATTAAATATTAACAATAAATGAAAATAAAATCAAATGAACACTATTTAACCAAGTTAACGTATTTAAACTAATAAATTCAACAAAATTTAAAATGTTTGGGTGGAGAGTTTGTCTAAATATCCTACCAGTTAAATCTAATCTTGTTAAAAAGAGAATCATAGTAGAAGACAAATGTTATATGTGTGAGAAGAAAGAAGAGAATACCTCTCATGTTCTTTAGGATTGTAAGTTTGCTGCTAGGGAGTGAAATGCTTGGGAGACCGTTTTTCATCTCAGAGATTATAGATTCCACAATGGTATTGATTGGATTTTCTTTTTCTGAAGCAAGTTGAAAGAAGAGGATTTTAGAATTTTTCTCCTAATTGTGTGGAATCTCTGGCATAAGAGAAATATTAAAATAAAAAATCTACCTCTTATGCCTCAGTCGGATGCGTTAGAATGGGTGAAACACTATCTAGTGGAGTACGACTTGTTTGCGAAGGGGCCTCCACACTTTGTAGATCAATCGGATTTTCAGAGGTGCAATAATATTCATAGAGGATGGCTTCGCCTGGCCTACCACACATTTCAAGGTGAATATGGATGCAGTAATGAGTCAGAATTCATCCAATCTTGGGATTGGAATGATAATTCGTAACCAAGACGGTCAGGTGTTAGCAGCCATGTCATGATCTCTTTCCATTTCCGCTCCTCCGAATGTAGCAGAGGTGATGGCTATTCGTGAAGGTCTCATGATGTCAAGGGATTTGGGAATTATGAATTTTTAGGTTGAATATGACTCTAAAGTGGTGATTGACTTAATTGAAGATCCCTCTAATGTTTCCTCTGAAATTGAATTGATTATCCAAGACATCATTGATCTTGGTCAAAGGGTTTTCACTTGTGGTTTTCTCCATACCCCAAGATCTGGTAACTAGGCTTCACATTCTCTTGCTGTTTATGCAAGAAATTGCTTCACTTTTGAGGTTTGGATTGATGAAGCTCCACCTTAGATTGAGACTCTCATCCATGAAGAATCCCTAGATTTATGGTAGTTTAATTTGTCTGCAAATTTTCCTTTGCGTTTTTCTGTTTTTCCTCTCGTGTTTTCCTGTGTTTGTGCGATGCTTTGGGCATCCATTATAAAAAAAAAAATCAAATCAAATCTAAATATGAAATTGAAATCATAAACATAAAATTTCTGACTAATTCTATTTTTAGATCTAAATCCTAAACATACAATTCTATACAATATTTAAAACACAAAAAGCCTCGGGATTAGAAAATAAAATTTTGTCAAAAAACGGGCAAGACTCGAGATTAGAAATGAAAAATGAAAAGGATGAGAAAGGAAAAGAGAAAGAGAAAGAAAAGAAGGGTGTAGGAATTGTGGGGAAAGAATGGTCTGTTTTTTCTTCTTATAACAATTTTTGCGACGACTTTCGTCAAAAATTTTAAATTTAACAGCACAAAATTTGGTGAAAATTTAAATTATCCCACCATTTTTATGTCATTGAGACAGAATTGTCGCAGATCTTCGGTGAAAATTTTAAAAATCCCGCCAATATAATTTGATAATATTTGTGACGACATTCGTCACCAATTTGCGACGACTTCGTCACAAATATTAAATTTAACCGCCTAAATTTTGGTAATTTTTTCAATTATCCCGCCATTTTTATGTCATTTGCGATGTATTTGTCGCAAATATTCAGTGAAAATTTTGAATATCTCGCCACTTTATTTTGATAATATTTGTGACGACAGTCGTCATTGATAAAGCAACATAAGTCATCGCAAAGCATGGTGGGGAACTTAGTGACGGTTATCGTCGTAAATTTTGTGACGAAACTCGTCACTCATTTCCCGCCACGACCTCCAGACATATTTAGCGACCATGTTTCTTTTTCAACACTATTTTGCGACGAAATTTGTCGCAAGCGATCAACGCATTAATTAGTGACGACACATGGTCGTCGCAAATTTTACGTCACAAAACGACAGTTTTCTTGTAGTGTAATTGTACTTAATTCTCTCTCACACTAACTTGATTATCAGAGTCCATTGTGTCGGCATCCCACCGATGCGCCTCCAATTGGAAAGAAAATTTTAAGTTATATTTATTTAACATTATAGAAAAGAAACTAAACTCCCTTTTCTTAAAGTTTCATTTTAATTTTTTCAACCACTTTTATTTGAATCGAACTACTTAGCTACCCTACTAGTAAGCAACCAAAATTTTTTCAAAAAATAAAATATACATCACATTGAGAAGTGTAGCTAAAATACTCATCATAATTAATTTTATAATTTTAATAAGCCAAGCAAATTGAAGTTGGATGAACCAAGCTATGAAACAAAACAACCCTTGATGGGGAAAAATAAATTAAAAGAGCTAAATTGAGGAGAGGAAATTGGGAAGTTGAATCAAAGTACCAAAGACACAGTTGGGTTATAACTGGCAAAGATGTCAAGATTCAGTGCAACTGCAAACTTCATGCTGGAAAGAATTTACAGTAATTGAGATTTCCAATTAAGGTTGTTTTTGAACTGTCATTAACATGGCAGATTAAATGTAATGAATACTATATGCAATGTGTCTTTTAAAAAAATATAATATTTTTTTGTAATTGTGAGTAAGAGAGAGAATGTGCAAAATTAATGCAGCTTCCTGTTTTATCAAGTCAAACAATTAACTATTTTGTAAGCTTCCATTTGTCTTTTCTAATTAAATTAATAATAATAAGAAAAAATTGTGCAAAACTACTTTGTTGATATAATTGTACCTAGGTCACAAAATTTGATCATTCACATTCTATAAGAAATATTATAAATTTTTCAATTAAAACTTAACTCAAATGATTAGTCATCACTTTATTTTTATAAAGTCGAATGTTTGAATCCCCCTCTCTTAATTTGATGTAATATCTATTTAAATATTATAAATTCTATAGAATTACTCTCTTACATTTTAGAAAACATATGTAAAAGTTTTATAGCAAAACTCAAATGTGAGATTTTTATTTGTAGTAATAAATTGTTTTTATCCATCAAAAAAGGGTATGATTTTGGTGAAAGGTAAAGGTAATGTTCAAACTTACATCATCACGAGACTACTCCACCGATTACATTTTGTGTTATTATTATATTCATAGTTATTAGATCCTGAAGACAAAGCATAACCTCTAATACTTGAACTTAATTCTTCATTTAACAAAATTTAGAGGCGATCAAATTAAAGAATTAAAGGTATATTATAATGACCTCTATAATTTAGACCTTATTCGGGCCATTCTTAATTTTGTAGTTACTCTTATATATACCCCTAATAATATTTGGTTAAATTAATCATGTCCTAAGCTAAGCATATTAAAAAAAACCTGGCAAAAAGAGGTAGCCGGCCAATCAGAAGGCTGATTTGGTTTTGCAGAGATGTATCATAATAATAATTAAGCATAATCCTAATGAATGAACCGACCATTTTTATAAATGTAATTAATCTCTCTCCAACATGAGTTATTTTGATATTTAATATATATAGTTGGAGAGGAAACTAAATAATAATATGGAGTGAGAACTTGGGTTATACACAATAATAATGATAATTAAAAATGTTAAATGAATGAACCAAATATAGTTTATTAATTATTCATCAACTGTTAGAGAGAGAGAGATCAGACAGTTTAGAATTAGCAAAACAGCTATTAATTTGATTCATTTTCTAATTATTAATGCCTGGGGATTTGGGTTATGACAGCCAAATTACAGAAGAGTAAATAGTCGGCGCACTTCTTAATTCCTATTATATCATGCATGAATCTTTATTTATATAATAATATTTGCATGACACTTTAACTCTCAATGCTTTTTTTTTTTTTTTGGGTTTTTCTAAAATAGTATTTTATGAATACATATTTTTAAAAATAGTAAAAGTTTTTAAGAATTATATTTTTTCGTCTCTAACTCAAAATATGCATAGAACTCAACCAACACACGCCTTTTAAAATATCAATTTAAAAATTTAAAAATATTTGCTATTTTTTAGTCAATATCATCTAATAGAATTTATCTTTTTCTTTCTTCTATAAGAACGGTTCAATATAAATAATGAATCAGGATTGAATATTTCACTATAATTTTTATAAATTTAAAATATGTGACAGATGTAAAATAAACGTGTGTATCAAATTCGTTAAAACATAATCGTGTGATTTACAATTTTATAATCGTTGTTGATGTAAGAGTGAAGAAGAATTTAAAAGTAATGATGGATTTATCGCATAGAAAAATAGAAAAGCATGTGATTCTAAATAGTGTATATGATTGTTAAATTAAAATTTTATCATAAGATATGATAAAATTTTGTTTTAAGAGAATGATTTGATTCATCTGCATCAAACGAAAATTGGAAGATCTGGAATTTGATATATGAGATTGTTATCTGATTTCTTGTTCAAAATCAACAAAAAGGAAGCAAAGTAGATCTTGCATGTAATAACATTGTGAAGTCCAATGTTGGCTCTAGAAAGATACTCTTGAGATTTGAAGAAAAAATCTCATAGGGATTCTTCCTTAATATCCAAAACCATATCATAATTTCAACCCCAATATCTCATTTCCCCTTAATCCATAACCCCATGAAAGATTAAAAAATGTCAAAAAATATAATATAAAATAATTTAAAAAATAATAATATTAATTTAAAATCTTCCTTTTAGATAACATGGATATTAACTTAATACATTTTGTCGTATTCTAAACAACCTTCGTCAAACTTTTATCGGATAATGAGTAAAAGTTATTTAAGGGTAATTGCAAATTACACCACTTAATTTTCAAGTTATTACATAATTTTATTACAAAACAATACTTTTACTCTGGATTTATGACAATTATCACCAATCATCTTTATTCTTATACCTCAACTCGGGTTTGTTTATGGAGATTTTGGATGTAGATCTTGGAATAATTGTTAGGTTAAAACTGATTTGGTTCGGTTTGATTTTTTAACCAAACTAATTCATTTTTATTATTTAAAACTAAACAGATGATAGTAGAGGAACGGAACGCCTTTTTTTTATTTATCATCTTACTTATGAATTTTGAATTAATTAAAGATAAATTTTATATTTTAATTAAATTCACTACTTCCCTTACTTCTAACATTCGGGAATTTTTTAAAAGAGAATATATATATAGGGAAGAACACCTGAAATATTTATATAATATGCCGGGTGAAGATTTGAACTTTTAATTTTGATATAAAAATACAAATATTTTATCAATGGTCTAAATCTATATATAAATATATATATATATATATATATATATATATATATATATATATATATATATATATATATATATATATATATATATAAAATACTTCGACAAATCACTATGAAACTATTTGATTAATAAAATTTGAAAATATAATTATGAGATAAAGATAACAAAAGTATTTTTTTTTTTTTTTTTTAAATGGACACTTGGCAATATTCTTTGAATATATATTCAAATCCATCCTAAAATACAGGATTAAAACTATTTAAGACAAAAAAAAAAAAAAACATAAATAAACTTGAAAATGTAGCTTAACAAAAAAACCGGACCCCTCCATCACTGTCCCTATCTATAAATACTCTCTTCACCTCTTCCCTTTCTTCTCACTCTTCTTCTTCTTCACTCTCTCAACACCAGAAATCACACAGAAAAATAGAGAGTGAGTTAAAATTCAATCCCCAAAAATGCCGATTCAGATTTCGATACCGATTTCGATAACCGTCATCTCCAAATGCACTGTCTTCCCCGATCAAACTTCTTCTATTGGAGATTTGAAACTCTCCGTTTCCGATCTCCCTATGCTCTCTTGTCACTATATCCAAAAAGGCCTCCTCTTCTCTTGCCCTAATTTTGAAATCAACTCCATTATCGAACTTCTCAAGCTCGCTCTCTCTAGAACTCTAACTCGTTTTCCGCCTCTCGCTGGCCGGTTGATTACCGACGAGGACGGATACGTTTACATCACTAGCAACGACGCCGGCGTCGATTTCATTCACGCCGACGCCGGAACTTTGCACGTCCGTGATATTATCGCTCCCGGCGATGTTCCTGAATGTTTTAAAGAGTTCTTCGCTTTCGATAGAACCGTGAGCTTTTCCGGCCATTTCAATCCGATAATGGCGGTACAGCTGACGAAACTCACAGATGGAATTTTCCTCGGTTGCTCGGTGAACCACTCCGTCACCGACGGGACATCGTTTTGGAACTTTTTCAATACATTCGCGGAAGAGTGTAGAGGAATCAAGAAAATCACTCCGTCGCCGGATTTCAGCCGGAACTCCATACTCGTTTCTCAATCCGTATTGAAATTGCCGAAAAACGGTCCTGAAGTCACATTCTCCGGTGACGTACCGTTACGTGAGAGAATATTCAGTTTCACTAGAGAAGCGATTCAGAAACTGAAAGCGAAGGTGAATCGGAACAGGAATTTGATCGATAGCGTCGGAGAAATCCTCGGAAAACAAAGTAACGATACGTACCGGCAAAACAACACTAAAATTTCATCGATTGTCGAAAACTGGTTCAAAAACAGAAAATCAACAGAAATTGAGAATGAGAAGGAGAAAGAAATCGAGATTGAGATTGAGATTTCATCGTTTCAATCACTCAGCGCTTTACTCTGGCGATCAGTAACTCGGGCAAGAAAACTACCGGCAATGAAAACGACAACGTTTCGAATGGCGGTTAATTGCCGTCACCGTTTAGAACCGAAACTGAATCCGTTTTATTTTGGGAACGCAATTCAAAGCATTCCAACTTACGCTTCCGTTTCTGACGTTTTGTCACGTGATCTGAGGTGGTGCGCAATGAAGCTAAACGAAAACGTGAAGGCGCACGATAACGAAACGGTGCGGCGCTTCGTAGAGGATTGGGAGGAGAACCCGAGGCTGTTTCCGTTGGGGAATTCTGACGGAGCGTCGATAACGATGGGGAGTTCACCGAGATTCCCGATGTTCGATAACGATTTCGGATGGGGAAGACCGTTGGCCGTTAGGAGTGGAAGGGCGAATAAATTCGATGGGAAGATATCGGCGTTTCCGGGAAGAGGTGGTGGTGGAAGTGTTGATTTGGAAGTGGTTTTGGCGCCGGAAACGATGGATGCCATTGAATCTGATTGGGAATTCATGCAATATGTAACGTAAAAATTGAACTTCTTATTAGAATAAAGTAACCCTGGGAATTCCGGCGAGGAGTTAGATCCATGGCTGGGATTTTGGAAGTTTAATTAGTTGAATAATGGTGAGAGATGATGATGAAGATGATATGTAGGGTATGTAACATAGGATGTGAAGGAAGGGAGTTTGAAATTTTCTCTTTGTGAAATATTTATTATCTTTTAATTTAATGAACTAATTATATGATTTTCAATCAAGAATGAATTTAGGGATAATTGTAAATCATTCATGTGGTTTATAAACGTTTTTATAATCGATTACTGATTATAGAATAGATATGATAATGTACCATAAACATAGATCACGCAGTAAAAAATCGAAGAATTGAAAAATATTGTCGTGAAGATGATATTCGACACTTCTTTCATACCCTACTTTCGCTGATTAACTTTATACTTAAGATCAGATAAAATCCAGTCATTTTAATAAAATTCAAACACGTATTTAAATTTTGATAATTATATGTGATTTATAAAATAAGTGTTAAACAATATATAAAATCTACTAATCACGAATATTTGTAAAAAAAATTAATATCTTTAATACAATTGTAAATATTACTCCGGCAGAACAAAGAACTTGCTGATTTTCTTTCCCTTTAATTTGATGAAAGGAATATGGAGGTTTTTAAGATTCCAATAGAAAATGAACTTCATTAACATTAATGAAAGTAATTAGAAATTCCAATTGAATGGCTAAACGAGAAGGTTCTACAAATTATCATATATTTTACAGTGACTTGATGGAAAATCCTTTGGAACATTTTACTAAAAAAACTTTTCTTATAGTTCGTTCATGTTTTTTCACACACTACGATGCTTTTTCTAATTTAAGATAAGATTAGTCGAATATTGCACGTCATATGATAGTTTTATTACATAAAATTTCCTTTTATAGAATTTATGTGATTTCAGTTAGGTACATTTCTATAAACTAGTAAAAAGTTACGTGCGTTGCACGTGTTTTTTTTAAAAAAAACATTTAGTAGTAAATTTTTGGTACTTCTGAACAATCTAAAAAACAATATGATGTTGCTTCTAATATGATTTGTAGTCTATATAATCTTTTGATACTACAATTTGCATTTTTGTACATTCAAATTATTTTAATGATATAATTACACACTTTTCAAGTTTTAACTAACTCAATAATTTAATATAGGGTAGAATGCAAATAAGACCCCTGTGGTCTTTTCAAAATGCATGAACACCCCCTGTACTTTGAAAATGACAAATCGCACCCCTGTGGTTCTAATTTTTTTCAATCAGACCCCTCCCCTTCAATGTTAATAATTTTCTTTTAGCCACAACTTCTTCGTTTGAACTCCGATTTGGACGATTCAAGATGTTTTAGAATCCTCATTTTAGGCTCTACATGTATGTCACTTCGAAACTTTGAAAGCATTAATAAATAAAAGATTTTATTAACATCGAAACACTAAGTATGATTGACATCGTTAACTCTTTTGGTTATTGATGATTTCAAAGTTTCGAAGAGACGATTATGCAAAGCCGGAAATGAAGATTCCAAAACATCTTGAATTATCAAAATCGGAGTTCAAACGAAGAAGTTATGGCTAAAAGAAAATTATTGACATTGAAGGGGAGGGGTCTGATTGAAAAAGATTGGAACCACAGGGGTGCGATTTGCCATTTTCAAAGTACAGGGGGTGCTCATGCATTTTGAAAAGACCACAGGGGTGTTATTTGCATTTTACCCTTTAATATATCATTTTATATATTTATGAATTAAAACTTTTCATGTTTTTTCCAATTCTCTGATATTGATAATTTAAATGAGACAATGAATAATATAAAACTAATTCTTAGATACATATAGATTACTAAAAGTTTGAATTTTGACCTTTGATATTCTCGTTAATGAAGTTGGAAAAGAGAAATCTTGTGAACATTCAAAGGAAATTTCCACTTAAATTAAAGTAAACCCCAGCAATCTTGCATAAAATTTCATAACCTGGATTTTAACAAAAAAACAGAAAAATGGGATAAAGACCTTGACCTTGTGTTTGCAAGCAAAATCCTCTAGCTAAGATTGAAAAAGTGGAGAGCTCCTTCATCGTATCAATTATAAGCCTCGTTATATTTTCATCTAGTAGACCTTGTTGTTTCTACAAATATTATCACCACCTAATTGATCAAAAGAAAGAAAAATTTAAGAGGAAAACTTGAAGAACAATAATAATAAAGATGAACAATTATACCTGTAAAAATCAAATGAGAATGCAGATAAATTGGTTTAAATTATAAAAATTGAAGGAGGGAAAAAATATTGAGAAGAAACAATCCCTTGCTCCCCAAACACAAAATTGTCTAATTTTTCTTCAACAATTCAATCACCAATTAAACAAATTCATTTTTTTTATGCAAACAAATTCAAATGGGTTTGCATCTATAATAATTAAATTATAATTTTCAATCCATTAACTCATTCACGCACAAATATAAATGACTTATTTAATTAAAATAAAATTAAACTTTAAACAAAACTAAATTTAAAATAATCAAATTAATTATATCGTTAAAAATAAACCTAGAAGGAAAGCTTTTGTAATTTTTTTTATTAAATTATAATTTAATCTCTAAATTTTTTAATGAATGTCCAAACTTATAATAATACCCAATTTTCAGATAATAATAATTTTGTTTGATTCATTATAAATTAATTGATATGTCATTCATCAATTTAAACATATAATTCGCTCAATTGTTTGTCTTAGTTCAAAATCTTATTCTTCCATGAATTAATTCTCTCTCAAAATCATACCCTTTAATCGGCTCCTTCTTCTCCATTTTCCTCCACCTTCTCAAAATCTCCCCCATCGCCACCTTGGTAAGGGAGTTTTACCCTTTAATTAAAGGGTACTGCTCTTACTGATTTTCTTGGTAATGGAATTTTCAATGCCGATAGTGATAACAGGAAATTGAAAAAAAAAATATATTTAAAAAGAATCGAATAAAAATAAGAATAGTGATTTCGAACCTCGGACATTTGCTTCTTAAGTTCGTAGGTACATAGCTTTATAATTTCGCTCTTGAATTATGTATAATGAAAATGAAAACCCCTCGAAGAGAGTAACGAAGTTGAACGATTCCTCTCCTCTAGGTTTTTCTCTCTCTTTCGAATCCAAGGCAACGGTTCATATAAGAACACACGATGGATGACTAATGTGAGAGAATTTTATTAAATTTATTTAAACATAAATAATGAGGGTAAAATTGGAATATGAGAAAAATATAAGGGTAAAGTGGGAAGTCAATGTTTCTCCACATTTAACTACTTTTAATATAGTAATAGATGACTTTGATAGTGTCATTCGAGGTTTATTATTTAAATATTAATATTGGAAAGAAAAAAAATCAACGTATATCCTTAACGTTAATAAAGACGTGAGCATAGTTCATATGGTAGATATCAATACTCCAGTTCATATGGTAGATATCAATACTTCATTCTCATAAAGTCAAAAAATTTAGTTTCTCTCCTTCAATTTAATTGATGTATTTAAGAAAAATACTTAATAGGATGCATATTTAAACTTTAGATTTGAAAGTGATATTATTAATATCATCATACAAAACTATAAAATTATTTATTTAAAAACTAATCAGTGTATAACTGAAAAAATCAAGTTAGCAAAACCAACTATAATCTTAAATATAAAAATTCTAATCTCAACTACAAAAACGCTCCATCAAATTATTGAAATCAAACAGAGAAAAAACCAATTTAGACAAAAAAAAAAAATCTCAATCTAGTCATAACGATTGTTTTAACACAAGCATTACAATCAATATCGATAAAAATGGTTTCATTAAGCTACAATACCTAACTATAAATCTCTGAAATGTTTTTTTTATGTAATAAATCTCCAAAATAAATAATAATTTAACTAATATATATTAATTGTACTGTTTATTAAATTTCACAGTTCATTTTGATCAAATTAAAAAGTTTGAAGGTTAAATTAACACACGTTATTAATATTAAGGGTATAAATTGATTTTTTTTCTTCTAAATATATAAATATTGTTTAATAGAAAAGACTAAAAATAAATAGACATAATATAGAAAATGAAGGTGAAAAGTGAAAACAATTAGTATTTCATTCAACTACTCCTCAACCTTTTTTTAGCATGTTCGTATATTACCCAAAATATCGATAGAAAGGTGAAAATATAGATGGTGACCAAGCGTCAACTTTTAAAGGACAAAATTTTAAAACAAAACAAAACAGAGGTTTTTCGATTGAATTATATATTTTATCTATGAGAAAAGTAGATGCGGATGGGATGGGATGGGATGGGATGGGATGGGATGGGATGGGATGGGTGATGATGTGAAAAATAAAATATTATCACTATAAATTATGCATATAAATGTAAAAAAATTAATGCACAATTTTAATTATAAAACAAATAACCAAAATAAAATTGTTTTGTTTTGTTATAATATACTAAATAAAAATAATATAAAAAATATTAACTTCTCGATTCTAAAAATTTTATTTTTATTTTTTTTTTATTTTTAGATTTTAATTATTTATTAAATTTTATCAAATTAAACAAATACTTTCAAATTTTAAATTTTCAAAATTACCAGAATTAAAGGAAATATACAATGAATATACTCATTTTTCAAATTAAAAATACAGAATAGACATTATCTAAATATAATATAATAATTAGAACAAATATTACAATAAACACAATCAAATTATTATTTTTATTATTACGAACTTCAATTAAAACAACTATATAAAGAAAGATTATCAATAGAATAATAAAAATAATTATAAAATAAAATATATTCCTCACAAATAAACACAAATCTTGGTATTTAAACTAAAAAAAAAATCTTATATTCTAACACATTCAACAAGTACATATCCATACAAAAATTTCCCTACAAAATAATCTCAGGGAAGGGGTGTTAGATTTAGTTTTGCTTCATACGGCTCACTCGTCTTATCTATCAACTCTCATTGCCAACATGAGCATAGCTCAATTGGTTTGATATATACTCTCTTCCCCTTGAGGTCGAAGGTTCGAGTCCCCATCCCCATTTTGATGTAATCTAAAAAAAGAAAAAAACAACACTCTCATTAATTAATAAAAACATATCGGTATTTGAAGTTTTTCTCCACTTTTTTTTTTTTTAAATCCCACATAAAAAAATGTAAATATCTAACATTGTTTATAAATTTTAAATTTCACTTCTCTCCTTATCTTGGTTTTGAGATAATTGTCCATGATTATTAACATGATAAGTCCAACAAATTCAAACGAGCATCTGGTCAAAAAATATAATCCGACTTAAGAATGGTGAGCTCAAAAGAGTCACCGTCTTAAGAGTGTATGTTAAAGATTGTTTATCTGAAAGATGAAAAGATTTAACATTATTTATAAAATCCGACCACTCCTTCCGTTACCGATTATTTTATAGATGCATGCTATGATTATTACTTTCCCCCAAATGGGGGAGAGGGACCATTGGTTTGTGGAAAAGAGACAATTTTTATTATGGACACGAAATCGTATATTCAATAGATAATTTCAACTTTTTAAATAATAAAAAATACCTTCATTTCTATCCTGAAATTCATAAACCAACTAAAACTTTTATAATTGAAGGGTAGATGTATAATCTTCCCTAAATTTACCATCATCTTTTTTTTTTTTTGGATATTGGGCTTACATCCCATAATAATTCAGTATGGAGGCCCACTTAAGTTGGAAATGGGCCTCTTCGACAGGACTACCTTTGTCAAGTTCACTTCTGGAAACGATTGTCGGCTTTCTGTTCGAAATCGAATTTATCGTCTTTCATTTTGATATCTTCATAGATCGACGAGTCGACGATGGGAATTCAGATATGGTAGATCTATTGATGAAAGAGGAGAGTAAATCCGGTTCAGAATGATACCGTTGAAATCAAAATTTCATCTTTATTCCAGAATTCAGCTACCGGTAATTTCATTCTCAATTCTTCTTATCGCATAAATCCCTTCTTAAAAATTAAAAAAAAAAAATTCCCTGAAATTTTGTCTCATTTTTACCAA
Organism: Gynostemma pentaphyllum; assembly: GCA_028015215.1. NCBI lineage: Eukaryota > Viridiplantae > Streptophyta > Magnoliopsida > Cucurbitales > Cucurbitaceae > Gynostemma > Gynostemma pentaphyllum. The sequence goes on along the minus strand of CM051345.1, from coordinate 45,642,607 downwards.
AGAACTCTGAAATTTTGAAATTTCATCTTCTTTCCCATCTTCATCATCCGATACCGAAGGATTTACTATTTTGGGGATAGAAACTTTAGCTATAATTTTTTTCATGATTTGAGTAAGAAGCTTTAATTTTCAGGTTCCAGGAAAATCAGTTAAAGTCTTGCATTGTGGCAGACATTTAACTTATTTGATCATATTAACCTTAGAGAAGCATTTTCACGTTTCATACCGGAAAAGTCGATATTAAAGTAAGTCAATAAAGATAGTTGCAATTTACTGAACAGAAGATGAAGAAAGGCTTCATTTTGATGAATCCAATTGCCTTTCTTTTCTTGATCCTATCTGTTTGTTGTATAATTATTACACTCATTTCAATGCTTAGGCTTCCAGAGCTAAGCATTGGAGCTGAGGCGATAACCAATCATCGGACTTCAATAACCCGAAAGACTGTCAAGAATGTTAAGTTGAGCAAGTTTGGAGAGATGATGATCAAAATGTTGCCCAAGGATCTTGCTTTTACGGTTTTCATCCCTTCAGAGAAGGCTTTCGAGCGCGAATTGGGGTTGCGAGTAAATGAAAGCTTGACAACTAAGAAGATGGATGACACATACGCTGTAGTATCGCGTATATTGGGTTTCTCTGCTGTTCCTCGAACTATCACTTCGACTTCAATAGAATATGGCAATGAAGTTTCATATGATGCTTTATCTGGATTTACATTGTACATTTGCAAGGATAGAGATGGAATGTTGATTGTTAACAAAGTGAGGTCTGAAATGGTAGATATAAAGAAGAAGGATGTTGTTGTGCATATAATGGATGGTGTTATAATGGATGCTGAGTTTGAGCAGTCAGTAAAACCTGATGAAGATTGATATGTGCAAGAACCCGAGTTATGTGACTTATGTTTGGTCAGTCGTTCAAGTTTAAATTTTGTACTACTAATTTTTCGTACAAAAGTTTAGGCCATGTTTGGTTTGCAATGGATCTGAATTGCAGGAATAAAAAAAATTGAATTTCAAACTTGTTTGGTTTGCCATTCAGATCCACAAATTTTAGGTACAATTCTTTTTTAGGCATAAAATCTAAATTTAACTTAAACAAGAATCCCAACTATCCCACCTATCCAACCCAAAAAAATTGATATTCGGGATTGCAAACCAAATCCACGCAATCCCATCAGTTCGCAAGAGGACCCTTCTTTCAATCTTTTTATTCATTCTCTCGTTCAATTCGTTCGCCTACAGTCTTCCTTTGTCTTCTTCGTTTCTTCCTCTGTCAGGGTTTGTTCATCTCCATTCAATTCGTTTTCACAACAATGAAGGAAAGAAAAATCGAGAGCGAAAATGGCGATAAATTAGTGCTGAGAAAGTTCGAGAGCGAAAATTGCATAAGTAAGTTCTTTTCTCTTTTGTATGATTTTTTAAAGACTTTACTGCTAAGTTTATTGCTCATATATAAAATTGAGGCAAAAATGGAAGCTTGTTTGATGAATATCTTGTGATACATATTGATATTAGTTTCTTATGACTATAAAGCAAGAGCCTGCATAATTTTTTTAATAGGATTGACTTGAAGTTCGATACTTGGGGCTTTTGTAAGATTATAGTTATATTATAAGTTTGTTAAGAATAGAAATTATCTGACCTCGTGAATATGGTCAATGAAGGACTATGTTTTGATTGAAAATCAATTTTTTTGACAAGAGATTGTAGTGGTTTTAGTTTCATTTATGGAGTTATTTTGTTTTGTATATAAGTTGTCATATTAAAAAAATATGAGGGTTGTCTATTCCATTATGTAGGCTGTTGATATGAAACTTCTCGGTCCTTTCAGTCAAGATGATTTAAGGAAATTATTTGGAGATAATTTTTCTGAATGGATCTCTTTCCCCGTTTATGAACAAGTTTTTATCATATTCTTTTCATTCTTTATTGATCACAATTGAATTACTTTCTGGAATCATGAGAACAGGATTGCTATGCTCTTTATTGGCATTATTGTAATGTTGCTTGGTAATTTCTCCGTTATGAACTGATGAATGTTTCAAATCCATCTACCATAGCTGTTTTTGGACGTTATTGCAAGTGAAACATTTGTGGATGGATTTGAAAGAAAAAAAATCTCTGAATGTGAGAAATATTTAGATAAATCCCTTATCTTCTTTGAATTTGTTTACATCAAAAGCTCTATCTATTTGCTAATTGTCATAGATGAATTATCATATTAAGTGTCACATTGTTTTAAAATGGAGAAGGTCGCGAGTTTAAGATGTAAAGACCACGAATCTACTAAGGATCATGAAAATCATTGTTTTTTATGCATATGTATACACCATGTGTGGCAACTAAAACTAATATAAGTTCTTTTGTTTTTTTCCTTGTAGATTCCATTTTTTTTGACTTCAGCATATATGATGGTTTGAAATTGTTGGAGAAATAGAATTCTTGTTTCCACTAGAAATTACTTTGTCCAAATATGGTGGTTTGATTTTGAAGCATCCATTGAACCCAACTCAACAAGTGGAGTTTAGAGAGAAGAATTTGCAAAGAAACCACAATATCTTGTGGTAGATAGCGTTAATGACATCTACAACCATGGTTATAAGGCAAACTAAAGAGGTTGTTGCTATGTAAACACCAATCCATGACAAGGGCTCACTGATCTTGGCATCGTTTAGGTTTCCACCATGGCTGCAACCATACACGCCCATCACTCTTCTTGAGCTTCTTGCCTTTTCTACTTGTATTGATGAGTGACTTGATTCATATTTTGTCTTCATTGAATAGTTAGTTTGGATTTCATTCATTGCCTTGTACTAGAAAAAAAATGAAGTCCATGAAGTAGAATGAGTAATTAGTTTTTATATAAGAGACGTTAGAATGAGTAATCAGTTCCAGATAAAACTTTCACAAGTTTGATGCATTTTGCTCTTCTTCTTGTTTTAATTTGTTTTGTTGTTAATACAGTCTCTTTATATCTTACTACACATCCCATGTTGTAAAAAGTTTGTAAAAGATGCTTGTTACTATAAGTTCCATGTTCTTTTGTTCCTCATATTTGATTTTTTTTTAACAAGTGGATGTTACTCTTTTCTAATTAAATTTTTCATGTGGTTGACTTTTGTCTCAAGATCAAACTCATCTAAAAAATAATATACGAGATTTACCATTCAAATAATTTTTTTTTGTATGTGAAGAACCTCTAACTCATTTAAAAAATAATATACGAGATTTACCATTCAAATAAGTTTTTTGTATGTGAAGAACCTCTTCTAAAACAGTTTTAGTGAAGGCATATGAAAACATGCAAAAAAGGGGCTATGTTCAACAATCTATATAGTTGGATACTGAGCTCTGATCCTTAACCAAACACATGTTTCAATTTAAAATCTCATTTTTGTATATTAAACCAAACACATTTCAAATTTCTAGATCTGGATTCTAAATTTTGCATCTGTAAACATAGTTTCAGAATTAGTAAATTTACATAATACAACTCTGAATTCATTAAAAATCGCTGAATTCAAGTCATGTTTTTCAGATTACAAACCAAACGAGGCCTTAATGAACCGACAATTTTTTTTACAGTTTGGAGTCCATGAGTTAAAGAAATTCAAATCGAAACATCGGTTGGCTAACAAAGGAGAAACTAATCCTCTATCAATCACTTCCTAATTGATTTCTTTCTGAAATTTGAAATGCACCTCCTTTTATATAAATTTTCGCATTTTACTACAAATATGAATTTCACTTCCATCCACAGTTGTTGTCTGTCTATTCTTCAAAATCTCTATCCAAGAAGATAAAAGTCTGGATATTAATGTATTTTGTAGTGTGTTTAACTAGGGGTGTTAGTTTATATAAATTTAATATTGAAGTATTAAATTTAATTTAATGTATAACAATGGACAATTAGAATCTTAAATTAATATTCACTCTTTATTGTATAAATTTTTAAAATAATTAGTTAGGAATGGGAAGCATTACTCTTTTTAAAGTGTCTTGCTGTGACCTAATATAAGTTTTAGGATTGGTACCTTTACTTAATGAGCACAACTTTCCTGTGTTGGAGGCAATGGAAGATAGTAGGGTAAGACCTTAGAAGAAGAGAGATTTTAGAGAACTTATTCTATTGACTGTTATTGCACTTTGCTCAATTTGGAGTTTGATTACAAATGGGGGACAAAGCACCTTTATTTATAAACGTTTTTACAAAAGTCTAGAATATATACCACTTAGGGTCCGTTTGGTATAGTCTCTCCTAAAAATGTTTTGTGTTGAACATTTTAAAAGAAATACTAATGAAGTGTTTCATCTAAAAACACTTGAATGAAATATTTTAAGTAAAATACTTGTTTATAAACACTTCTAGAAGAATCACAAATCAAGTATTTTCTCCAAAAACACCTTTTAATATACTCAAGTGTTTTTAGATGAAACACTTCATTAGTGTTTCTTTTAAAATGTTCCACACAAAACATTTTTAGGAGAACCTATACCAAGCGGACCCTTACAAAAGTTCTAGAGAATCCTAGAGAATTACATTCTACAATAATCTCCTCGGAGCATCTTAGACGATTCAATAAAAGGACTTTTCATATTTCCAAAGAGCTTTCTAGAAGCCTCTCCTTAGATGCTACAAATTTGCAAATAACTAGAAACTAATAGGTTAATTCCACATTGATTTTGATAAGAAAAAATCACACCCCCTAAATTAAACAATAATACAGAAGTCGTTGAGATATACGATTAAATTTGTCTTATTCCATCAGCTTAAACTTTTAGATCTATTGATGATTTGACATAGTATCCTACCAGAGGAGAAGGTCCTTAAATTCAAAGATATATTGTGTTATTTGTTCTTATTTCCTCTCTTATTATTTAATATTTCACATGATTGAGTCTCGTACCAATATCATAATCTAATTTAAAGGGGAGTGTTGAGATATACGATTAAATTTGTCGTAAGTTCATCGACTTGAACTTTTAAGTATGATTTAACCGAAGCCATTGAATGGGTGAAAAAATGTCCCACATAATGTAAGTGTAAAAAGTATGATTTTTCTCTGGAAATTTAAAAATTGGGAAAATAATTTTTCCCACAAAGAGACAAATAGAGATTTGAATTCTAGTTCAGAATTCTAAATCAATTAAACTGTCACAAATAGATAAAACGATTTAAACTTTAATGTGTTAGGACTTAATAATTAAATAATAAAAAGATAAGCAAGTAGAATTTAATAAATAAGAAGGAAAACAAAATATAATTAAACAATTTTCCAAGCATTGAATCCAAACATTGATTTCTCGTGATAAGGCATTTTGAATTCCCAATTTCCAACATTCACTGATTAAAACAATAAATCCAACAGAGTAAATCCACAGACTCATACCACTACGTGTTTCTTTCGAGCATGCACTTGAGAATGTCGAACCATTTTTCCAATTTTTTTTTTTATAATAAATAATAATTTTAAATTAAAAATCCCATTAAAAGAAGAGAGAGAGAGAGAATTAATCTAAAACCTCCATCGACTGACCAATGGCAATTAACATGAAGACTTTAAAGAAAGCTTAAACGGAGATCCAATGGAGGATGATCCATTTTTGTCTCAATTTTGTAGGTGAAAGCTCTTGTTTCCTCGTACTCATTCTTCCCATTTACTCTAAATTGGTCTGTTTCTGTTTCTTCAATGCTGTTTATTGGGAAAAGTTGAAGTGTTTTTTTCACCCTTTCTGGCTCCATCATAACTTTATTTGTTTCACCAAAATCTGCTCAAAATCAAAACCAAAAAAATTCAACAAAAAAAGTTCCAAATTCCATGAAAAATATAATATAAAAAAGGTTCAAGAAATAAAATGAATCTCGTGTCCCTTTTATCTTTCTGATGTGAGATCATTAACGTTCAGGATATTTGGTTCGTAGTTTTAATCACGTACTTGTATTTTGGATCGTGTAAAATAATAGGTTTTGTTAAACCTGGGTCTATATAACCCGTGTTTGAATTTTACATTTTTAAGTTTTGTTAAGCTTGATATATGTAAAACTACGAGTTAAGAAAACCCTCTAACAAAAATTATAAAATCAGGAGTCAAACGCGGTTTTTACTACACACAAACCTAAATCTAATATCTAAAACTGTGAATCAAACAACCCGTGATAATTAAAAATAAAAGGACGTGAAGAACATACGTTTTGGAGTTGGATTAATAATCCTGGAGGATTCATGATAATGATGGAGGAAATGGTGATGATGATGATCTGAATCGTCAAGAGAAACTTTTCGACGTTTTTGTCTCTCTCTAGCTTTATGATTCTGGAACCAGTAAAACACATTCTTGCTCTCGATCTTACCGTAAAAGCTCAACTGATGAGAGATCTTCTGAATCTGATCACTGCTCGGAGTTCTAAGTCCTGACCTAAACAGTTCTGTCAGCACTTTTACTTGTTCTCCTGTTGGATTCCATCTCCCACATTTGCTCCCACTTGATCCCTTTCCTATATTGTACCCGCAACCGCCATTTCCACCGTCCTCGACACTGCCCCCCGCTCGTCCCGCTTTTACATAAAATCTCGACATTCCTTCTTCCATCTTTGATGATCCTTCTCTCTGAAAGTACTGCTGGACTTTGGAAGAAAGATATTTAAGTCAGAAACTACTGCATGCTCTCCCCCCATACATATATTTAAATAATTTTTTATTATTTCTTTATTCTTAATTAAGTGTTTGTTGTAATATTTCAAATTATATTTTAGTATTAATTAACTTTAATTAGAGTGACTGATACATATTTCCAATTTTTAGTTTGAGCAATCACCCCCGCAGATTTAATTAAGTGATGAAATTTGACCAACGTGCAAGTAAAAATATAGTTTAAAATTGGGAGAATTACTCAAATAGCATAATAATATATATGTAATTATATTATTCATATAACACAAAAAATTACTAAAATAATATATATTTTTTAATTCATTAAATTATTGAACTATTTTAACAAATTAGTGACCTATTTATTTTTAATATTTATTATTTTTATTTTGAATTGAAAAATTAACATCTGAATGAGTTTTTAAGAACTAAAACTCACGTTACTAAATTGATTAAACACCATTTTATCAAAATAGTATATTGTTTATAGTCCACTAAATTATTGAACTAGTTCATAATAAAAAATAATGGTATTTTAATAAATACAATATCTAAATTTGCTGTGAGATTTTTTTTTTTTTGGGTGGGGGGTTTAAAAAGGTATGATAACCATTAAAATTTTGAAAAATTGAACATTTTTTTAATATTATTAATTCTCCTTCACTCCCTCACTATTCTCTCTCCTCCCAATTTTAGCTGTGTGTGTTATTTTATTTATTATTTTTTTATTTGTTAAAAAAATTTGAAGCTTTTTTTTTTTTAATCTTTTTAAGAGCTATTTTCGTGTGTATAGATCAAGATCATGAAAATAAAACTTTATCATGAACTTTTGTTTCATTCTTGGATTACCCTTTTGTTTATTAGTAAGTTGCTTTGATTTTAGGGATACAAAGATTGGATTATTAGTGATTTGATGAGATTATTAATTTTAAATTAGATTAAATTGCGTGGTTTTTTGTGCAAAAGAGATGGAAATTAGGAATATGGAGAGACATGCGCAAAAGCTGCCACTGCTCAACACTTCGGTCGGCGAGTAGACTAAGAAGCAACTTTGATTTTTTATTTATCAAATTATATAAAATCTCATTATCTCTCTCATGAATCAATGTTCTCACCTATATATATTTTAATGCAAATTTCCATATTAACAAATGGAATGGGGTTTGTGTTTTTCAGTAAAGCAATGCACTTACTGTCCAAAAAGAATTGGACAGATCTAGATTTGTATATTATATTTATATATTTTCTTAAAGTTGAAATATTGTTTCATGTATCTGTCTCGTTATTATGAGTTGTATATTCACTCATAACTATTAGATCTGTTATTATGGGTGATCACAATCCTACTTTAATTCAATTTGAAAGTTTAATTATTTGTCTTTGTATGTAAAAAAAACTGATATTAAGGGATTGAACATTGGCAGTATGGTTTAGGGGTTTCATCTATTTAATTTGTTAGGTGATAACCAATATTTACATCATATTATACACTATTTTACTCGTAAAGTTTTTTCTTATACTTGGTGATTCTTTTTTCTTGAAATTTTTTTTCATGTAATCTGGTGTATCAATTTATTATGTTTCCTTTATTGTTAATTATAGTAGAATGCAGAATTTTAAAAAGGGAAAAAACACATTAAATAAATCAAATAGTTAAAAATAGCGAATGAGTCGTATTGAATAATTGCTCGATAGAATATGTATTATGAATTGAAAAGGGAGAAATTTGGAATGTGAAAGGGAAAAAAAGATTGGTGGAAGTAAGAGAATGAAAAGTCAAAGTTGTGGATTGTCTGAGTCTGTGTTGGATGGTTGTGATTGCAAAAGACTGACAAAGATACTGAGTTGACTAAAAAGTAGAAGATTGGCCAAAGTGGGTGTGAGAAATTAAAATTAAAATAATTTATAGAGAGAGAGAGTGGGAACATAAGTATGGAGACAACAAAAGCCACCAATGTTGAGAATTGAGGGAGAGTTACTATTTGAGGAGCAGCCAACAAAAAATTTCTTGGATTGTAAAATATTTGAATACCTCTGACTCAGCGTTCTCTTCCTTCTTCATCCCTTTTCTTCTCACTTTTCATTGTTATTCATTTTTCTTCTAATATTTAAACCTTGAATTACTCATAACTAATTTGTTTGACCGTCATTTTGAGTGATTTCAAATTGCAATTTAACCATTTTTTTCAAGGTCTAGAATTTTAACGACCAATTTGAATATTTTCAAACACGGAAATCAACATTAAAATATTTGATTGTCATCATAAAAAGTCAGAGATTATTAGTTTTACAACCTTTTATCATATCAAAATTATAATTTAAAGTATTTTTTTTTTCTGTGGTTTAAAAGTGTAGACCTCGAAAAGAATATTTCAACACATTTTGAAACCACTCAAAACGGAGGTCAAATGATAAAAGTACTATCAAAACAAATTATGTCTCACTTTGGATAGTGACGGAACGTCGAAATCGACATTTTCCGACATAAAAATCGACAGTCAAGCAACGACGTTCAAATTCCATGGAGCCAGCAGTAACTTGTATTGATCATATATTTTTATTTGTAATCTGTTTTGAGTGATTTAAAATGCGTTGGAATATCTTTTCGAGCTCTACACTTACGTGAAACTTTAAGCCTTAGTGAAAGAAGAACAATGAAAATAAGGAAAGTGAAGGAGAGAGATGGGAGGATAAACAAAGAGGATTAAAAAGTCTTTTCACATACCCTATATATTAAAAAAAAATAAAAATAAAATGGTTGTTAGTTTTAGGGGCAATTACTGAAATAGCATGTTTTTACATACTAATTACTGAAATGTCAGAACTTTTCAAAAATTACTCAAATAGCATAATTTTAGTTCAATAAATTATTCAACTAAAAAAAATAAAATTTTTAACGAATTCATTGAAAATAATAATAAAAAATGATCAAATAGTTCAATAAATTATTTACCTTGAACTTAAAAAACCAAAAAACAAACAAATTCGTTAAAAATACCTATGAAAAATAGTTCAATAATTAATTGAATTATAGTTCAATAATTTATTGAACTATAGTTATGTTATTTGAGTAATTTTTAAAAAGTTCAGACATTTTAGTAATTAATATGCATATTTATGCTATTTGAGACAAATTCTTTTAGTTTGAACATTTTTATTTGACAGAAATTGGAAAATAGAAATTACATGAGTGAAAAAAAAATTAAATTAATAATCCAAAGGTGTGAATTAAAAAAGCGTGAAAGTATATGGGTCATTTGATGAATTTAACCCTTAAAAATATATAATAAAATAATTCATTAAACTATAGTTAAATATGCTAAAACAGTTCATTAGAAATCATAAATGTGTCCTTATCGACCTGAATTTAACCAAACCCTGTTTGGATTTTCCGTATTGAAAAGCAACAAAAGGAATGAATAAACTGAATCAAGGATCAGACAAAAAGAAAAACCAGAGAGAAAGAGAGATTGGTAAAAGTGCCATTGGTTCTATCTTATTGTCTGTAGCATACAAAATTAGGCAGCAATTTTGTTCTTAAAAAAAACAAATATAATTAAATTTTTTACTCATGGATCGAAGTCGAAGTTCGTGTTTGGGTAAAGAGAGAAAAAAAAAAACAAATAATAATAAAATAAAATAAAAGTGAAGTTTTTTTTTTTTTAAGTGAGTTTGGTTCCGACAGTCAAATATTTGAGAGAGAACCAAAACAAAAACATTATTATGTTAATCAGTGAGATTCGAGAAAGAAAGAAAGAAAGGGTTAAGCTGGAAATTAGGGCACGCGTGAAATCTAGGCCCACTCCCACTCTACTTCCTCGTTCATATCATATCCCACCCTTTCTCATGAGGTTTTTTTTTTTTTTTTCTCTTTCTTTTTTTATGGGTAGTTTAATTATTTTTTAGATATCACATTAAATTAGGGGGAGATTCGAATTTTCAATTTTATCGAAGTGTGTCGATGTCTAACCAGTAGAGTTATGCTCATGTTGGCTAATGGATAGTTAATTTTAATCAAATATTAAGAGAAAATAATAGATAAATATTGAAGTAAATTATCATTTTAATCACTTGTTGAATATATAAAATCAATTAGATATCTAACAATAAAAAAAATTGAAAAATAAGATATTTTTATAATTTAGTAATAGTAATGAGGCGATTCATTTTCTTAAAAGAAAAATCCCTTAGGGAGGGAGAAATCTGAACTCGTAACGGGATATTTGGTAGAAAGGATGGTTGAGGTTGATCGGACTAAGCTTAACTCATGTTTCTTAAGTAGATTTAATTTATTGATTTGTTTTTCTAAAGGTTTTAAACGGTAAAAAGTGACAGTTTGTTAGACACTTCTATAAGAATTCAACAATACAAAACTCATACTTTAACTCTAATAAACACATACTACATAAAACCTAGTTTTTAAAACTCATACCCCATTCAAACACAAACTATATAAATTCAAAGTTCACAACTTCAAGCTACACAACTCATAATTAACTTTTATGTTCGATAGAGAGGTAGGTAGGGTGGGCTTAATTAGCTTAATCTATGTTGGTTAGGTAGATTTAGTTACTTCGGATATGGTTTTTCAAAACTCATAGGGTTAAAAAAATAAAAACTGTGGGTTTTCTTAAATCTTTGTAAAACATTCTATAACAAAATTTAAATTGAAACTTATCAACTAAATACGGATTATGAAACCCTCAATACATCTAAAATCAGATTACACAAATTTTAGATTTCACAATCTCAAATTACACAAACTCATACTTAACCAGTTTTTCTATCAAACCTCCCCGAAATAAAATTTTAAATCGTAATTAATGCAAAGTCTTCGTTTATTTGTTTTTATATTTATTTATATCATATGATCTAATAAAATTATAATAACCCGTGTCAGCCAGTTTTTAATTGAATTTTAAATGAACATCCATAAAAACAGAGTAGAGTTGCTATATACTAGTTGAGTGGAGAGTGAAGAAGATTGTCATTTATAAACAAAAACATAAAAGAGAGAGACATTAAGGCATTATAAACCCACTAATAATTTTAAAACACGACAACATAGAATGAGATCAGGGAAAACTGGAAAAGCCATTCCCCAAATTATTACTTTGATTTTCATCTCTGTGCAATCACTATGGGACAAGGGACCCACCAACTAAACTCCATAACCAATCATTGAACTCCAACTTGCCAGTTTCCACCCTCATTTTTGGGAAAATTTCCTACACTACGGTAGTAGGGAAGTTTTCAATACCTCTTCCTCTTATTAAGCGACATTTGGCTATGTGGGACCAACTAGCAAAATTCAATCTCTCCTCCTATTACACCATGATTTAGCCTGGGACCCACCCATTTATTCCTTTCTCCATCTCTCACGTATGACAACCATTTTTTGAGTTAATTTCAGTAATGGACACATTAATTTTGTTTATTTCAAAAAAACACAAGCTTTTATATATAAATTAAAACTACCCAAAACCACCACTAGAAAAATTAAATTTCATTGTGAAAAGACGAAACATACCCCTGATCTATTAAATGATATGTAATTAATGAGACATAGTTATTAGGAGAGATAAAAGGGTAATAAGGTAACACTCAAATCGGAATCCACCAGAATCGCCACCATAAATGGTGTTTTATGGATAAATATGATATTAATATGAAACAACCATTAAAACTGAAATTAGGTGAATTAAATTGGTTATTAGTGTAATTAATTCCCATTTTTTTTACCTTTTTTCTAATCACTCATTTTAGGAATTTTCCCATTTTTCATATTAATAATTTATCTCTTTTTTATCTTTTCCATATTTCCTTCGCCCCTCACATTCACGTTTTAGGCTGTTATTTTTTTCTTTTTCAACTCATACTGTTCAAATTTAAAAAAAATATTAATTCAATTAGAATTTTAAGATAGGAAAAATAATATAATACACAATATACCTAACTCTTTGCATTCAATAGAATGACCACCAGTTTTTATATTTTAAAATTATAAAGAAGTTTACATCAATATAAATGATAAGAAATCGATTACATCAAACTTTAAAACAATAGAAATATGAATTCAAAAGAAAATACAAAATACAAAATTCATTGAAATTTTTTAATGCTAATGCAAACCATTATACCAGTTTAGGTTGATACAACAAACAGGTAAGTATCAAATTTTAAAAAAAAACAACAACTTTTAATGTATAACATGAAAAATAGACACCAAATCAAGAAAAAACAATACATAACTTTGACATCATGGATTTGAGCTCTTATTTGCTTGAGTAGATTGGATGCCATTATAATCCAGATGATGTTGATTGGGAGTCCAATTTGGAACAAATACCTACATATCCATTAATTTATGTTAGCGAAAGTAAATTAAAAATATAATGTAATGAATGTATTCAAAAGATATAACAAAAAAGAATTCAATAAGAACATACCTGATTCATCGGGACCACTGGCAAATAATTATTATAAAATGAGACGTTCGGATATGTTTGTTGGATAGGAAGGATATGAACATCCAAACATAGAGTTAGAATTTTGAGAGACATTTGTCAATCTTGAATTTCCATCTAAATAAATAAACAATGCAAACATTCAGTAAAAAAACTTGATAATACAACTTATAAAAATTTACGTAAATAATAAAGTAAATCGATCATTGAAGAAAAATTAAACTAACCATAATCCACCATCTCTTTTGCAGGTTGATCTTGAATGTTCAAAACTTTTTTCTTGCGTTTCTTTTCAAGTTGACTTTTTATTCTAAGGTTCCGTACCCCTTTTGTTTTTTGACGTTGAGGATCCAATACTTGGATTGACTTAGATTCAGAATTATGATCAACATTTTTTTCTTTGTCACCATTCTGAATGACTTCAACCATTTTATTTGTTTGAGCATCATCTATTATTTTCACCTTCAATATATTTTCAATGTCTTCAGACCTTTTTCAAGTATGTTTTCAGCCATCTTAGTTGTCTCATCTGTCAAGGCACCTTTAGTAGCAAAATGAATAGCTTTTCGCATAATTTGACTCATCCTGAAGCTTGTTCCTTTGGTTGTTTTACCAACTATTACATCATCACCATTGCTTGTTCCTAATCCTTTTTTTGCATATTTTGTCCATCTTTTTACAATATACCGTGGAGGAATTGAAAAAATATTGTAAAAATTCAAAACTCTTAAAGTATGTAGACACAAAATACCAACAGATTCAAATTTTTTGCATGTACAAGTAACAATGTGATCAGAAGCTCTAAAATGCACGAAGTATTCTTTGTCATCCCCATCTTTCACAAGCTGGTAACTGAAAATATTCTCATTATCACTGATGCTTTTTATTACTACAGACAAAGATTCAAATAAGTCATCTTGAAATTCTTGAAAATTAGCAATGGTATACTCTATGGATGCTTGTTTGATCATGCCTCCGAATTTACTTGCCCAAGAAGGTGTGGCTTGATTACTTTGGAAATCTTTAGCCAACTCAGATCGACGAATTCTTTCCAACATTTTTTCATAACGCAAAATAAACTGAGTAAAAGATGTTGTCTTACTTGTAAAGCCACGGAATACACTATTCATGCTTTCACTTCTTTGGGTGGATAATATTCCAGCAGAAAAATAATGTTTACTGAAAGCAGGACACCACTTTCCTCGTAATTCAAAAAGTTTTCTAAGCCATGAACTTTGAGACAAATCAATAATTGATAACAGCTGATTCCAAACTTTCTCAAACTCTTGCTCAGTCTCACAATTGTAAAGACGTCTATTAAATAATATTTTGAAATCACGACTTTTTAAATAATGAGAAAGATGTTTAGAAGCATTTTGACCAATATGCCATAAACAAAGTCTATGCTGAGTCTCAGGAAATACATTTTCGATTGCATTCGCCATTGCTTGACATTGATCAGTAAATATTGTTCTTGGTTGATGGCCTCTCATTGCTTGTAGAAAAGCTTTGAATAACCAAATAAAAGACTCTGTTGTTTCATCAAACAAAAAAGCACAACCAAATAATATATTTTGCCTATGATCACTATAAGAAATTTTGGAATAGGTGACGCCTTTTTGGCGTCACCTATTCGAATAGGTGACGCTTTTCTGGGCGTCACCTATGGCAGTGTCACCTATTCGAATAGGTGACGCCCAAAAAAATGCGTCACCCATTCGAATGGGTGACCCGTTTTTGGCGTCACCCATTCGAATGGGTGACCCGTTTTTGGCGTCACCCATTCCAATGGGTGACGCGTTTTTGGCGTCACCCATTCGAATGGGTGACCCCTTTTTGGCGTCACCCATTCCAATGGGTGACCCGTTTTTGGCGTCACCCATTCCAATGGGTGACCGGTTTTTGGCGTCACCCATTCGAATGGGTGACCCGTTTTTGGCGTCACCCATTCCAATGGGTGACCCGTTTTTGGCGTCACCCATTCCAATGGGTGACCCATTTTTGGCGTCACCCATTCGAATGGGTGACCCGTTTTTGGCGTCACCCATTCAAATAGGTGACACGTTTTCCGTCACCTTCAGTAACAAATTAGAGGAAAAAAAATTATAATTTTAATAATATCACCATTTAGTGACTTTTTGATACCCATGAACCTTATATTGATCAATCAACATAATAAAGAGTAAATACATGGTCATTACAAGAATAACCCACAAACTTTATATACAATATATAACAAGAATACGTTACAAATTTAGAGTACAATATTACAAATGATGTTTTTCAAAAACTAGAATATACACAAGAATTTCTGAACCTCCACAAAAAGCCATTGAACAACCAACCATACCAACAAAACCGTTGTTCCACTGCTTCCAAAGCTGCAAGTAAGGATAAAATGTTCAAACATCATTAATCCAAAGCTGAAAAAACGAACACATGCTTTTAGAGAGTTTAATAGACCAAAAAACTAATCTCTTCCATATCATGAATGATTCAGAAATACACATGATATCGATATGAACAATAATAACGAGTAATCAAATTTAGTAGTGAAATTTTCGATAAAATAAATACAAGTAGCATGACACACAGAGACAATAAGGAGGGAGAGAGCATGATGGTCAGTCATGGTCGAGTTCCGAGTATGAAAATATCAACCGGACAACCAAATACATTATATGTTAAACATATAGAATCTTGTGATGACAAAACACGTTGAAACATCTTCTAGCATTCAATTATTTACCATGATCAGTAGTTCAAATGG
Source organism: Gynostemma pentaphyllum (assembly GCA_028015215.1). Lineage (NCBI taxonomy): Eukaryota > Viridiplantae > Streptophyta > Magnoliopsida > Cucurbitales > Cucurbitaceae > Gynostemma > Gynostemma pentaphyllum. The sequence goes on along the minus strand of CM051345.1, from coordinate 45,626,718 downwards.
AATTGACAAACAACGCTTAAATTTTTTAAAATGGTCCTATTAGATTGATGCAAATAGGACTTTTGTGGCCTTATGAGTTTATCTTTAAGAAAATGTGAACCGTCAATATCTTTCAAACTAGAATGGCCACATATGGCCAGGCTCCTTCCACCTTTGTATATGTACATATACTCCCCCTCATGCATATCTAAAAGACATGAAGAGTGACAAATTTATGGATCTGGTTAAAAAATAATAATTCAAACCTTCCAGAAGAAGAAATAAGTTGGTAAGTTCTAATGTATTTGGTCATTGTTTTAATGCAGAGCTAAACCAGAGCCTAAAATCAGTAAGAGAAACTATTTGCTTGCAATTATCCAACTACCAGGTCTTGTAATACTCATATTTGAACATCTCCTCATTGAGGAAATACTAAGGATCTTTAGAAATGCAACCAAATTACAAATAAAGTACACAAAAATTGTTAGCATACCAGAAGAAAGTGCTTCAAATTTCCTTCACAAGCAATATCTTGAAGATAGCCCAGAGTTTGATTAACCTCAGCACCCAATGAGACAGCAATATTGACAAATAGATCCTCAGGAAGAACAATACGAGGAACATTGGATGATGATGACTTGCAAATGCAAGAAACGTATTATGGAAAATGCATTATTTGTATAAGAAATGGAATCAAAGTCAACCAAAAACAAAAGCATAAAACTTTCAATTTTTAATTACCTGTTCAATGACGGTAAAAAGGAAGAAGAAATAATAACTAAGTTTGCATATTAATCAGTTGATCAATTTCTTGACTCTTTTATATACTACTTTGCATATTTATGCTCTTAGTTCTTAATCATTTTCTAAAAACAAATTTAAGAAAATTGTGTAATAGAAATTTATACAGTAGAGCTTGAGACTCGTGCATGATATGTCGAACACAGTAAAGTTAAAGATCATAACACAATGAAACTATAAGAAATCTAAGATACCAAGGCAAATTATAACAATCTCTAACCATCCATCAAGAGCATGTCCGAGTTCATTTCTAAAAATTACAGCAAGGTTAGAAGTTCTTACTTCTCATTATTGAAGCATATTGTGGTCATCTCCTAATAAGAGCCTTGCAGCTTCATCTAAGGAAATCACATCCACCTAAACAGTCAATCCAAATTGAAGCAATGTGGATTTCATAAGGGATTAAAACTTGCAAACTTTCTTACATACATGATAAGTGGTATGATTAAAAAAAAAACATACCTGTATCAATAAAAAAAATTAGGATGGGGTCCAATTAAATTCAAATTTAAATAAAAATAGAGTACAATATAAAGCCTTACTTTGAATAGAAAACTTCTCCATTTCCCCCACAAAGCACTACCATGTTACTTGCTGTACACATCAACATGCCACCATGAATAGCCGATTGAATAGAAGACTCCAAGAAATCGGAAGGTCAACCATAAGGATTCAGATCAACTTGAAACAATATATAAGTTGTATAACTGAGAAATAAAGATTCTATCATACATTATGCAACCAAGCTCCAACCAACACCCAGGAGTTCAATGCAACCTTCGTAGTTTTTCCTCTCTCGAACCAAAAACAGTAGATGAGTAAACAATACACTAAATCAGATAATATAAGTTGTGAATGGATAAAATAACCCAAATATCACATACTTTTAACATTAAAAAAAGTATGTTTGATAGCAATTTTACTCTTTGATTTCTATTTTTAGAAATTAAGCATGTTCTAATAACAATTTCTTTGTTTTTGTAATCAAGTTCTTCTAGACATTTAAAAGAAATGATTAAAATTTCACAAAAGTATTTTTGTAGAACAAAAACCATACCAAAGAAATTGATAGTAAAACAAGCTTAGATTTTGAAAACTGAAAAACTTGAAACAGAATATTATAGCCATAAAAACTATACATAAATTTCATAAAAAATAGCCAGATTTCGAGGTTAACAAAAGCCCAAAAAGAGTAAAAATTTCAGGTAACAATCAATTCCCATTACAAGAAACAACCTGAATCTAGGACATCAGGAAAAAAAAAACCAACAAGCCAACTTAAAAATTGATACAAAACATGATCGATGAAACGTTAGACAATAAAATCAGGAAAGCAAAATCTCTAACAAGAAAAAACCCAAATGAAAAACCAAAAACATGTTTTTAACTCATAAAATACAAACGGCCAAATTAAGAACATGAAACAACTAACCTGTTTTGGTTTACCCGATCTTGGGGGAATAAATAAATTCAAAACCTGCTTCGTCTCAGATAGAATTTAAAAAAGGAAGAGATCAGGAATACGAAAAAAACCCAGACTAAGAACATTAAACAACTAACCTGTTTTGGTTGAATCATAAAGTCAAGACATGAGGTAATGAAAACGAATAACGAAAAAATTTGTAAAGTCAACTTTAGAGGGCCTATACGGTTTCTCAGAAGGAGATTGATAAAATCAAAACAAGTTCATAAAGTAGAGAGAATTTTGATTGATATAGTTTGTGAGTTGTATAATTAACAAGCCTAGGATCTATTGGTAAGCATAATAACATATATTGAATGCAAAACAATAAAACCACTTTTTAAGAGTAAAAAATTGCCATACTGGAGCAATGATCCATGTCCCTCAATGTAATAATCCTCAGAAGATGTTAGTGCTAGATCTGCAAAGCAAAAGAAATCTGCTTCTACAGTGTTAAGGAGGTTATCTAACATATGGCCTATTTTACAATAGGGAGATGACCTTGAAATAGAGAGTGAATGAAAGGATAAAAACACCAAAAGCATCAATTTTATGGCACCTAAAATCCAGAACCAGAGGAAGAGTGAAATGAAAAGCAAAAAGAAAAAATTAACACTTAAAAATAGAAGCAGAGAATGAGAAAAGAGAAAGAAAAACTTTACCCAAGAGAGTTTTGTTACTTTTTTTTTTAGAACAAACCTTTTAGACGAACAACCTTTAAGAAAAAAATTATTCCTCAGTCTCACCAGTTCGAACAACTATTACCTATGAAAGATTTGTGATGATAATAGAACATACATACAATAGTAAGAAAGAGCATAGATTGATACACCTATTATAAAGAATTGGAGGCTGAGAAATTACCATAATGAGGGAATGTATGTATCATCCATTCCTAATTCAAGTGTGAATTAAAAGACCAGACTAAATTCTACTATTGTGTTTTCTTTTCAAGGTAGATTTCTATAACCCAAGATTGAAATATGGGGTAAATAAGAGTAAGACATTAGAAAATTCAAAGATTGAAGAAATAGATATACAGATTTTAACATGGCTAGGTAAGGATATTTTTCCCATTACAAAATCTAAGAAAATTCAAATTCATTCGACCCTTAAACAAGTTTCTAATCATTTAATATTATCATACTATACATGGATATTATAATTAGTTTCTATGTAAAATGGTTGATAAGTAAATAAATTTTCAGCATGCTCATATAAACACATCAAAATAAGCATCTTATTCAACATTCCATAACATGTTAACAATATTTTCTTGTTTACAGAATATACCTCCTGATATATGAAATCCCATTCACACAAGTGTTTCAACTGTAGTTACTGTTGCTTTGTTGTTGTCCTTTTCTTTTCTAGACTCAATAACATTCTGAAAATGGAAGGAAAATAGTGTAACAACAAAGTGTTAAAAATAAAAGAAGAAACTCAAATTCATTACATAATAAAAATGTAAAAGACCTGCATAACAGAGTTAGTTTCAAGATTTGTAAAATCATCCAGCGCTTTATGTGTGTCATTCTCATTTATTCTTAGGGCTTTAGCCACTAAGTCTCTCTCAAATATGGACAAGCAAGTTAGTCTTAGCATGAACAATGACAATAAGGATGCTCATGCAATGCATAAACAAACACCTCAATTAATGAAAGTGATTTAAGAAACTCACTGGCACAAAACTTAAAATTAAGATGATGATAGGCATAGACCATCACTGCACTTTATTACAAAGATTCTGATTGGATTTGGTGCCATAACTATGTCGTTCACTATGAGTGAGACGCTTCACCATCTTCTCCTTCGTTGGAGCTTTCTTACTCAGTGTTTAGTAATTGAAAGTCTGCAACATAAGGAATCAATACAAAAAAAGTTAGGAAGAACATCAAGTACTTGGCAAATACTTCAACTTCAATTAACAATTACTATAAAACAAATACTGTAATAATCTTACAATATTTTACTGAACCATTTATCTTACATTTGACTACATGAAGACAAATATGACTAAATGCTGTTTTTATGATCCTAAATGAGGGGTTTAATAATACTTAAAAAAAGATTAAAGAATGGTGAATGGATGATGAATTGACCAAGTTCACTATATTCTTAATGTTCCAAAACCTCCACAAATGCATCTTTGACAAGAACATTTGAAGCTGCTAGTCTCTGAGATGTAATGTCAAAATCCTTGCCAGATCTGCCATTAGAAAATTGTTCACTACAGAGACTCAATGATTTCAAATTTTTTCTACTTACGTATCAAATACGAGCCCACCGACTTCTGTTACAATAACAACACCACCAGCAATATCCCTGATTAACTTTTTAAGAATCCAAAACAAAGGCCACAAATTTCATAATCATCACATGAGAATCAAAGTAATCGAAAAAATTGGAACAAAAAAATACCTAAAATCGCTTGTAAATCTAAAAACCCTAACCTGATAGATTTCTACCTTCTCAATCCAATTAAAAACAATTCAAAGCAGGATATATACGTACATATGCTATCATCAAATAGAGCATGAACAGCAAAATTCGTTGACGACACAAAAAAGCCGAAGAGAAATACTGGATAAAAAATCGATGATCTAAGAGAAAGATGAAAGAGAGAGAAATGGAATCGAAATCAGAATCGAAGAGAGAGAGTATCGAGCTTTGAAGATACAATGAATAATGGGTATGAAAAACTTACTAGAGATGAAGACTTAGCAGATTTGAGAGATTGAGCGTTGTTTAGAACGATTGCAAGAGCAGATTTGAGAGCGATTGCGAGAGCCGATTTGAGAGCGATTGCGAGAGCCGATTTGTGAGCGATTGCGAGAGGGCTAAGGAGATTTGAGCGATTTCGAGAGGGCTGAGGAGACTTCAGAGCGATTGCGAGAGGGCTGAGCAGATTTGAGAGACTTTGAGAGCAGATTTGAGAGAATTTGAGGAGACGAAGGTGAGGAGACGAGACAAATTTTTTTAGGGCTGAAAAGACGAGAGCGAATTTTTTAATTTGACAAAGGGTGACGGGGTCAGACATTTTCTTTTTTAAAACACGCGTGAATTTTTTTTTCCGTCACCCATCAAAAATGCAAGTGTGTCCTATAGTCAAATTTCTTATAGTGGATGATTTACTCCAGTAAATGGTGCACATATCATATTGTACTTATTTGTGCGATATGTGGTGTCGAAAATCACAACATCTCCAAAATGACTATAGTCAATTTTTGATCTTCCATCCATCCAAAAAAAATTTGTTAAGTGATTTTCAGAATCTACTTGCACCTTATAAAAGAACGACGGATCATTCGCTTGCATTCTGATAAAATGATTTATTACACTTTGTGCATCTCCAGCCTGAAGATTTTTTTTTTCTTTTATCTCGTAAAAAATTATTGCAGTCACCCTTCAAAAATCCTACATTATGAGCACCACCAGATTGCTCAACTATATAAGAGAATATATTACTAGGTTTAATGCCCGCAGATTCCATTGTTTCGATTATATTTGCCCTCGTTTCATCGACATGTCTGTGTGATCTAAGCATATCTTGTTGGTTTATTTTTGCAAGTTCATGATTGTGATTGGGAGAAAACTGAGAAATAATCCATTCACCACTTTCAATTGTAAATTCTATTCTTGCCAAACAACCTGTTCTTGTCTCTAGACGATTGACTTTTTTTACTTTTGAAGGATCATTCAATTTTCTTTGACCTTCTTTTGAACAGACAAACGATCTTTTTCTTAAGGTCCCATCTGCCAATCGTCGATATTGATCTTTCCTAACACTAAAACCCAATTTTTTAGCATAATCACTATAAAAATTGAAGGCTTCATCTTGATTTTCAAATACCATTCCAACATGTGGTATATGCTTTTCATTTGGCCTATACGTAACAATTTCTATCTCTGCATCATTTTCTACCTCAATTGAATTTTCTAATTCAACTGTGTTTATGTCAACATCACCTACATGAATTATAATTATTATAACTATAGTACAAACCACAAAAGACTAATTTAATATATTAAATAGGTAAAATGAACTTACTCATATTTAGATCTTCTTGGTTGTCCATTATCTTTATAACAACGAGAGTTTTAACTTCAATATTTATACTGTTTCATATAATAAAAAAAACCAATCAATCTATTAAAAATAAAACTATGTTAAATAATAAAAAACAAACAAACATATGAACGAACAATTGAGACATACGGAAAAAAAAATTTAAACCTACCAATTTTAACTCATATATCTTCTATTGAGATATTGAAAATCAACGGCTTCTTGTAATCATATGAAAGAAAGAAAAAAGGGACGACCTAAAGCATGAATGAGCAGGTCCAAGGAAAAAAAAGTAAAAAAAATGAATGTTAGATTTTTTAAAATATGGAAAAGATAAAAAAAGAGATAAATTATTAATATGAAAAATGGGAAAATTCCTAAAATGGGTGATTAGAAAAAAGGTAAAAAAAATGGTTGTCATACATGAGAGATGGAGAAAGGAATAAATGGGTGGGTCCCAGGCTAAATCATGGTGTAATAGGAGCAGTGGCGAGGCTAGAATTTTTTTTTCGGGGGGGCAAAAATCTATATAAAGAAAGGATTGTATAAAATGTCAACTCCGCACTGGTTTCGATAAATTATATTACAAATTAATATAAAGTTAGATTTTTAGATTTTGACTTGTGCCTAATATAAAATTATAAAATGGATAAAAAAAATTTGCTAGAAATTATGTTAATTATAAAAGTATACATGTCTTCAAAATAGAGGCAAATTTTAAAATAATTTCTTAGTATATTAAAAAATATATATTAATCTCTCAAATCATTGAGATTAATTTTTCATTTCAAATGTTTTTTTTAATCTAATAATAAGAATCACAATCAAAATTAACTTTATTGTGTATCATAGAGATGTTTAACTAATTTTATATAATAATTAACAAGTTTGAAATATTTAACTAAAAGTGCAAGTATGAAATAATAAAATTATAACAATTATGAAGCTCATGACATAAAACTATATAGTTATTAATAAAATTTGGATTTCACTGAAGAGACATTATTATTTATAATTTATAAAAAATAAACTATTTATAACAAAAAATTACCCTCACTTCTTAGTTAATAAATATGAATTAAAGTATTTATAAATGTTGAACATAAAATCATCACTACGTAATTACAATATAAAAAAATATATAGAAGTAAAAAAAAACGTATTTATTTAAAATTTTCATTTTATTAAACTTAACAATAAATAATACATTGTATAACTCATATATGGATGCAACAAAATTATCAAGAAAAATAACTAATTATCATATATATATATATATATATATATATATATTTAAATCATAAAAACTCACATTAATGAACAATAAATTGGATAGAGATTAAAAGAGGAAATTTAATAGTGACAAACCTAAATGTGGGATAATATATAAAGAAAATTTGTTTGTTAAAAGATTAAAATATCTTAAATATTGTATAAATAAGGGGCAAACATCAAATTTTTGGGGGGGCAAAATTAAAAATTATATAAAAATATACATATAAAATTAAAATTTTGAAAATTTTGGGGGGGGCAATTGCCCCCCAAGCTCCTTAGGCCACTGAATAGGAGGAGAGATTGAATTTTGCTAGTTGGTCCCACATAGCCAAATGTCACTTAATAAGAGGAAGAGGTATTGAAAACTTCCCTCCTACCGTAGTGTAGGAAATTTTCCCCTCATTTTTAGGTTCCCATTATTTCCAGGACTTCACTAACACAAAATTGAAAACTTCCAATCTCTTCTTGACAAGTATGATATTCATTTTCCCACTAGAGTGTGTTTGATTGGAGGAATGAGAACGGGTTACGGAAAGTTAATATGGAACCATTATCAAATTACCATGTTAGTTACCCACTTGTTTTTTTATAACAAATGATACCGTATTCTTATGTTTATCATTGGATTTTAAATCTCATTTTTACATAGCAATTTAATTGTTGCATCCTCTTATCATATTATAAAATTCCCCATGTTTACCCCTCAGAAATATAACGGAAACTCTTCCAACTTTTCTTTGAAGGGGTGTAGGTTTGTAGGTTATTGAAATGAGAGTAATCTTGAGTTTATAAGAGATAGTATTTTCATTTATGTAAAGTCTTTTGAATAAAATAAAAAATACGGTTATACAGGCTTAGATTTGAAGTGAATAGTATCATTTTGATACGGAAATTTTTAGGATTCATTATTCTAATAAGTGGTATCAGTGTCCATGCCCCAAACCTAATCATGTAGATAAAATCCTCTAATTTTGAACAAAACAACTAAAATTTAAATGAGACACAAGATCTATGGTTGGGCTCTATTCGACAGGCCATGCTCTAGAAAAGGGGAGGTTGCCTGGATTAATTGAGGGAATGATTGTTGACTTGCAATCAAAATCTCATATCAGTTAGAAGTAGGGATGATGCGTTTATAGGAGAGATAACATTTTCATTGGTATTGGGCATTTGTTGAAAATATCAATGACCTTCCCACGAAAAACAACACTTAAAATCTCATAAGTTTGAAGAGAAGAAACGTATTCTCCTACAAAACTCAAAAATCCACAGGAAGAAAAATATTTAATCCACAAGAAAACTAAAAATCTCACTCTCTTTTTTTGCTTTGCTTTGTTTGTTACGAATGAGGAAATTAACTCATTTATGTATTTAGTAAATTAACCTTCGTGTAACAAGAAATGCATAACTCATTAATCTAGAAAGCACCATCTCTCTTGGATTAAAAAAAAACCAAAGTCGTGTGGGCTTGAACTTGAAATACACAATAATTATACTAATATGAAGATTTTGGAGCGCGCATTGTCTTCACAAAAAATTAACTTTTAAGTTCTTTCTCCTCTAAATTATTTTATACAATATATGAGAAATTCGAGTTTCTACCCTAGTAGAGGGCGCATATGAGTATCTTATTATTGGGCCAAATCTCAATTAATTATTTTTACTCTAATTAACGTGACTTCACACAGGATACATTTTGGAGTTTGAATACTAAAGATGACTTTTAAATGTTTTTTAATTAACTAAAAACTCTTTTTAATTATTGTATGATGTTTTGCTACATCATTAAAAAAAAAATCTATGTTTTCTTAAAAGGTGTTTCACTAACAATACTTGACTCAAAAGTCATCCCAAACTCATCTAAGTGTTGAATCTCACAAGTAATTATTGTCTTTATTGACTGTTGTTACAATTTTGAACTCTCCTATCTTTCACAAAGTTCAATTGAGGACGAAATGAGAGGAACCGGGTTTGGGGGTGGAAGTAGGCCAAACAGACATGCAAGGTGGGGAGCGCACGCCTGGCAGGAGCTGTTGAGATAGTTTTGGTCAGGGGGAAGGAAAGTGTAAGGGCAGTCGGGGTTAGGTGATTGACCTGCCAAGCAACTTTTTTTTTTCAATTGTTCTGCTTTCGATCAGAATTTGGTCGCAGTAATAGACAAAAATGGTGTGGCCTATGATCAACAACTGATCAATTTTGGTTGAAGGAGAGCCAACCCCAACAGCACCCATCACAATATGATCGACCAGCATCGGTTTTATTTCATTTCGGTTTGATCGGTGCAAAGATTAACCGTTTATAACTTGCACCCCTACTAGTTGTCTGAAGTTTTTTCCTTATACCAGAGTTCTGGGAATAAAATAATTTTTTCAAAAAAAAAATAATAATAAAACTAATTAAAAGTGAAAAGCGTATGATTCAATTCAAGTTTGAATCCAAACCCCCAAACCTCATAAAGAACTCAACTTCTAAGGGGCCTTCGAAAACTAAAAGTCTATCATAATAATATCACCTTTGAACGATCAAACACGAGTGAAGAGATCAGAACGAGAGATTTACGATGACAAGAAAAATACGGAGGGCATCGCCGTCTAAACAAAATATTCTTAATAATATTGGTGGTACAACTTCCATGTTAAAGATCATTGACCACATATATTCCACAAAGCAATACAGTTAAAAGAATCTAATAATTTACTCAATCAAAAAGGGGGGGTTTCTAAAGGGAGGGGTAGTGTTTTACAGCAGACTTGAGTGCCGAATTCTCAGGTTTTGGTCAATTACCAAAAGAAGAACACGTAAAACCGTTCACGTGCAGATTTAAGTTTACAGAATCTGAGCTGCCGTATTCAACTTTTCTGCCAAACTAAGTTGTGTCCTGGTGATACTTGACAAATACAGCAACAGCAAATGGTCCTGTTGGATGCAGTGAAAATGAAATTTACGCTTAGATAACTGGTGGAAAAACTTCCCAGGAAGTGAAAATTTTAATACCGTCATTAACCATGAACGGTACCAAGCAAAAACAGTTTAATGCTTAAGCAACATCACATTTGAAAGTGTCGTGATACAATACATGAAAAAATCAGCATACCTGCACATTGTCATTCATCAGCTTATCAAAAGCTGACGGTGACAGTTTTGGAAGAGATGCTACTGTCTCTTCTAGAAATCTTCCTATCGTGTTGTCTGGCTCAACATGCCCTTCCTGAGAGAGTTGTTACATGATCAAATGAAAAGCAATTTAAAACATGAGAGAACAAAACCGAATGCCACTCACCACAACATTGTCAACATATTTGTAGATATCATCAATTAAAGCAAGTAATCTTTCCATTGAAGATTCCATTCCTTCCAGATCGTTTGGCAGTTTATCAACAGCAGTTGACTTCAATATATCATCTGTCATCACAATTACATCTTCAATCAAGCATTCAACCTCCAGTAGTTTGAGGGATTATATAAAAATGACTTAGAAGACTATTTTTAACTTCATCAATGAATTTGACTGATTAAAGACTCAGAAATATAATCGAACTAATACAGGATTAAAATGAGGTGGCTCCACATATGGCATATAGTAATAATTGTAAAAGGGCTTCAAAGTCTTTTCACTGACTATGTTCATATATGAACAAAAAACCAGTTCAGCTATTAAATGATCAAATTGTAGCTATTATGTTAAGACGTAAATCAGGATATTATGAAAGTTAAGGTCAAAAATAGCCTGAAGATTATTCACAAGGCAACATTATAATCAATGCCTCACCAAAACTGGCTTAGTAGACTCTTTTAAACTTCATCAATGAATTTGACAGATTTAAGACCCAGAATACAATCGAACTAATACGGGAATAAAATGAGATGCTCCACATATGGCATATAGTAACAAGTGTAAAAGGGCTTCAAAGTTATTTCACAGATTATGTTCATGTATGAAGAAAAGCAGTGCAGCTATTAAACTGTCAAATTGTATATATTATCGTTCAAACGTAAATCAGGATATTAAGGTCATCAAAGATAGCCTGAAATTTTTTTACAAGGCAACATTATAATCAATGCCTAACCAAAATTATTCATATGCATATGCATTTGTGTCAATGACAAATGGTGTCTGGTGGGGTGAGCATGTGTGCGTATAGCGAGGAGAGTGTGTGGAATCCAAGCAAAGAATGATAAAGCATAAATGATTTCATACATCCAAGTCTTTCAGCTTCGATCATTCGGAGATCTAAAGGAATTTCTTGAAATTGAGCAGCAAGTTGTCTATCTCCCAGAGACAAATTGACAGAGGTATAGGCCTTAATTGTCCCTTCTCCATTTTTAAATCCAGTGTCAACAGTCAGGTGAATGGGGTTTGAAACTTCTCTAGAATAAAACTCATGTATCAATGCACTGCCACCCGTAACTCCCGTACCAGTTGAATACCTGTTAAAATTCATGGAGGCATAGTATGTACATGATAAGAATTTGTCTCACATACGCCATTAAATACTATGCAATAATACAGAAACCCGGGACAAGGAGAGGAGGAAGAAGGAAAGAAAGAAATGCACAAGGGTCGAGGATCCAAACAAACGAATCAATGAACTCGGCTGGTGTTGACTATGACCTAAAGTGAGCTTGAGATGAACTTTAAAGTGGTCTCCATTCACTAAAACACTTATCAATTATTTTAACGATGTTTGGCTACATGACCTAATATATTTTTTAAATTACTAAAACCACCTAAATTTAGATAGGTGTTATTTCTTAAAGTGTCTATAGAAAAAGAATTGTACTTCAAAAACCCTTACCCCAAAATTCATGCTAAAAACTCACCCATAATATCTCTCCTACAATCACACTTATGAATGGAAAAAAAAAACTAAACAAAAAGCACTAAAAGCCATGGCAACGAATTATACTAATTCAATTGTAGCATAAAAACAACATAAAGAGACATCAAGGACTTTACCATCCGACAATAACTTCCTTTGGATTAACTTTCTGATGAGAACTTAACATATTGTGGTGATAATCGATATCCAAAGCCACCTATAATAACGAAATAAGCGATTGATTAAAAACAACAAAACCAACAATAACCATCACAGCATCGTTATATATGATTAAATAAAAGTGGCACAAAACAATTCCTTCCCCATTCGAAAGAATTATCCAATATAACTAATCCAAATGAATCTTCGCGGAGATTTTCACAACGCAATCCAATAAGCAAGGAAAAAAAACAAAAGAAAATAGCAGAATTCCTAACAATTGAATAACAAAATCGCTAGGTTTTAAGTTGATGAAAAAGTAAGAATAACCTGATCGGAGAATTCGTTATGAGGAACAGCGTAACAGTTACGAATATCGACAGTTCCATCAGGTAAAACAGAACCAAGGAGAGTACCGATCACGCGCTCAGCCTGGTCTGGACGTCTCACATAGCAATCGCAAATGTTAAAGATTACCAAAGGATGAACTTTCGCAGATAAAGTCGAAGAAGACTGTGAGAATTGCAAAACAGTTTTCTCAGTCGTCGCCATTGCCGAAGTTTTTAATGAATAAATTCTAGCTCTGAATCAATAAGATATCGAAAGCGACGACGAAGAAGGGAGAAACGGAAGCTAGGGTTTTTGTTTTAGCTGGAAATTTGTGGAAGGAGATCGCAAATTTGATGGGTCGTTGAATATATAGTAATGGGCCTCGTGGATTTACCCGAATCCTATACGTAATTGTCCAGAAGGCAGCTGTTTTCTAATATTAAATCTTATCTTTAAATTTTAGTGTTCAATCAACCAGCCCGTCTAGCTCAGTTGGTAGAGCGCAAGGCTCTTAACCTTGTGGTCGTGGGTTCGAGCCCCACGGTGGGCGAATTTTTTTTGTTTACCAAGCTTATGAACTTCGGATGATTGATGGAATTTTTATGGAAAAAAAAGATGGTAGAGTATGGATTCTGTCCGGCTTGTGGTTAAGGGTGACACTGAACTTCATGTGTTTAGAGAATGTAAGTTTGCTGCCAAAGAGCTCCATGGTCATCTATATTGGAATTTCAAAGCTTTTAAGTTCTTTGATGTTGAAACAATGTTAAAAGAGCCTTTATATATTTATTTTTTTAAATATTATATCAAATTAAGAGAGGAGGGACTCGAACCTTCAACTTTATAGGAAGAGAGCATGTGTCTAACCACTTAAGCTAAGGTCGGGTTAGCCAAACAGTTTTTATATTAGAGATTATGTGTCTTGTGATTTTTATATCTTGGGCTCTCCAGAATAGTAAAAATATGTGTGTTAAAATAATTGGTACTATCTATCTATTCGAAGTCCTACGGATTGGGCTAAAGAAGCTCGGGACGTTGATGATCATTAATTTGGGTTGAAGAAGCTCGTTTGTGGTTTTAAATCAACTTACGTAGGACGCTGGTATTGTTTTTTTTTCTTTGCTGTTTGTTACTAAAAAGAATGGTAAAAATAAAAAAATACCTAAGCACTTACACCCAATTTCAAGAATGACTCCTATATTTTTATTTTTGCAAAATACACATCTACACTAACAAGAAGCCATAAAGTGTCAATTTTTCTATCCATTTCAACATATTTTTATTATTTTATTGTGTGTTTTTTTATTTATCAATTCTTTAATCATATTTCCTAAATAAAAAAGTTAAAAATTAAGTACCCAAAAAACCAATTTGAAAAAAAAAAATGAAAATAAAATAAAATTGGAGGCTTAGAGAATCTGAAAGAGAGAATGGAGAATTGGGCCCATTGGGGCTTTCTTGGAAGCAGCCGATTGCGGGTCCAATTTGGATGCCCATAGCGTGGAATGCTTCCGTCCACCTTCGGTCCAGTGTATTTCAAACAGTTGACTCTCAACTCAACTCATCCCTTCAAATCAAAAAGTCCAAAGAAAAAAAAAACACAGAAAGAAATAAATAAATAGCGCGTAACACATTTAAAAAAAATGTAAATATAACTTTTGTTTATAAAAATAATTACAAATATATCTAAATCGATTTTTTTTAAAACAACATTTTACGATGATACTGTTATTCAATTATCAAAATTACACAGGGGTTCGGCTCTTCCCTCACTTTCTTTACGGGTATATCTATGGAAAGTGTTGATAAACTAAACGGACGATTAGTCAATTACTCACCCAATTCAAAGTATTTCTTGAAAGTTTCGATCTAATTTTCTTTTATTTTTTTATTTTTGAAATGTTGATCTTAATAACTATGGCAACAATCACAATCAATAATTAGTTTTCAATTATTATTCTCGTAATATCTTATGTGTATATATTGCTATATTTACTAGCCATCACCAAAATAAAAAATCATATTCCATTTAAGTCATTTATTCAACTATGAATTGCATTAGTGTCTATCTATCAAAGAAAACCATTCTGATTGACAACGAGTCAAACTCAACAACGTGTAATAAATTCAATCTCAAAAAAATCTTAATTATAACTTTAACCAAAAAATTTATATAAAATTAATTGTGGGAACTAATTAAAATAACAAGATTTTACATATCATTTAAAAAAATTAATTTAATTTAATTTAATCCACTGTGTGGTCTTCTTCTCCCTCCAGAAACCAAAGTCAAACCCTAGTCGTCCCTACTGCTTCCTCCTGATTCTCCTATCCAAACCACCTCCTCCTCCACCGCCGCCATGGATATCGCCGAGAAACGTCTTCGCGGCGTCTAAGCTCGGAAAATAAGTCGGTTCCAGAAATATCTGACTCAACGAGTCATCGGAATTCGAACTCACCACCACTCTGTTTCCCTTCGCTTCCAAGCTTCCGATCACGATCACCAATACTTGCTTATACGCGAAGAAAAACCTTTTGATCGCGGATTCGATTCCTTGCAGAGCTTGAAGAAGATGAATCTTCTCGAACTCTCTCTTTTCACTGTATAGCTTCATCGCCGCCTCCTGCATCCTTGGACCTCCCATCGGATCAACTTCCACTTCCAAAATCAACGGAACCTTATGCTTTAGGTTTTTGCATCGGTTCGTGATTTCAACTAGCGTTGTCGATCGGAAACAAAACGCTTCCGATTCCTGTAACGATTTGATCGCTAATTGATTCTTGAGTTTCAAGAAATCATCAGGATCCATTAACAGATGCAGATCTTCAATCTCTTGTAGAAGCTTCCAGATCCTTTCGATCAAATAACAATCGTTCGCGGCTTTCGAGAATTGTTTCCTCTCGATTCTCTCTGTAATCCGATCGAGAAGCTCCTTCGCCGCGTAAATCCACGATTCCAAGATCTGATGCGTTGTGTAAACCGTCTGATTCTCGTAATTCTCGATTTGATCGTAGATTCCTTTTCTCAGAGAATGAAGTTCGTTAGGTTTACAGATGAGATCGTATTCGATATACGGTTTTCCGGCCAAATTCGGTTCCCCTAACCCTAACGTGTACGGACATCTCCTCATCGCGCATTCGATCGAATAGAAAATCTTCTGCGCGATATCTTCCGATTTCTGCCATGAAGCTAGCCGTGGAAGCAGACTCGCTTCACTCGTTCTACTCACGACGGTGGTTTCGCCGCTGATTTTCCAAACCTCCGCCGAGCTTCCTTCGCGAGTAATCACACCGTCCGATGAACTCAAATCAACGATCGGGATTCTTCCACGTCCTTCACCGTCTTCTTCCTCATCTTCACAAATCATAGCGATCAACTCAATCTGACTAGTAACCAGAGATTCAAGCTTCCTCTTCCACTCCCGCCGATTCGCGTACGGTCTCGGGTCAGACAAAACGGTCGAGACGAACCGGAATGTGATTTCGAGAGCTTGTAAACCCGGTTTAAGAACAGACTCGTTTTTCCATTCCGGGAAATCCTTAGAACTCCACAGCTTTTTGAGATCGTTGAGGCGGAGATACTGCTCGTAAGCCGAACAAGACGACGGTGATGCGGTGGAGATTTCGCCGGAACGGGAGGAAACGGGAAGAGACAGATGAAGCTTGTTAAAGAGCTTTGGGTTTTTATTAGGCTTATCGGAAGATACCATTTTTGCTTTCCAATCTAAATCAACCATTTCTAATTCTAGAATATCGAAAGAAAAGAGAGAAATTGAGAGATTTTGTTTAAAAGATTTTGTGGGTTTTTTCTGGAAATTGCTGGCTGGATTTTGAGAAAATGATAAGAGGAGATTGGGTATTTATAGGTGGATAAGGCAAATTTTATAAATTTGAACGATACAAAGGCGTGTTTGGAATGGCAAGAGCGCGTGGTACGACCGGTTTTTGAAAAAATATATATACTAATATTTGGTCTTTTTCATATTGTATTTTTTTTTTGGAGGGGCTGAGAAAAAAGGGAAAATGGAAATTGGGGGGGAATTTAAGTTGAAGCTTATCCAGAATCCCACTACGTTGGGGGAATGAATGTTGACGGTGAGTACGGGAATTTTTAAAAGTTCAATTATATGGTCTTCTTCTTTTTCTATATTTTACAAATTTTATTTATTTTTATTGATATTTCAATTAATAATTAATGAATAATGACTATAAGTAAATAATTAGATTAATGTCATTTTTTTTAAATATTATATCAAATCGAGGGAGGGAAGACATGAATATTCGACCTCGTAAGAAAGAAGTATATGTCATGACTATTTGTGTTATGCTTAAGTTAACAATTAACATCGTTTTTTTAAAATAAAATTGAAGGTCAAATACATATTTTGCTTTGAAATGTAAAAGAATATTATATTATGTGAAGTATCCAATGCATTCACTAGTGTTTTTTAGATTAAAACATAACTAATTTTGTAATAATATATTGTCTTAAGAAGTTTATGATTTTATTTTATATATAACTCCAAAAGTTTGGGGTTATAAAAAAAAATCTTCCTGTTTTGTTTTTCTGGATTAAAATTATATTTAATTAAATATATGAAGTAAAATAATAACAAATTACGGAACCAACCTATAATTTAACAATTTTAAAATGACAGGAAATTTTATCCTAAAAATAAAAAGACAGGAAATTTCCTCGGTATGGAAATCGTTGAAATTAGACTGTTTTTGAGATTTGACTGATTTAAGTTCAAATTAAGCCCGCGTCAGCGGGGAAACCCATGCCAATCTCTAATTCCATTTGGATTTTGTAGTCCCCACTCATTTTTTCTTCCACCTGTCGTCTTCTCATTGGTTGTGATGTTTTCCATTCCATTTCTAACTGTAGCTGTACCGTCGCCCACAATTCCATTTCTTCTAATTTTTTTTTCCCATTTTTAAATTTAATAATTATCTCTAATTTTACGGATTATTCACGAAATATGCCTCCACGTTACAATACAGTGGCCGCCGCCCGCATTTATTTTATTTCTTATCCTTTCTTTACAATAAGGAATATAATAATTTCAATTTAATCAATATCTAAATTCGGTTTTCAAAAATTGTTACCATTTATATGGGGAAAAAGTTATTATTTTGGTATTTTAAAAAATAGTGATTTTTTGTTGGTAAATTGTAAATTTTAAAAATACCAAAAGTGTAACACTTTTAAAATGTTATCAAAATTTTAAAAACGAACAAAACTTGAAAAATTACTAAATTTTTAATTTAAAACATCTCAATTGAAAAATAAGAAAAAAAAAGTTGTTTTTTTTTAACAATTCAAAAGGGAAAAAAAAAAAGTAAATCCATTAATTGTGTTGATTTTAAAATAAATCAAATTTTATATTTTTATTTACATAATGGGATTTTGAAATTTCAATGAATCCGAACGTTTTCTAGATAAACTTAGAAATATGTGGAAAAATAATATGGGAGAATGAGTCGTTGATTATAGATAAGTTGAGGACTGAATTTTGAATTAATGTAAAAATAAAAAGAGGAGAGGGCATAATTAATTAATTTAATAATTATTTTATTTGTTAGGATGCTTTTTTCCTCTGGAAACAGCCAACAATTGAAGGCATCCTAAGTTTGAGAATTGGTTGGTCAATTCAATTCAATTCCATCCATCAAGTTTATTGGAATATAATATTTTTTGCATTTCGATAAGGTTCCTTCCTTTGGCCGGACTAACTAACTTGTGCTGGAAAACTTAATCCATTCTTTCTCTCTCTTTTTATCTCCTCTTTTTCATCTTTACTTTCTTATCTTTATAATCCATACACTTTTTCTTTTTCTTTATTTTTATTTTTATTTTTATTTTATGAATTTCTTAACAAGTCAATCGGGATTTAGCCCAACGATAACACGTATCTCTTTTTACATATTGTATATAAAAATATTTCACGTGTCTTAACTTTTAAGATAATTTTTAAAACAATATTTGAGTTACTAAACATAGTTATTAAAAAAATTATTTATTTAAATACAACATATAAACATATTAAAAATCTTTTTTTCCATCTATTAGGGGTTGGTATGTGTAACAGGATTCATATATAAGGGATTCGAAAACTCATATTATTATTGGGTTTAATATAAAATTTATTGTTTATTTTATATTATTCTTAAATTTTAATAATTTATTATTTTAATTGTAAATAGTTATTATTAAACTCTTTATAATAGTGGTGTGGTTTGCATATAAGATATTGGAAATAAATTTAATTTAATATTATCGGATTAATTAGTTTAAAGTATATATTTAATTTTTATATACAATTAAATAAAAATATTTTCTTTCAGGTCGGAAAATCGAACCACTCAATTAGTAGTGGAAATACATGTTTACTCTATTGGACAAAACATAATTCTTACCTATTGACATTCTTAGTATTATCCTATTTCTAGATCTTTCATTTTTAATTACCACTTATGGTATTGTCGTTTGAGTAAATCTTAAACGAATTGATTAAATGTTTGCAATTTAATAATCGACAATTGGATGAGATAGACTTTTTCTTGCCCCCTCTTGCCGGATTACCTAATGCACAAACCCAAACAACAAGGCAACATTTATCCTTAAAATCATCTACCTTGTATACGTGGTAATCAAAATTACCTCCATTTCTTAAAATATGGATCGACTTGGTTTTGCAATATTATAAATAGTAAGTAATTAAAAGCTAATTTTGTTAAATATTCTCTCTCTATGTATTTTTTATTTATTTTTAGTTACAAGTTTGTTATTTAGAATTCTCTCTTTATATTTTTTCTAAAAATATATTTTTTAAATTAATGCTGGAAAAATATTTTTGTAACTAAATATTAATTTTCATTACCATTTTGTTTCTTATATTATTATATTTGAAAAATATTTTTTTAATAATGTTTTTAGCCACCGTATATTTTATCTATTTTTATCATGACAAATAGTTTTCAAAATACTTTTTAAATGTTAAAGATGCAAAAATAAATTTTTGAAATTTTCTTTTGATTTTTTTTTTTTTTTTGCCTAACATTTTTTGTAAGATTTTAAATACACGTTAAAATATAGAGACTAGGGTGTAGGTATATAGAAAATCAGTATCAAATAGGCTCACTTTATTTATATATTATTATGTCTTAAATAATCATGATTTTCAAAATCTGATTTAAGAAAATGGAAAAAATAAAAATAAAAAATGGGAGAGGAGGCTGTTATGGGATGGCTTTAGGTGAAAAGATCGGTTTGATATAATAATAACGATAGCCACCTAACAAATTCGATAATTTAAGTCCAAAACTAAAATAGAATCTTGATATAGGAACATGGTGGGATCTAATTCCCTCCAAGAAGTAGCCAAGTTAGATGGGTTAGTCCTAACAGGAAAAGAAAAAGGTAGCTATGTGATTGAGATCATTAAAACAAACTATATTAAGTAATGTTTGACAAAAGACTAAATTTTAAAAATATTTTCTTGGTAACTTTAATTTGAAATTAGGTTAAAGTATATTTTTTCGTTCTTGAGTTTTGAGGTTTGTTTCTATTTGATATATGAGTTTTTAATTTGTAATTAATTCGTCTTCGAGTTTTGAAGAATAGATCAATTTGGCCTCTGTTATTAATTTTTTCATTTATTAGTATAAAATAATTTTGTTTAATGATGGTTGAAAAACTAACTTCATGAACAAAATAGATCTTATTTCTCAAATTTTGGAAAAGAAATAGACACAAATTGAAAACTAAAGGACAACACATTCTTAAAACTCGGGGATGAAATAAACATAAATTGAAAACTCAGTGACCAAATAGACACACAAATCTTAAAACTCACGTACCAAAAAAAGTATTTTACCTTTGAAATTAGGGTAAATTGCAAATAACACCCCTGGGGTTTCTGTCAAATTTGTGAACACCTCCTATAGTTTAAAAATAGAAAACCTCACATCTGTAGTTCTAAATTATTCCAATAAAATGTTTTCCCTCCAACGGCGTTGTAAACATTCTTGTAGTCATAACTTCTTTGTTTGAACTCCAATTTAGACGATTCAAGTTGTTTTGGAATTGTCATGTCTGTCTCTACATTATGGTCACTTGAAAACTTTTGAATCATCAATAACAAAGGGGTTAATGGCTTCAATCATACATAATATTTTGATTATAGTAAATTCTTTATTTATCGACGATTTTGAAGTTTTGAAGTGGTCATAACGTATAGTTCAAAATGAGGATTTCAAAACATTTTGAATCATTCAAATCAGAGTTCAAATGAAAAAGTTATAACTAAAAGAAAGTCAATGACGTTGGAGGGGGTGTCTTATTGAAACAATTTGGAACTACATATGTGTGATTTGTCATTTTGAAACTACAGGAGGTATTTATGCATCTGGCCAAAACCACATAAGTCTCATTTACATTTTACCTATGAAATTATTATTAGAATACTCAACCTAAATAAAATGAATTTGACAATTAACAAAATATAAATAGTAGTTATCAGTTTTTTTTTCATAATGTCGAGAGTTTCAGTCTTACACCCTATATTTGATGTAATATTTTTTTTTTTTAAGAAATGATTTCAAGATCACCATCCATGATTAAAATCAATTTATAGAAACAAAATATTTCTATAAAAAAAAGTTTTATTCAAATATTTTATAGAATGAAATGGTTTTACGCTAATTAATCGAAATAGTGGAAACGGATAAAGTTTCTTCTTTTGCCCCTTTCACATTCTGCTATGTTATCTTTCCCATTCAAAAGTTGACCAAAAAGAAAATGAAAGCAAAGAAAACCCTAAGAAACTTTTGAGCCTCTTTCTGTCACCGTTACCCGCGTTTACCGCTTCTAAATATATAACATATGCCATTTATTTTATTCTCACCACCCACGGTTGACACGTGTTTTTTATCGATACACATTTTGTATCAAATATTTTTCAAACACCTTCTTTTCATGATATCTTGTCAAATATATTTATTTTCAATAATATAAAACGATTTAAAAGATAAGTACATATAACAAATTAATCATGTAGAAGTAATTGGACGTGGTCGATCACAGAAAGAATTAGGGATGACAAAATTTCCCACGGGTTAGGGGCCCCGACCCTATAGGGGCGGGAAATCCCCGCTTTATAGGGTTTGGGTTAGGGTTAGGGGGGAAATTTTTCCCAAATTTGTTTTAGGGTTAGGGGATGGGAACACATTCCTCACCCCGCCCCCGACCCCGAACCCGATATCTTAATAACATCTTATGTATTTTGTTTGCTTTTATATTTATTTAGTATAAAAAATATATAAAATATGGTTATATTAACTTATAAACTATAAAATGTTTAATATTATGTTTTATTTTTATCTTAAAAATATATTTTTTAAATATATATTCTTTTTTCATATTTCCTTTTAAATAAGAATTAACATATAAAAAATGAAAATTTTCTCGCAGGGAACCCGATCCCCGAACGGGGAATCCCCGAACCCGCCCCGATATTTGATTAGGGGATAGGGTAGGGTATGGGCAGGGCCGGATCCAGGAATTTTTTTTAGGGGGGGCAAAATCTATATGAAAATATTTCTAAAAAATTTGGGGGGCAAAATATATAAAATACATTAAAAACTCAAATTTTTACTTATAATTTTTTCATTTTTACATTAGAAAAATAAAAAAATTAGGAGGGGCAACTGCCCCCCAACCCTCTTAGTAGATCCGCCCCTGGGTATGGGGATTTAAAATCCCCGCGGATTAGGGAATAGGAATGGCATCCCCGACCCCGCCCGGCCCCGTTGTCATCCCTAGAAATAATATAGAAGATGTATTCAATGTTAAAAAAAAATATCTCATCTATCTCACCGCTGTCAATAACACGTGTTGTGAAACTAGTTCGGGAATCTGACTCGGATGCCTGTTTTCCTCCTTTATAGCTGTCCGAGTGGGTAAAAGGTGGAGGGGAAGAAGATGGAAATGCCTTTATTCAGCCAACTAAACCGATCACGAGGATACAATATATGAATAATGAAACCATGATCCTGCCGACACGTGGCGTGGAGATCACGTGATCGGCCAATTGTAACAAAATCCACCCTATCGGGATCCACGTGGACACATCAGGATGTAGAGACGGTGCCTAACGAGCCTCGAGGATTCTGCCACGTGTCGAAGCAGTAGTTGGATATTATGATTTGGTATGGTATTGTTTGTTGGCTTCCACGTCTCGTTAGGGGAGTTGGAGTTTTTTCGTTTCGCGCCTATGGTATGGCCCGCCGTTTTTTTTTTTAAATATATCATTTTTGCATTTTTATTAATTTTATTTATTATTAGCTAATTGAAGTAAACTCTTTATTTTTATTTATGTAAACATGAAAAATGTGAGACTGTTTGAAAACAATTGTTTTAAGTTTTCAAGAGTGTTTATCTCCGTGTATTTGAAGTTAGATGTAGTGTTACTCGTTTTGAAAAACATGTTATTCATGTAAATGAAGTAGAAGAAAATAATAGAAATAAATAAAATAAAATAAATAAACAGATTATTTTATTAGATCGTGTTTTATTTAAAAATTTATCGTAAGAAACAAAACAATTTTAACAATGATATTTAATATAAAAAAAAATCATATGTCAGTATATTAAAAATATCTTATGATCTAATCACATGTAATTTTTCATCACGTTATCCAATATGAGATTAACTTCAAACCAAACACAATTAATAATGAAATTTTTATCGATTATACTCCTGAAAAAAAATGTCACTATTTAGTATGGGTAGTATTTATTAATTCTTTGAAAATTTTCTCAATCATACTATCTCATATCACTATGGTTTCAAAATCCCTCTCTCATTTTGATATGGTATTGATTCGTTCACGGGTTCGTCCATCAGGCATAGTTCTTTATACATATCTATTGAGTGCACCAACAAATGCTCCCCAACCTCTTCAACCTTAAATGTTGCATCACTAACACATGTGATTTTTCTTACAAAATGTGAATTTTCATGTTTGGAAATTTATTAATAAGATAAATAGACAAAAAAATGTGTATGGAGAAAGAAATTGACAAAAAATGTTAATAAGATGAGTATCTGAAAAGGTATGGGTTTAGAGACAAGGGGCGTGTAGTTTTGTTGACTTTAGAGGGATACAAAATGGTGTGTTTGCACTGGATTTAAGTGGCATGGAACCATATGTTGCGCCCGAAAATGGGGCATTAATCAACGCTCCTAATTTTGCATTTCATGATTCACATGCCTAGCCTTCCCTTTTTACTCATGTGGGACATATGGGAAAATATTAATTATTTTCATTAGTTAATTAATATAATTTTAATTAAATTACGTAAAACGTTTTTTTTAATATATATTAATTTAAATTGGGAGATGACCCATGGGAGATTCGACTCGATCCAAAGAGAAGTGATAAAGTATCTAACCAGTTGAGTTATGTTCATGTTAACAAATTACTTTATACATTTTAATAACATTATTACTTCAATCATCATCAAGAAAGTGGTCTAATGATATTAATTAAGACCCATCTTTCAAATAATATAAATTCAAATCTCCTCAATCTAAGTTTCTCACTACTAAAAAAAATGTCCTTCAATTTTATAATTATACTTAACAAAAATATTTTAGTGGAATTTTTATTTTACTAAAATGTAAAAAGAAAAGAAAAAAGTATAAAAGAGTTAGAGTTACATGTAAACAAAAGAGTCATCTGAGCAAAGTAATTTATCACAAATGAAATAAGTTTATTTAAAGTTTAAACTAATGAATTTTGGCTAGTTACGTACACTTCTCGTAACGACAATTCAGTTTATAATAAATAATTAGTTTAAACTATCTAAAAATATCACACCTCAATATTAAAAAAAGAAAATGGCAATAAAAAATCTAGAAAAATCAGCAATATTTTTTGTTTCAAGGAGAGATTATAGAGATTTTTCAAAAATAATATTTTATGAATTAATATTCTTAAAAACTGTAAAATTTTTGAAACTTTAAACATTTTTTTTCTCAACAAAAGTAACGACAAACCCAACTTTTAATAATTACAATTTTTAAAAATAGTTACTCAAAAAGTGTCGTGGAGTGAAATTTCTAGATATTTTTAAAAATAAATAAATACATATAATTTATAAGACCGACAAGTCGTTTTGATTGGCACAATGAATAGTGGAAGCTGATGATGGGCATGGTGGGAGGGAGTGAAGTCAATTTGGAAAGGAAATTCTTTTCTTGTAAATAAAAACCACAAATCGGATAATAATTTGGATAAAGTAATCCAAATAGCATATTGCATATATACCAATTTATTACTTATGCGTCATTAATTTCGGCACCTCAATTTATAGCCTTATCGGATAGCCTCTTTTATTCAATGCATTTTCCTATCCTAATTTGTCAATTTGGCTTCACTTTCCCTCTTCTATTATCAGCCGCCTAAAGTTAAAAAAAGTAAAATATTTTTTTTCAAAAATTTCGACTAAGATTTTTTAATTAGATTCTGTGTTTTTTTTTTTCAATCAAATATTCAAAATTTCAAATTCTTAATGATATTTCCACAAAAGGATGAAGCAATATTATAGAGTTGATGTTTGTTTAAAATACGGAAACACCTTTTTTAAGAAAGTGAAAGCGTAATTGGATAGACCTAACTTAATTTTTCAAATATCAACTCTGTCTAGTTTGAATTTTTTTGGGGGAAAAAAACCTATTTTTTTTTTAACACAATTGAAGTTTTTTTGCCATGGCCTTCAACATATTTTAATCGATTAGAAATAACTTGATCATTAATTTCACAACATGAATGGAAATTGATCCCACTTTTAATATATTAAATATAAAAAAATATTTGTAATTCTTTTGTTTATTTGCAAACAAAATTTAGTTGAATATGGCATTCCGAAAACTATTTCAGTACCGGTAATTATATATCTTCTATTGTAATTTCGGTTGGAAGAAAATTATTTTTTAAAATATGATTTGATTTCATATAAGTTTAAAAAATGTTGTTTTTTTTTTTTTTTTCAGAGTGAAATTACTTATTATACCCCTATACACCAGTGGCAACCACCTACTCTCTTCCTTGCTGGAGGATCGAAATGTCAATTTGATGAAATATTTTCAATGCATGGGATGCGATTAAATAAAAAAATGAAGAAAGATTATATAACATCCAGCAATGTTACTTTTGATGAGAATTGGATAAGGGCATATTATTTTTTAATTTATAAAAGTTTATTTATGATAAATTTATTATATTTTATTTTCAAGTTGAAAGCATATTAGAGAGATTATTGGAACATCATTGTGATATTATCAAGGGAGATCATATAAATTTTTTGGAGAGAGTGAATGAAAAGCATGGAAAACATGTTGCATATCATGGCATGGAGCAGCTAGCGTATTTTGAGTTCATATCGAAGGATTATGATAATTTTGATATTAAGAAAACTTTAGCTAATTTTGCCATCTTTCCAGGATCAATTCATAAAAAAAATAGATTATGAAGAAATCGTGACTCCCTCCTTTAATCTTTGCTTCAATTTCATTTGTTTTTTAATTCTTTAGGTTGATTCTTCTCTGTTTCGATTTCATTTGTTTTTTAATTCCCCAGTCTCTAATATGCTGCTTTAATCTTCATTTGTTTTTTAATTCCTCAAGTTGATTCTTAGAAATCATGACTCTCTCCTTTAATATGCTCATTCAATTTCATTTGTTTTTGAATCTCAGGTTGATTCTCATAATCACGACTCTCTAATTAAATTTGATTTGTTTTTTAATTTCTCAAGTTGATAAGATATCATGACTCTCTCCGGTATGATTGAATCCTTGTTCTTTCAAGGTTGTTGCAAAACTATTTTCAAGTATAAATTATGAGAGAGGGATATGAAATGATTTCTATTTTCCATTTCATTTTATAATTTATGCAATCATACGGATGGGCGGACCATAATGAGAACTAAGGGGGGTCATGGCTCGCCCGATAATTAAAAATCATTTTTTCAGTTTTAAGTTTGTGTAAATTTTGAGTAATTATATCATAATTATTTTTCATGAATTCTTTGTTGCTTCAATTTCATTTGTTTTTGCATTACTCAAGTTGATTCTCAGAAATCATGACACTCCCTGCTTCAATTTCATTTGTTATTTAATTTCTCTGCAAAAAAATATTAATACATTGAGTGAGCCAATAGAATGGCTGCAAAAACATATCAAAGCCAACTAAACTCCATTTCAATCTACAATAAATGAATCAAATTCACAATGTAATCTCTGCTCTCAGAAAACCAAATCAATATGTAAAAGTAATTCATATTAATCAATGGTTGATTCTTGCACAGAAATTATTATCTAGACTGAAATGGAAGACTAAGATAATTAACTGATGATGGAGCTGGTGAATAAGAAAATGAATAAAAGAAGATAGATGAAAAATGCAATTTGAAAATGTAAGAATCAACTAAAATATGTGAAAGAATCAAGGAGGCTAAAAAAGAGTCACCTGAGTTTGTTTCAACACAGAAAGAAAAATCACTTTCTTTTGGCTCTAACAAAATATTATCTAGAGATAGAGACTGAAATGGAAGATTTCTGTAGAATTCATATAATTTATTATTACTATACGGTTTTTTTATTTCCTAAATTAATTAATCATTATTTTATTTTTAATATTTTCTTTAAGAAGTATATAATGATAATAAATTATATGAATTTTAAATTTTAAACAAATTATTAAAAAAATCTATACATAGGTATGATATACATTTGACTTAAACACATATGACTTTATTTTTTATTATACCAAAAATACTTGACTCATATTGATTAGATAATGTCCTTAGTTTATAAATACGTGATCTTCCTCACTTCTAATCAATAAGACTTTGATCAAACTCACATTACATAGGTCTATGAAATTTGTACTATTTATCCATTAAAAGAAAAGAATAAAATGCCATAAAAATCTTATAAAACTAAAATCCATTCATATTTAACATAAAATTAATTTATAATTTTAAACCCTTAGAAGTTGATAAAAAAAAAAACTATTAAATGAAATGTATTTAGTTAAATAGAAAATTTTGATTAACCTCATGATGAATGTAATTGACTTTCGTTTTCAAACAAAAGAAGAAGAATGCAAAAAAATTTGAAAGTTATTTTTTTCTTAAAAAAAATGATCTTCCAATCAATGATCATGACATTAAAGTGACTTTTGTTTTGATTTTCTTAAATGCACACGTGCCGGGATTTAGAATTCAAAAGCCCAAGTAAACGGTCCAGCCCAACATAACATCTACTCATAAGCCTGATGGGCCACATAATATAACCCATAGCTTATGGGCCCAGAACATTTATGGCCCATTGTAAGCCATAATCATTTAACGAAAAAAGAGAGCGTGAGTGAGGATGAACACGGAGTTTATGCAAATAACTTGTTGAAATCACGCACCATGTAATTTTAAAACAATAAAAAAATTATGTAGTTAATAAAAGGGCAAAATACAAAATACACCCATGTGATTTTGACTAAAGATAAATATACCTTTTATAGTTTGAAAATGAATATTTATACTCCTATAGTTTTAAAATTGTCTAAATTGACCCATTCCATCTACGCCGTTGAGTTTTTTTTTTAGTCATAACCTTTTCGTTTGAACTTCAATTTAAATAATTCAAGATGTTATAGAATCCTCTTTTCGATCTCTACATTGAATGATGTTAGGGAATTGATAAGTTCGCGTGGCCTAAAATTCACATAAGAACGATAATGCGGAATAACTATAAAGTAAAAGGGAAGAAATACGACACCGAAATTTATACTGGTTCACCCCAATTATTGGGCTACGTCCAGTTGCTACCGCTGCAGATTTCACTATGATGAATAAGAGAGTTACAGTGGAAATATTCAATACACACAACCATGTATTACGCTCAAAAGCCCTCAAGAAAAAAAAACCTTTCTTTTACAATATTTCTCACACTCTCACCAAAGCCTCACTATTTTTCACTCACACTCGAAGCGAAGCGTCACTGCCAATTTTTATCTCGGATTGATCTTGCTCTCTCTTACAAAACAATGAATGGCCACGAATCTTATAAATAAGAAGAACAAACTTGGAGCCCACGCCAATAGTCTCCACCGCCTCCAAATAAATCGTAATTAAGAAGTCATCTGATTAAAAAATTCCACCGCCTCCAATTTGCATCTCAGCCAATTGAAAAAGAGATAATGGGTTTGGGCCTTGGGCTTTAACTTGTTGATTTGGCGTCACCATAACACAACAATCTCCCACTTAAAGACAACATCAAAACACCATGTCTTCACTGCAAACGGTAGCGACTCCTCTCTATTAGTCCTTGAGAAGTCCAAATGAAGTTGCACACAAGTTCAGTTTGTCTGTTGGAACTGTCTTGGTAAACATGTCTGCTGAATTCTGACTACCAGGAATCTTTTCAAGTACTAACACTGATCTGATAAAGTCATACCTCACTTGTATATGTTTCGTTCTAACATGAAAGACCGGATTCTTTGCCAGATGAATAGCACTCTGACTGTCACAATACAATGTCCCTTTTCCATGTTTCTGGCCAAGTTCCTCTAAGAAGGACTGAAGCCATATCATCTCTTTACTGGCTTCTGTAACTGCAACATACTCAGCCTCTGTCGTTGAAAGGGCCACTATCTTCTGCAACTTAGAGACACAACTAACAGCTGTACTACCCAAAGTATAAACATACCTAGTAGTACTTTTTCTGCCATCAATATCACCTGCCATATCTGCATCCACATAACCTTGCAATTTAAAATCTGACCTTTTAAAATGCAAAGCATAATCAGTTGTTCCCTTCAAATATCTGAATATCCACTTAACAGCTTCCCTGGATTACTCATATATCTGCTCACAACTCCCACTGCATGTGCTAGGGTTGAGATCGGTCCAGTTTGGTTCGGTTTTGACTAAAAAAAGAACCGAACCGAGATGCTCGGTTCATCAATTTCATGAACAGATCGGTTATGCTTGTCTGGAGAAACCAATCGGTTTGGTTTTTGTCGGTTTACTCGGTTTTCGGTTCGGTTTTTCGGTTTTGGGTGTATCATTGGGCCTATGTATTTTTTTAGCAAAAAAAACTACAGATCTGGGAAAATCCAAAAATTATTGAAAAGAAAAGGTACTGTTTTAAGCAAATTTGGACGTAGACCTTCATTTACTTTTTTTTCTTCTATTTGTTTTACTCCATACCCTTATGTTATCTTTCCTTAAACCATTGCACCATAAGGTTCATCATATTCAGGATTGAGAATAGAGAAATTTCAAACTTCACGATGGTCAGTACTCTAAAAAGCTAGCCTCTATCAACTATATAAATAAGTTATACAATTTAAAACCCATTTTAATATCATAAAAAAGAGATGAGTTTATCCTTGAATAATTTTTGTAGTTTATGAAATTAGAAACCCGATGAAAACTCCAGAAGGATCAAAGCTTGCATGCAAAGAAAACAATGAAATTGAATTGCATTATAGAACCAAGCCATCAATCCAATATTCACAGCACGAGAAATGTCATCCTGCATTTCTAGGTTCAAATACTATTTGACATCTTCAATCTGGGATTCATTAAAAATTGATAAAATAATAAATTATCATCTATACCACCACGTCTTTTAAATCAAAATTTGATTTCGATTTAGGGATCTTTAAAATCCAAATAAGTGTTTGGTTTTAGGAATTCTCCTTTGGGATTGAAGGAAATCGGAGATTGAAATTAAAGAAAATGAATCTCAAATTGAAGAAAAACTACTTGATAATGCAGGAAATTGAAGCTTGCTCAAAGGAAGATAAATGAAAAGCAGAGAATGAAAGAGATGAAAAATCAGTGGAGAACTTTGAAGGAAAATGGAAGGAACAAACAATGGAGATGATGAATCGAACGAACGAAGAAAAGAATGAAGGAGAGCATTCTTGAAGGAAACGGCGCACGTAGAAGAAGTCTGAGGAGAAATAAATTTAGGGTTCAAAATATAATATTTATACTTTATTCCGGTTTGGTTCGGTTTTTTCGGTTTAGTAAAACCTATGAACCGGAGAAAACCGAAAAAAATCGGTTTCTTATCATTTTAAACCGAGTAAACCGGGAAAGAGGAAAAAACAGAACCAAACCGATCGGTTCAGTCTGGTTCGGTTCGGTTCATCGGTTTACCGGTTATTTTGCACATCCCTAGCATGTGCAATGTCTGGTCTGGTGCAAACCATAACAGACATAAGACTGCCTATAGCTGAATCATAAGGTACTCTATCCATGTGATCTCTCTCCTGCTCAGAAAATGGTGAATACTCTTTAGATAATTTAAAATGAGAAGCTAAAGGAGTACTCACTGGTTTTGCATTCTCCATGTGAAACCTGCTCAAAACCTTTTTCACATAATCGCTGTGACAAAGTCAATAAAACATCGGATCTCTCAATCCTTATCCCGAGAATCATTAGCGAAGACCTAAATCTTTCATAGCAAACTCTTTTGATAAATCACTTTTGAGTTGATCAATCTCCTGTTTGCTAGCCCCGCAATCAACATGTCATCGACATACAAAAGCAGTATAATGTAAGAATTACCCGTACGCTTGATGTAACAACAATGATCCGCTGACATCTCCTGGAAACCGTTGCTACATATAAAATCACAAACTTCATATACAATCGTCTAGGAGCCTGTTTGAGACCATACAAGCTTTTCAAGTTTGCACACCATTTTCTCCCTCCCCTGTACTACAAAACCCTGTGGGTGAACCATGTAAATCTCTTCCTCTAAATCACCATGGAGGAAAGCTGTTTTTACATTTAACTGTTCCAAGAACAAATCCTCTTCTGCCACTATCGATAATACAGTCCTAATAGTAGTCAATTTAACAACAGGAGAAAATATTTCATTGAAGTCAATACCTTCCTTTTGCTGAAAGCCTTTGACTACAAGCCTTGCTTTATATCGTTTGCTGCCATTGGGTTCCTGCTTTATTCTGTAAACCCATTTATTATGCAAAGCTTTCTTACCCCTAGGTAACTCAACAAGCTGCCACGTCTTATTCGTCATCAATGAATCCATCTCATCCTTCATGGCAAGCTCCCACTTGACAGAGTCTTTCATGTGAATCACCTCATCATAACCCTCAGGCTCACCTATGTCAGTCAATAAAATATAGTGAAGTGAAGGAGAATACCTCTGTGGTGGTCTAATAGTCCTGCTAGATCTCCTAGCGAATTGGAGGGGAGTTATTGGAACCGATTCTGTCTCAATAACTTCGTTTCGGAGCAATCTTGTTTTGAACTTCAACCTCTGCAGTTTTCTCAATCTCAGGAAGATCCTCTAACCGAATAACCTCGATAGACTTTCCATCTATCTCCGATCCCCCAACCTCAATTTCGACTGTTCTTATAAAGAACCTGTTCGTTGAAGATCACATCTTTACTTCGATGATTTTCCTGGTTCGGTCATCCCGGAATCTATAACCAATCTCAAGACCGCCATATCCAATAAAATAGCATTTAGTGGATTTAGCATCTAACTTGCTCCTGGTGAGACATTAACATGTACATAAGAAACACAACCAAAAAACTTTAGATGTGAAAGGTTTACCTGCTTATCGCTCTAGACTTCCTCAGACAATTTGAAGTCTAGTGGTGTGGAAGGACTCCTATTGATCAAATAGGCCATGTCTTGATGCCTCGCGCCCAAAACATCTCAGGCAACCCAGGTGTAATCTCATACTTCCTGGCACGTTCACACAACGTTCTGTTCATCCTTTCTGCCACACCATTCTGTTGTGGTGTCCCTGGAATAGTCTTGACCATCACAATACCGTTTTATACACAATGCTGCTTAAACTCCCTACTATTGTATTCTCCACCGTTATCTGACCTTAAGCTCTTCACTTTTAAACCTGTCTCATTCTCAACCATAGCTCTCCAAATTTTGAAAGCATTAAACACATCAGATTTATGTTTGAGAAAATAGACTCATACCTTTCTGCTTGAGTCATCAATGAAAGTCACGTAGTAATTGGAACCTCCAAGAGAAGTGACTAGAGTGGGCCCCTATACATCAGTATGAACCAATTCTAACTTGGTTTTCTTCGGCTCTACTCCCACTTGTGAAAAGCTGACCTTTTTCTGTTTCCCGAAAATACAACTCTCACAAAGCTTGTGCTCAATTGATTTGAGCCCTTCTAACTTCCCTGAAGAGTGAAGAATTTTCATATTCTTCTCACTCATATGTCCCAACCTGTTATGCCACAATTCAGATATGTTGGTAGAATCTGTCACTGCAATCATATCTCTACTACTGGAGCTATAATATAAACTCCCCTCCATGCTTCCTCGAGCAAATATCATGGCACCTTTAGTAAATTTCCAAGATCTATTACCGAAAGATATTGTATATCCTTCATTATCTAACTGGCCAACTGAAATCAAATTCTTTGTTAGGCTAGGTACGTGTCTTACCTTGGAAATCCTCCAAACTGACCCGTTCGCTATCTTTAAACTGACATCACCTATACCAACAACATCTAAGGGTACCCCATTAGCGAGAGGCACCTTACTATGATTTCCTACGACATAGTTTTCCAGAATATCCCGATGTGAAGTAGTATGGAAAGATGCACTTGAATCAATGACCCAAGAATCATGAGAATCAACAACTGAGAGTTGCAAAGCATAATGTACCTCCTCAGTCACTGCATTAGCTGCACCATCTTCTTTGTTCTCATTCTTCTTAGGAGCCCTGCAGTTTTTTTTCAGATGCCCCACTTTACCACAATTCCAACACTCAACTTTACTGTTTCTGGACTTGCTTCTGTGATTCTTTGAGTTTCCCCGATTTCCGTTACCTCTATCATTCCTGTTATTGCTCCTACCTCTTTCTACATTCAGTGCTGAACCAGAACTGGAAGTAGTCCCTTTCTGTTTCCTGCGAACTTCTTCTGCTAGTGCCGCATTCTTAATTTCAGAAAGAGTCAACTCACGATCACCAAGTGAGTTAGAAATAGCTGTCTTCATTGTATCCCAACTATCAAGGCAAAAATTTAAGCAAAATCACTGCATAAATCTCATCAGCAAATTTAATATTGATGGAGGCTAACTGATCTATTAGAATACTCAACTCATTAATCTGTGAGCCAACAGTTTGATCTTCTATCATTTGCAAGTTGAATAATTTGGTAAGAAGATATACCTTATTATTCGCTGAACGCTTTTCATACGTGTCAGATAGGGTTTTCATTATGCCCATAGTAGTCGTCTCCTTTGATACCGAATGAGCCACGCTCTTCTCCAAAGTCAAACGGATGACGCCAACTACCTGCCTATCCAACCTGTTCCATTCATCATCTTTCATCTCAGCCGGTTTCGGTCCCAATGGTAGTTCCAGGGATTTGCTATACAAATAATCCTCTATTTGTATCTTCCAGAAGACAAAATCATTGCCGTCAAATTTTGCAATTCCCAAATTCGAATTCTCTTCCCGATTAGACATCGTTCTTCAACAATAACAAGAACTTTGATACCAGTTGTTAGGGAATTGATAAGTTCGTGAGGCCTAAAATTCACACAAGAACGATAATGCGGAATAACTATAAAGTAAAAGGAAGAAATACGACACCGAAATTTATACTGGTTCACCCCAATTATTGGGCTACGTCCAGTTGCTACCGCTACAGATTTCAATATGATGAATAAGAGAGTTACAGTGGAAATATTCAATACACACAACCGTGTATTACGCTTAAAAGCCCTCAAGAAAGGAAAACCTTTCTTTTACAATATTTCTCACACTCTCACCAAAGCCTCACTATTTTTCACTCACACTCGAAGCGAAGCGTCACTGCTAATTTTTATCTCGGATTGATCTTGCTCTCTCTTACAAAACAATGAATGGCCACGAATCTTATAAATAAGAAGAACAAACTTGGAGCCCACGCCAAGAGTCTCCACCGCCTCCAAACAAATCTTAATTAAGAAGCCATCTGATTAAAAAATTTCACCGCCTCCAATTTGCATCTCAGCCAATTGAAAAAGAGATAATGGGTTTGGGCCTTGGGCTTTAACTTGTTGATTTGGATTCACCATAACACAACAAGTGATTCATGATTCAAGATTTGAACTACAACATAGAGTTCGAAATGAGGATTCCATAACATCTTGGAATCATTCAAATCGGAGTTCAAACGAAAAAGTTATAGCTAAAAGAAAATCAACGGTGTAGAGGGGAGGGGTCAATTTGTAGAATTGTGAAACTATAGGGGTATAAATATTTATTTTCAAACTACGGGGTGTGTTTATTTTTTTACCAAAACCACATGGGTGTGTAACAACCCGGACTTTTCTTTTTTCAGGAAAATTTGAGATTTTGGATTAATATATTTTTAACAGAAATTTGAATTTTAAAAGTGATTTATTATTTATTTATGATTTCAGAATTTAGAAATATTTTCTAAATGTCAAGGAAGATGTAGTTTGGTTAGACTAAATGGATTTCAGAAAATTATCTTGGGACTTTTAATAATTTGTTAAATTAATGGACGAGTAAACTGAGTGGGGGATTGTGTTTGTTAATTTAGAATTAACGTGGAAAGTGAAGTTAGACTTTTGATAATCGTGTATTGAAGGATTAGTAATCAATGGAAATGTTGGTTCTGAATAAAAAATAAGTTTAGTGGTGTCTTATTAAAAAAAAAGAGTGGGTCCATCTCTTTTTCATCCTTCCTTTGATCTTATCCCCAATTTTTTTTAGGGCAATAGTTCATTGGAGCAAAAGTTTTATTAGAAAAAAAAAAAAGGGTAATTACTTCTTCTTCTTCTTCTTCACCTTGCTCAACCGCCCTTGGAGCTCCCCTTTCCCCTTAGATTTTCGTCCTTTCTCCCTTATTTGCTTTCAATATTGGTTAGATAGTGGTTTGTAAGCTTTATCCTTTTTGGAACTTCAAAGCTAAAGACAAATGGATTAAGGGAAAATCGTTCCTTCCTAGTCGTGGGTTGATAGAAAGAATGAGAAGGATATCGGCCCCTTGGCTGGAGCACCGGCCACCACCGTGGGCTGTTTTGAACCAAATGGGAGGGATCTTGATTTTTCATCTTTAATTTCTTTCTTGTAAGTTCTTCTTGGTGGAATTTTGAGGTTGTGTTGGGGTTAAGCTTCCAAGAATCCTAGAGAAGGATTTCCACTCTTTGGTGGTAGATCTAAAGGTAATAGAACGTACCCCTCTCTTACTCTTTTCATTTTCTTATGTTATTGACTTAAAAATAAACCTCCATAACCATGGAGAGAGCTTAATTCCAGATTTAAAAGGTAACCCCAAAAGCTTTACCATACATCCTTATTTTCCCTCAAATCTTCTAGCTCGTTGAGAGGAATATCCGTCACCCTTCCTTGAATTTTCAGAAAATGTAACTTTTAAAACTCATTGAAAGGAGTGGATTGTAATCTATTTTTTTTTTTTTGGTATCTCCAACTCAGCCCCACGTCCTTGCTTGTTTTTTTTTTTTAATTGGGCTTCACCATTATTATATATATGTATAAGGTTTTAACTTGAAGTCTGTACTAAAACTTTTACTTCAATTATGTTTTAAATATTATATTGTATATATATTAAAGCTTTGATTTGAAATTTGACTTTAACCAAAAACCACACCTCTGCCACTTTTTGTCCACCGCCGGTTGTGTTTCCTTTTGGCCGTATTATAAATAAATAAATATATATATATATTTATAAAAGCTTTTATTTGAATTAGTTTTAATATTATACATAATATTAAAACCATAATATCAATTTTGATTTGAATTTCTGGACGCCGTTAGTTTGTGTCTTTTATTTTCGTAAAGTGGGTAGTTTAAATGGTGTTTGATTGTCATTTCAAAATGATCTTGTGTAGGTGGTGTTTGTTTCGGTAATCCGGAATTTTCACAAAATTGGTAATTGGTAACGAGAGTTGGAATTGAAGAGGTGAGTAAAGAGTGGTAAATGAAGGGAAAGTTGGAAATGACCCCAACTCTTTAATTGGTTCATTTGATTGATTTTATGTGTGATATTGTGTTGATGTTTGATATTTATTATGTGCATATTTTAAAGCTCCATGAAACTTCACTCTAGCTAGTTTGTACTTCCATTCTGCTGGGAAGAGCATCTCATCTATTTTGCTTGCATTTACTTTTCGAAAAACAAAGGGTTGTCGTGCCCCATATGATTACGATTACTTTCTCTTCACCGCTATTAAGTATATTAGTGTGTTTGATTGAATTGTATGCTCTGTTTGTTTATTGTTGTTATGAACTTGAGATGCGAATTGTTAAAGTAATGGTAAATTGAAAGAGGAAATCGGCATGTGTTGCCAATAATGAAATGAGATATGCATGTGTTTGGGAATGTAAGGTTTGTAAATCTTTCTTGTTGCTACGATTATAAGGGCGTAGTTATGGTCCCTTATATAAGTGAGGCGCGGTTGTGTACCAAAGCTAGGCGCGGTTGTGTACCAAAGCTAAGTTCACTAGTAAGATCTAAGGCTATCTCGATCAAGGACTTGCTCCATTCTTATTGGACCACTTCATTACTTGTGTAGTTTTGATTGATGGATCCAAGCAAGAATTATTATTGGACCACTTCATCACTTGTGTAGTTTTGATTGATGGATCCAAGCAAGAAAGGTTGCAAATACTGCATTCCATTTGTTTTGATTGTTTGAAGTTGCTTCAATGGTGAGGTGACATGTTTGTTTAAAAACTTAAAGAAAAGATAATTAAAAGAAGAATAGTTAATATGCCTTTTATTTTCTTCCAAGTAAAGATTGTCGTTATTTACAAGTTTTCTTTCTTTTAACATTCTTTCTCACTAGCCAAGGGTTGCTAATGGTGCTACACCAAAAACATTTCAGGTGATGAAAGAGGGAACCGAGCATTGATGATTGATGGCGAGGCGGATGGATGGACTATTACGCCCTTTGGTTTTAGGAATGTCTAGTTGATATTTAGACTTTTTGTTTCATTAATTTTCATGGGTATTTGTAAAATTTTATGAGATATATTTGCTTATGGATTTGATGAATGTTTTTATTAAAACTCTATGAATCCCGGGATTCTTTTGAAATGAATTTGAACGATGAACTATTTGAAAATCGAGTCTTCCGCTGCTTCATTTATGCTTTAGCATGTTTATTATTGAGTTTGGGTCAGGTCGTCACAGGGTGTCTTTTTCATTTTGCCCTTAATGAAATTTTAAATTATACTCTTTTTATGGCGCATTTGTAAATCTGGTAATTTTGGGGTAATATTTATAAAAATAGAAGCTCTAAAAAATATTTGTAAATATGGCAAATTTTGATTCAGTGAATCAGAATTATATATTTTTACATTAAGTTTATCAATGGTACACACAGTAATTATTGTTAATCATTGTAAAAATTATTATATTTGCAAACATTTTTAGAGTTGTTGTTTATTTTTACAAATATTGCATAAAATCTACTACCCAATGAAATTTCCCCATTTTTTTCATTAAT
This sequence comes from Gynostemma pentaphyllum, assembly GCA_028015215.1. Lineage (NCBI taxonomy): Eukaryota > Viridiplantae > Streptophyta > Magnoliopsida > Cucurbitales > Cucurbitaceae > Gynostemma > Gynostemma pentaphyllum. The sequence goes on along the minus strand of CM051345.1, from coordinate 45,588,247 downwards.
TTTTAACAAATTCAGGAAATGTGTTTATGGTATGTGTCACATGGTCCAATGATATTAAAAATGATAAAAAATTAAATTGTTGAGTGCATTTTATAGAATAAGGGCCTGTTTGGTTTGCAATCCAGATTCAGTTTTATGAATCTGGATTGAATGAATAAAATGAATCTGCTTTGTTTTATGTTTGGTTTACAATTCAGAAAAAAACAATTTGGATTCAATTTCTTTTTTAGGCTAAAAAATGAATTCAACTAAAACAAGAATCCAAAATATCCAACTCAAAAACTGAAAAACACAGATTGACCTCACCCACACAATTTAATCCACGGGTTTGAACATATGAGATAAAAATACGAGTCGATACCATTTTCCTGATTTGGGTCGGGTCGGGCCCGTTTTTCGAGGTTGACCCAGTCCGTTCTAGCTTTTATTTATTTAATTAAATTTTTAATTGCATGTTTTTAAGCTGATTTTTAACTTTTTAAACTTAAACTTAATTCTAAAGTGATGGAAAAAAAGTTAATTTATTTTTTCACTATATCCTATTTTTTATTTATACTTTGTTTTTATAATTATATATAAGATTAATTTAAATATAAAAAATAAAATTATATATATATATATATATATATATATATATATATATATATATATATATATATATATATGTTTTTGGAGGTTGTTGCTCACATTTTTCTCTGTTTATTGTTTACTAATGTATGTAGTACTATTTGAATAACGCTATTGGAGGTTTTTAATGCCCAAATGGTCTATCCATTCACTGTGAAAATATTTTTTCAGATTCTCTTTTATTGAGAAATTCTCTCTTTGGTTGCACTAGGTTCTTATGAATTTTAGAATGGATCTCATTGTGTCTTGTATAATTCTCCTTTTGGAAGAAACTGGGTTGTTTTAATCTAAAGAGTTTATTTGATAGACTTGCAATGCTTCTATTATCTTTATTATAATTTTTTTTTAAAAAAAAATTTATCCTAAGAATGAGAATAGTTATAGTTGATGTGGATAAAGATGTTTTCAATTTATAAGTTATGAATTATTAGTTTTTTCAAACTTAAAAATGAATGATTTAAAGTTGGAAGTATTATTTTCACACTGTTCTGATTCACAATCTGATTTTAAATTTTTTGAGTAACCAACCAAACACATATTTCAAATTTATGAATCTCAATTATAAATTCTGAATCTGTTAACAAACACAGTTTCAGAACCAACAAATTCACAGAATACAACTTTGAATTCATTAGAATCCACTAAATTCAAATTCTGCTTTTCAGATTGCATACTAAACAGGGCCTAAGTCATTGCTTAACAAGGTGTAAAATCTACATTTCACACCCATCGATTTTTATTTTTATTTTTATCTTTATTTTAAATCACAAAAGTTTGATATGTAATTATCCTTATAATTGCCTTTTAGTTACATAACCGATGAGGGAGATTATTTCACGATATTATATCAAATTGAAAGAGAGAAGACTCGAATCATCGAACTCATGGAAGAGAATGATACTCTATCAATTAAGCTATGCTTTTATTGGCTAATCAATAAGTGATCTAAGAGTCAACACATATTGATAGATAATAATTATACTAATCACTGATTAAGTGTAGTCGAATTTTCCCTTTTTATAATTATTCATTCCTTGCATTCTTGGGAACATTAGATATTTGGATGAACGACTGAAATGCCGATGCCCACTCTTTTGATAGGAGTTGATTTGAAGTTTGCCATATTGAAAAAATATTATAAAATATATTGTCAGTAATTTTATCATTATTTTTTTTTTGAATTTCATCAAATTGAATCCTAAATTTTAATAAGTTGTGTGATGAATACCATCTACTAGTTAAATGAATTGATAAATTAATATCATGCTTTAAATTTTTTAAGTCATACATTACAAATAATTATATTCAATTGAAAAGAATTAAATTATTAGACAAGTAAGCTAATGTATATATTTGGGTTCTAAGTTAAATTAAATGAAAGCTTACCCGAGAGCCTTGTAGAAGAGAGAAAAGGGAAAGCATGGTGAATCTTAAATTGTTAATTACTCTAATATCATGATGGTTACACTTAATTAATTACATTTCAATATCACGTCAGTATAATTAGTAGTGAGTTAACATAAGGAAGCTTTTGCTTCTTACCAAACTTGATCACACATTTTCCAATATTTAGTTCCTAAGTTATGAGGACATCAATTCAAATAACTATGTGTGACACTAGCCTATAGTATTATCTTTTAAATTTTCGACACTAAATATTATAGGATCGTGTGGTTGTTCCATGAGATTAATTGAGGCACACATAAACTCACACGGACACTCACATATTAAAAAAAATGGAAGATAAAAATACTAAGGATCTATGAATATATGATATAACTCTAAGTAGATGACAAAATAAATATTCTAAAAGGTGTTAGATTTGACTCTAAAGTCTTATTAGGTCATCTCTAGATATTGTTTGTAAAAGTGAGTTTCTCCTTTTTGAAAATAAAAATTATGGGAAAATATATTGAGCTAATTGTTTTTTAAGAACTTGCTTTTATCTTGTTTTCTTTTAATCTATTTTTCGTATTTGAATTATAAATTTTTTTTAATAATAAATGAAGTTGTTTTTGGTTTTCAAAATATGAATTTATGAATAATAAGTTAAAAATTAGTCTTAAAACTGTATTAAAACAAAAGTAAAGGATGTTTAATTCAAATGGGATTATAAAAAAAAAATGCTAGATTGTAAATTAGGGTGAATGTTTCACGACCGAACTTGGCCACAGTTTGTTGGAAAGATTCTAATTTATAATTACCCTAAATCTCATTCCTTTTATACATACATGTAAGATGAAAACTGATACACTTTTCACTGGACAAAAATAAAATAAAATTATACCTATCATCATAAAATTAAAGTATAACTTTTTCATGAAGTTAGTATATCTTATAGTAATCAACACAATAAATCGTCATTCTTGTCTCAATTATGACTAATTAAATAAAGAATAATGTTTAAAACCAACTAAAATCAGTCAAGACTATTTGACTGATTTTAATTAGTTTTAAATAGCCTAATGAGCAGCCAAGTATTGTTCTTAAATAAATATTGAATACTCTATATATAATATTATGGGGAGAGAATTCAACTTTCTAACTTAGATAGAGTGAATATACTATTAAATTAAATATCAAATGATAATTATATATATATATATATAACTCTATTGTGTGGGGAATCAGGGGAATTTTGCATTGAAGAAGAATAAATGAAATTATTAACATTTGTATAGTAGCTCCTAACACTTTTCTTCAAAGATATTGCATTTTATTGGAGAGGGGAAGTTCGAGCTTTTAAATTCATGAGAAAGGTATTGATCCCTAACCACTTGATTCAAATTTTATAAAAAAACCACTTGATAAACTACTAACATGATCATCTGAATATAATTCATTGCTATTAAATATTAATATCTAGGAATTTCTCCACTCCATTTGATTAACTTCTAGGTCAGGTATGATAATTTTTTTTAAAGAGAAAATTAAATGAATCAGCTTTAAATTATACGGGTTGTAATAATTATATGATTAAACTTTTAATTTGAACAACTAACCTCTTCTGACTGACATTGTAAATTGTTAAAATTGGACTTACAAAGTTTTGATTTGACAAATTATTCCTTTAAAATTATTAATGTACTAATAATTTTATAAAATGTCTATGGATCGTGTCCTTGATCCCTAAATCTTTCAAAGTTAAGATGAGGGGTTTTTCTCCAATCTCAGTCCCGTTAATATTAGGAATGTATTCATTGTCTCTATGATTCTTTTCGATGATCTAATTTTAAAATTTAAAGATGTAATTTGACAAATTTATTTTTTATAGGTCTAATTTTAATACTTTATTAAGTTTAAAAGTCAATTACTTAAATTGAAAGTTTAAGTATGTAAATATTACAATGGTTATAATTCAAAGATAGCTTGTGTAATTTTTACGATTATCGAGAAAAGGCCTTCATTGTAAACTACCTAATTTGAACAACCTTATGTTCAAGAGTCTTGAGTTCCAATCCTCTCTTAATCTTCACATCATGTCATCAGCTATGGCCTATGGAACTATGGGTGTGCCATTATGCTTCTTTTCAAATTTTCCTTTCATGATTGTCATATCTATTTCATCATTTTTCTATCAAATTCAGATTCAGGATTAAGCTTCTGCAAAATTACCATAATGGTCACACATTATTATTAGTGAAGAGAGAGGAAAAAAAAGAGATGGTGAGAGATAAGAAAAGTGAAAAGAGATGATAAAGAAATTCTAGTAAAGTCCATTTTCCTTTTATGTATTTCACCCTAAACAAGTTAAAAATTGAGCCCATGATATAAAAATGGTTAATTTTTGTAGTATATATCAGAATTAGGTACTTCTCCTATTCATAATAAGTCATACGAGAGTGATTATTAACGATATATCCCGTTACTTATTTATTATTAACAATAATTATATATATGTCATCTATTAATAGGAGGAGTATAATTTTTTTATGATACAACGGGAGTATTAAATTTTTTATCAAAAGAGGGAAAGAATTAGGGTTCAATTGGCAATGGGTGGATGGCAATTGGAAGAGATGCAAATGCAAGACACCAATTATGGATTTAAAAAAACAAACTTTTTGACCGCTAAAAAGTTGTGTTAGTTTACCAAATTCTTATAGAATTAGGTGTTTTTGTCAAATCTTAATCACATGACTTCTTTCTTTCTTTTCATGCATGGGCGGGCCACACAATTCAAAAAGATTTTCTCATGATTTATCATCAACTATTCCAATCTGAAATCAAGGGTCCTCATTTGAATTTTTTTTTTAAAATTTTAAATCTTATATTTGATAAAATTAAAACAAGGTTTTACTTGAGAGTGAGAAAAAAGAAGAAGCCAAACACTAGATCTTGAAATGAGTGTAACCAGGTTCTAATATCTTCCATTATATACATGAATGAATTCCAAAATTCGTTTTCTCAAATTCACATATTAGTTTTATTTTATTTCAATGATCGTGTGGTCAATTAAACTTATTTTAACCTAATAATTGATGGCAATTCCCTTTTCTCATCTCTCCTTGTAACGTCATCGTTCCACGTCAGTACACTAACCACTTGAGAAATTTATTAATATTGTTTTTTTAAAAACTATATGAAGCTTAGCCTCATTTCATAGTATTGGATAAAGTTTAGAGACATGACACATGCATTTTAACTTGAATTTTAACTCTCCACTACCACAAAAGAAACCCATCACCAAACCAAAATATGTCTCCTCTTTTGGAGGATATAATTTCTTATACATCAACATCTCCCTCTAACTTTGTTCCTTTGCTACAGCAAAAAGATGAAAGCAAATTACTAAGTTTTATTGGTTTTATCCTCAAGACCACTTATGCTCTCCTTACCAAACTACAAAACATATCCAAATTCACACTGCACAAATCAACTTAGGGGATTAAATCTGTAGTCTTCCAATCTTTCTTTTCTTTTCTTCGTAAATGGATGAGGGAATACTCGACTCTTCAACTTTATGAGAGAGAAGATTGATATTGATACGGTGAACGGAATTATAGTTAGGATAACATGTCCTCCAGAATCATTACATTATTATGATATCGTCATTTTTTATAAACTAGTGATATTCTACGATTCTAATCGACACGAGACTTTAGTCGCATTTTCCAATAGTTTTTTTTTCTTTTTCAAAATTTTCTTTTTGAATTTGTGGGAATTATATATGATTAAAAGAGAACTTCACTTGGAAATAATTATATCCTGGATTCATTTTACTCAGGATTTTCCCTGTTCAAGCTCAATAACCCACTTTAAAAAGGGCATTGAGAACAAACAAAAAAAAGTGCAAGCAAAGAAAAGACTAATCACAGAGAGAGAGAGAGAGAGAGAGAGAGAGAGAGAGAGAGAGAGAGAGAGAGAGAGAGAGAGAGAGAGAGAGAGATGGACATTTCTTTCTCCTCTTTTTCAAAACATTTTTTCCAAAAGTTTTCCCATTTTTAAGTGAAACAAAACTCTTTTTTACCTTATTTTTTTAGGTTCAAGAATTTGAGATTAGCCAAAACATGGGATTCAAAGAGTTCTCAATTTTTCTGGAGAAGCAATAAATTTCTGTGTCTGATTTTTGGACTAAACAGAGAAGTATAAAAGTGCCACTGCTGCTTCTTTATTCCTCTGATAAAGAATTAAACAATCAATTTGTGAACTGTCACTCACTTTCTTTAAAAAGGGTGACAGTTTTTCTTTCACTTTTCCTATTATGCCATTTTCTTTTGCTTGATTTTTGGGACTTCAAAAAAAAAAAAAGTTCCTTACTTTTATTAAATTTTTCTTTTCATTTCTGAAAGAAAATGGTACCAGAGAAGCAGATAGAAGAAGAAAATTTCTCAAGCTTAAACCAGAGAAATGAACAAAATGAGAGGGAAGAAGAGAAGGGAAATCAGTCTCCATTTAACCTCAAAAGCATTCTTTGGCATGGAGGGTCTGTTTATGATGCTTGGTTCAGTTGTGCATCAAATCAGGTCTTTAAAAGTTCAAAGCTTTTTTTTTTAATTTTTTCATGGGATAGTTTGGAATTTGGATGATATAAAGTTTTTTTTTTTGGGTGGGGATATTTGATTTTTTACAGGTTGCTCAGGTTCTGTTAACTCTGCCATACTCTTTCTCTCAACTTGGGATTCTTTCAGGCATTATATTCCAAGTATTTTATGGCATTATGGGAAGCTGGACTGCTTATTTAATCAGCATTCTTTATATTGAGTATAGAAGCAGAAAGGAAAAGGAGAATTTCAGCTTCAACAACCATGTCATTCAGGTAATACAACTAGGAGATTGTACGTTTGCTAACTTTCCACGTTTCGGTTTCTTGTTTTTTTAAAAGGAGAAACAGAAACGTGTTTGATATCAGTTTCTTATTTCTCATTTGTAAACAAGATATATGTTTCGTAACTATTTTACATTTTATAAATCAAAATGAGACAAAGTAACAATTTTATCAACGTATTAAAAATGTGAAATGAGAATAAGAAACAAGAAACTGAAAAGGTGTTATTAAACAACTATGTTTTTTTCTAAAAAAACATAAATTGGGAATGTTATCATAAGATTAGTAAATGTCAAACAAATCTCAGTTTCAATGATATCTTTACATTTGAAATTTTTTACAATGCCCTCTTTTTCTTCATTCTTTGATTTTTTTATTATTTTTTTAATCAGTGGTTTGAAGTGCTGGATGGCCTGTTGGGTCAATACTGGAAGGCAGTTGGATTGGCATTCAATTGTACTTTTCTCCTCTTTGGATCTGTCATTCAGCTAATTGCTTGTGCAAGGTTTGTCATTTCACTCTGCCTTCACATCAAATCAGAGTCCACAAGTCATATCATATCATATGCAACTCTATCAAATTCAAACTGATTTATTTTTAATATACTTTTATACAAATATAAGATAGAAGATATTCGAACCTACAACTAAATAGGAGATGACACTAAATAGAAAAAGACATAAGACTACGTTAAATTTTTTAATAATTTTCCGCTACAATCTACTTAAAACCGCAAACCAAATGCCCGAAAAAAATTTATGTTCAATATTGTACTTGTGTGATCTTGTTTTTTTTTTTTTTTTTGAAATTGTTGGGAAAATGCAGCAATATATACTACATAAATGACAAATTAGACAAGAGGACATGGACTTACATATTTGGAGCTTGTTGTGCCACCACTGTGTTTATACCCTCATTTCACAACTACAGAATCTGGTCTTTCCTTGGACTTGGAATGACCACATATACTGCCTGGTACTTGACCATTGCAGCTCTTGTTCATGGGCAGGTATCTCAAGTCCATTCTCCTAATCTCTCATTAACCTTGGTAGTTTGAGTAGTTTGGGATTGTAAAACCCGAGTTTGTGTATCTTGTATTTAGATGTGTTCGGGTGTGAGTTTCAGGAATCTCAATTTATATAGTCTATGTTAAATAGATGAGTGTCAGTATTGGTTTTGTATTGAATTCTTCACTTTTTACTTTTTAAAACTTATAAATTTAAGAAATCAAATCCGAGATAATTAAACCTACCTAACAAATATCGCTTAGGCTAATGAAGTCCACCTTTCATTTAAACTTTGATTTGTTATGTTTTTACGAGGTTGAGGGTGTCAAACATTCAGGCCCAACAAAAATGGAGCTGTATTTCACAGGTGCAACCAACATACTTTACACTTTTGGTGGGCATGCAGTCACTGTGTGAGTCTTCTTAATTTACTGCTCACTTTGTTTTTCTTATCTATTTACTCTTTCCTTCAAGTAAAAAATTGCTTCATATTTTTATTAATTAACACAACAGTTAGATCTATAAATTTATTAAATATATTAAAAAAATGACGTAAAAGTCAGAGTGTGTTTGGAAATAACTTTTAGGGGTGCCTAAAAGTATTATCGAAAATTATAAACTTTGTCTTTAACGTAAGAATAATTTTTAACGCTCGTAAAAGTTATTCTACATATGTCAATAAATTAATATTATTTAAATGATATTTCTACCTAGCGAGATTAAAATAAAATATATCAGTCACTATCTAGGAGACTGATTTCAATCATAAGCTTTACTATCTAGACAATAATGAAGTTTTCATCTAAATTATTATAAACATTAGATTTTCAAATCTGAAGATGTGATTTAATTGTCACCTCAACATGACATTAGTTTTTTTTTCCCTTCTTCCAATTAATGTGTCAATCTAGAGAATCTAATTTGAAAAAATTAATTTTAAGTTATACTTTTATTTCTGAAAAGGGTGAATTTTAATACAGTACATTTAATTAATCATATTTTTTAATTAAATATAATTTTTTGGTCTTGTAAAAAAATGGTTGATTAAAATAAATATAAATATAATAATTATGCTTTCAATACTCTTTTCTATATTAAATTCGAGTTTCTACTCTTCTAATTTATTAAAAAAAAGAAAAACACTGAGAATCATGTTGGGAATGGCAGGGAAATCATGCATGCAATGTGGAAGCCAAGAAAATTCAAGTACATTTATCTGATAGCCACTTTCTATGTCTTCACCTTAACCATCCCCTCCGCCACCGCCGTCTACTGGGCCTTTGGCGATCAACTCCTCGATCACTCCAACGCCTTCGCTCTTCTACCTCATAGCGGATGGCGCACCACCGCGGTCATTCTAATGCTCATTCATCAGGTCCATTCTCGTTTTCACTTCACAAGATAATCATTGATTTATAATAACCGCTCAAACGGTTAATACATTTTATCATTCGGTGTGTGTGCAGTTTATTACATTTGGATTTGCTTGTACGCCATTATATTTCGTGTGGGAGAAAGTGATAGGGATGCATGAAACGAAGAGCATGTGTTTGAGGGCACTTGTTCGTTTACCTGTGGTGATTCCAATATGGTTTTTAGCCATTATTTTCCCTTTCTTTGGTCCCATTAACTCTGCTGTTGGTGCTCTTCTCGTTAGCTTCACTGTCTACATCATTCCTTCTCTTGCCCATATGCTTACTTACAGATCTGCCTCTTCCCGACAGGTTATTCTAATTTCTCTTACCCCTTCTTTTCTTCAATCATATTCTTATACCTAATACGCGTTTTCCCAACTAGCGTTGTCGAATCTGTTACGAATATATAAAAAGATTAAATTCGTCTTAACTTAAAAGTTTAAGCTTTTGACAACTTTTGCATTGTCATTTTCTCTTCAATTATTAATCTTACACATGATTGGATATCATGATTGGATATCGTGTAAATATCTGAACTCATACGTGAGGGAGAATGTTATGAATATAAAGATAAAATTCACCTTAACACAAAAGCTTAAGCTTTTGGGTCTATTTGATGATTTAATTTAAAAGACTCATCCCTCAAAGATGGGGTTGAGTTTGTATTTAAAGAATTAAATTTAACTTAATTTGATAACTTCAATTTTTTGGTCTCGTGCCACAGTAATCAAGCTTTTTTTTTTTGAGTTAGCAGAGTGTGTGGACCTTTCAAATCTCATTGTTTTGTTGATATGGTTCCAGCTGTATAATTTAAGCTGGAAGTGAATTCCAAGGTCCAACAAACAATGATTTTAGCCCCACAGGTTCTTTTTAGTGACAAGCATTTGAAACTTCATTAGACCATTTATGGGAGTTGGTACCATTTCCTTTTCATTCAGTTATCATCACACAATTCTTCATTTTAGGCACATCTTTGACTACGATGGACCGAGCGAACGCATACTCCGCTCTGTGTCGAACCCTACTTCGTGATCGAAATATTATGCCTTTTTCATTTGGCCAAAGGATGGGGCCAAAACAAAATATGGTTAGCTAATTGAATACAAAAGTTTTAGGCTTTTTAGCTTCTTGGATTTGTCAAATCAGAGTATTAGACTGTTGATGTCACTTCTGCCTACTAGTTTAATGTTGTTTGATGTACAAGTTAGGAATGAAAGTTGAAGGGAGAGTCTTAATTTAGTCACTCTAACAATTCTTGCGTTTGTACGTGTTAAATCACTGATATACTTCAAAGTTTAAGTTTTTCTCCCTCACGAGACTCATTTACGTGAAACATAACAACGCAGTTGGTCAAACTCAACATCTACCGTTCTGTTACCACATTAAATTGTCAATAAACCCTTCAAATAAAATTGTCAATAAACCTTTCAAATTAAATTGTCAATAAGCCCTTCAAAGTTTAAGCTATTGAGCTGATATAAATTTAATCTTTTATATATTCTACCGTATGAAATCTTAGTAGAGACTGTTTCTTTAATGAAATAGTTTTTTTGTTTTTTGTTTTTTGTTTTGTTTTGTTTTTTTTTTTTTTGTGTTATAAAAATGCATGTTTTGAATGCAGAATGCTGCAGAGAAACTTCCAATTTTCCTCCCAAGCTGGACAGCCATGTATATAGTAAACAGTTTTATAGTGGTTTGGGTTCTGGTCATTGGATTTGGATTTGGAGGTTGGGCTAGCATGGCTAACTTCATCAAGCAAGTAGACACTTTTGGGCTTTTTGCAAAGTGTTACCAGTGTCCACCTCAAGGCCCACCAAAGGCTCATCATTGAATTTTCTCTCTATTATATAATTACATATAAAATATACCACACAATTTTCAGCTTCTCCTCCTACCTTTATCAGCCAAATCTTGTTTGTTAAGTCTCTTTGTATTCTTCTCATGTGATGTTTTTTTAATGCAAATATGAGAAATTGGGTGAAGTCCATTTTTAGATATATATCAAGTATGTTCTTTAATTTTTTAATTATTTTCTTTTGGAGGAATTGAATGCTTATTTTTTTTTATATGTTGAATATTACATCTTTTTTTTCTGTTCAAACAAATTTGATAGATTGAAATGATCCTATTCAATTGGTATAGATAGATGAAGATTATGGTTGGTTTATTATAGTTAATTTTTGGTTATAGATTTAGAATAGAATAAAACTCTTCTACTTTTTCTTAGACAAAGATATTTTGGGTTATCATTATAAAATATAGATAATTTATGAAATAAACACTTTTTTTATTGAAAATAGTGTGGTATGAGTTTTTCGTTAAAACTAGACTAAGGGATAATATAATAAACAAACATGCAATGGTATATAAGATTTAAAAACTAAAATGGAGATTTGTAAATAAAATTATATGTCTGATTTGACCACAAGTCGTGAGATAACTTATGTGACTATTTTCTATGAATGTGATAGTTATATAAATAATTGTGTTGACTTATGGTAATTATGAATGAGAAGTATTATGAATATTTATCAAATCCGACACATACTTAAATCACAGTTAAAACGTTATTTAAAAAAAATATTTTACATTATTTGGGGAGGTGGGACTGGAAATTTTGACCACATAGAAAGAAAATAGGTTTCTAATACTTGAGCTATACTCAAGTTGATAGTTGAAACTTTTAAAATCATAGATACCTAACACGATTATCAAACCATAAAGATCAAGGGTCCCACCCAATTCCATATGATCCGAACCCGCCAGGTCGTACCTGGATACTTGGGTGGGCTAGGAAATCACAACCCCGCAGTTTTTCACTTGTGTTCCACATTACTCAAACCAGCCATGACTTTTCACATCCCCCTCTTTCTTTTCCATACAGAAAGTGAAGGCTCATTTTTCATTTTTCTGTTTCCAGAAATATGCTCTGCGACTACGATTCAACGAAATCGAAATTATATCACTTATGGTAATGATTATTTCAAACCTCAAAACAAATTTTAAAAAACAAATGTGTCATTTATTTTATTTCAAACTATATTTTATAGCTATAATTTAGGAAAATTCCATTGGGTGACAGATTTTTATCCAATATTTGTAAAAATATCAACTCAAAAAAGTATTTGCAAATATAACAATTTTTATCATGTTTATCGATGACAAACAATGATTTATGTGTTTTTCAATGCTAACTTAGTGTAAAAATATGTAATTCAATGTTTATAACTGATAAACCTTATTAAAATTTGCTATCTTTGCAAATATTTTTTTAAGCTTTTATTTTTATAAATATCACTAAATTTTTTGCTAGATTTGCAAATGCCCCTATAATTTAACTACATCTCTCATGAAATAAAATGAGAAATAAAATAAATGTAATTAAATAATTAAGTTTAATATATTTATATAAGTGATATATAGTTTAATTAATAGAAATAAAATAAGACAAAAATATTTACTCAAAATCCCAAAACTACTCTATTGCCACTCATTTCCCAATACTTTTATTCCAAGTATTCATCTTCTTCACTAAGGCTCTTCATTCAGAAAACCCTCTCTCCAATTTTTTTTTTTTCCCTGTTTTTCATCTCCACCAACACATAACAACACAGCGAAATTTCGAGCTACTCCGACGACATCTCGAAGGAGTCAGCCATATTTCAAGGGAGAGAGGTGGAAGATTCGCGGCTGAGAAAAACCTTCGTTTGCTTCTTCTCCAAGCTTGCTACAGAACTTCTTTCCATACTTTCAGTCGGCCAGGAAAAACAAAAAAAATATCATCTTGAATCGGATCTCTCATCAACGATTCTTTCTACTTTTGATAAATGGCTTCTAGAAGAAGACCCAAAAAGGTATTTTTCTTCTTCTCATCCCCTTTTCTTCATTTGCTGAGTTTAAGTTTATTGTTAAAAAAATCTTTTTTTTTCAGAGGGGTGTTTTACGAATTGATGCAGCTCTCGACGCTATGAGTCCATTTGGATTTAATCCCAAGTTGGTTCGTAGCACAGTTAAGGAGCTTCTCAATGTAGGTTCTTCTTCTTCATTTCCCTCTTTGGTTTTTGGTTTTTGGTTTTTTTTTTTTTATTAACTTTCTGTAGGTTTTTAAATAGAGAATCAGAATTTAAAGAAGATTTTTAGGAAAAAAAGTATAGAGAAGAAAGGACAAAGAAATTGTTATTTTGATTCATCAAAGACTGATACATTTATAGTAGTAGGACTTTTTAACTAAAACTTGATATTAAAATGCTTAGTTTTCTTCCCATGAAACACTGCATTGTTGATTGAGATTGATATTGCAGATTTGTTGTCGACTAAAATCTCGGTGCTATCCTTCTGCTCCATGTGTAGATCACACATTAATTTTTTTTTTAACCATAAAGCTTGATTAACAGCTGTGGATTGTGCTACAATGGCTTGCTTTTTTGAGCTTCATGAGAAAAATTCCTGAACCTAGGCTGAAGCAATAACCCGAAATACTCTTAATATCATTCAATAGATCCAGCTCAATCACTGTCTGAAAATCCTGACAGCTTGTAGTTTTGACACATTCTTAAACTTGATATCATGTTCAATAGTTCCTATAATGTACCTTAAAATTCGTTTTGCTGCTTGTAAATATACAATCACTAGCACAATGCATAAAACGAGATAAGTGACTTACAGCAAATAGAATATCGGGTCTTGTTGCTGTGAGGTACATCAAACATCTGTAATATCTTTCATCAACTTTAACGGCACCATCTTCTTTATTCAGATTCTCTTTTGAATTCGTAAGCGTGCTCACTGCTTTGCTCATCCTCATTAAAATGAACATCTCTGTCATTTTCCAGAATGTGGATGATAGACTTTGTAGGCTTTTGAAATTGAAACAAAAATTCCTGGATCGCCTTCTTATCAAGTTTGTCACGTCTAACCTGTGGAACATGAACAAAACATACAGAACCAAACACTTTAAGAAAATTAAGTGCAGGTTTGTATCCATACTGTAAGAATGTATTGTTGTAATTATGTTAGTTATTGTTGTTAGTATTGTTAGAACCATGGTTGAATGTTTACCATGGTTAGTTAGTAATCAGTTGAGTTTATTTAAGCTTGATAGCTCTTGTATAAATGTTGTTCAAATCATTAATGAAGGTTTTGAGGTTTAGTCATTCATTCTTTAGACATACCAGGCCTCAAATGGAGTTTTATCTTTTAAGGCCATTGCAATTTGGCAAATGACCAGCAAGATACAGTAGACCACAAGTCATGTCATTCTTCATTTCAATATTCTTTTGAAGATGACAATGGCCAAGTCTCTTGTACCAGATTTCTGTGGCACTAACTTCCTTTTTATAAGCTAGCTGCTCCTCTTCTATTGGATCAAATGAGAAGCTTTTACTCATTTTCACCTTTAGAATCTCATGACCAGAAGTATCATAAGTAAGGCATTGCATGTCTTCAAAGGAGATTTGGAAACCCTTTTCAACTAATTGACCTACACTTAACATATTTGTTTTTTCATTGCTGTTGATTGATATTTATTTGTTTTTGTGTATCTTTTGGATTTATTGCAACCAATCTTTGTTTCTGTACTCTTTTTTCACCATGGGGATTATTTGCCTTAGGAATATGGAGGGGACGATGGATGGGTCTTCATTGAAGAGGGCTCTTATACTCTCTTGATAGAAACTATTCTTGAGAAACTAAAAGACGGTGCAATTGAAGAGGTAATTCTTTTATCCCTTTTTGTTGAATTTGGCTCCTTTCATGTTGATGCTGTTAAAGAATAGAAACTTATATTTAGGATTATGGTTTGGGCTTTATAATCTATCCCCTTACATTATGGTTTGCGGATGATCGGTAATACCTACGAAAAATAGCGTTGCGTTAAAACTCGAACAGGATAGGCCTTGCTTGTATATGTATAAAAATCTTCTTTATACATTATGTAGATTCTAGAGTATGACTATGTCTCCTCAGCTTTTCCATGATTGAATGTCTGTTTTCAGAAGGATCAGCTAGAGAATGGTTCATCTGCCGCGGGCTGTTCAAGTGGTTTCATTGAACCTCCCCCGTCTAATCTAGGGGCCGAGGTTACTGTGAAGCAGAGCGATGGTGTTTTGAAATCCACATTTCTGGCCATTGCCAATGAAGCTTTTGACACGAATGATATTGGTAATTAAATTCCCATACCTGTGAAATGTTTATATTGCCATGGATTTTCCAGTATTTCACTACTGTTTTTTATCAATTAGATTGCTGACTTAAGTTTATTTGCCATGGCAGTTCAGTTTTTAATTGCATTTTAGATAGTGATTTAGTGTATTTACTTGTAGAGGTGATGGTTGACCTTGAAATTGTTGTATCTTGTCCTGAATATGTTTTATTCCATGCTTGGCAATAAACAGGCAAATGATTGAATTTCTAACATTGTATTCATTCTTACATTATGTATTATAATGCTAAATACATGGAGGAATTATCTCTGTCCAGCTTCAGAAGAAAGATGTCGGAGAGATGATAGAGATTATGTTGATGATGACCGTTGTAGGAGTGCTCTTAATCGGGCTTTACCAGCAAATACTCCCACAGCCAGGACAAGAAGGCAGAAACTTGTTCATGGCTGGATCTCAAGTGATGACGAGGTAAATATTGTGCACTTAACACCGGCTCCAATTCCTGAAGATGTTGCCAAGTTACTAAAGCTTGATGGACCGAGAAACCGCAAGAAGCGGTGGGATGTGAAGCCTGGAGACATGTGAATTGTTATCTGGCTGGTTGATTTTGTCATTAGATTTTGCTGTTGACGGGGAGATAGAGCTCTAACTAAAGAATAGAAGAAGTTGCAAGTTTTGTAAGTTAGTTAGATGGTATATATATTTTAGTCCCATGATGTAGTGATCTTTTCTTTATATATTTATATATACTTTATTTGAAGGAAACAATTTCAGATTGTTGTGTGGGGGTGTAAACTATATATATATATATATATATTTTTTTTTTAGAATTTGTGGTTTATAAAACCTAATTTTATATATTTTTTTTAATAGAATTGATGCATGTGACTTGTTCTACCTATATTGTATGTATCCCAGTATCTGTATATTCACATATAGGAGTAAAATTTCACAAATAGATAAACTGCAATATTGTAATTTATAATCATCCCTTCTTTTGAATGATAATTTTTTTTTATTGAAGTGAATTATGAACTATTGGATAAAAGATGGAAAAAAAAGACATCGTGAGCCAATCCGAACCAATTTGAAAATAAAATAAAAATTAATTGTTGTGGTAGGAAGCATAGTAAAAAGATTATTCTAGTTCAAAATTTATAGTTAAATGAGTTTGAAGTCAATTCTTTTTGGTTTGCTATCCGGATTCACTTTTAATTACCTGAAAATTGATTTTGAATTGAACTAAAAAAATTTCCCTACTTTCTTAATCCTTCAATATCAGGTTTTCATCATTTTTAGATTTCACGAGCCCAAAAATACAAAAGGGTAAAATGCAAATAAGACCCTGTGGTCTTTTCAAAATGCATGAGCACCTCCTGTACTTTGAAAATGGCAAATCGCACCCCTGTGGTTCCAATTTTTTTCAATCAGACCCCTCCCCTTTAATGTCAATAATGTTCTTTTAGCCACAACTTCTTCGTTTGAACTCCGATTTGGACGATTCAAGATGTTTTGGAATCCTCATTTTAGACTCTACATAAATGTCACTTCGAAACTTTGAAATCATTAATAAATAAAAATATTTTACTAACATCGAAACACTAGGTATGATTGACATCGTTAACTCTTTTAGTTATTGATGATTTCAAAGTTTCGAACCTACGATTATGTAAAGCCGGAAATGAAGATTCCAAAACATTTTGAATCATCCAAATCGGAGTTCAAATGAAGAAGTTATGGCTAAAAGAAAATTATTGACATTGAAGGGGAGAGGTCTGATTGAAAAAAATTGAAACCACAAGGGTGCGATTTGCCATTTTTAAAGTACAGGGAGTGCTCATGCATTTTGAAAAGACCACAGGGGTCTTATTTGCATTTTACCCAATACAAAAATATGGACTGTCAAATTTTAAAAACTAGGAAAAAGTAGCACTGAGAGATATTTTTCTGGTTTTTATAATTTGACTAAGGGCCCGTTTGTGATAGATTTTAAAAATGTTTTTTAATGGTTATCAAAAATACTTTTTTTTTTTTAATTTAAAAAGACATTTAAACACCTTTAAAAGCTATTCTAAACCAGATATAAAGTGTTTCTTGAACAGTACAAGGAATGGGTTGCAGGGTGCAGCTAATAGATAAATTGGAAGAGGAGTCATAGAAGGTAAAGTTAGACTGATATCAGTCAATTAATGACATACTAACGTGTTTCAACTTTCAAAACAAGATAAATGAATGAAAGGGCACAATGCGGAATATTGAAAAATATTTCACATTCGTTACCATGAAAGTAAAAAAAAAAAAAGGTTCCGAGACATTAACTTGGGACAAAAAAAACATGAGAAACCATTGAGGATACTAGTCTTCAAGTTTGGAAAACGCGACATCGTTTTCAACTTATTATTGACTAAGAGCTTTTAGCATGACTTTTAAAAGTATTTTTTAATGGTGGTAAAAAACAATATTTTTATTTAAAAACACTAATAAACATTTCCAAAAGCTATCCCAAACGGGCACTAAACATTGACTGTTAGCTTAGGAAAAATGCATAGTAATGTGACGGGTGTTTCTGCCTATTGGTTGTGCTGCTTTAGTTCTTGTGTTTTCTATATTGTAAGCTGTATGTATAAGCATTGAAGTGAACTTGTCATGATGCAAGTTTTGTCAATTCAATTCATGAACTGTTAGTTTTTGTCATTAACTCTACTTTAGTTAGCTTGTAGTAACTCTAGTTATTTTAGGTGAGCTGTCATTTTTCTCCAGCTGTTCAGTTTTGGTTAAAAGTGGTTAGCTGAGTTGTTGTAAATAACACATTCTTTTGTTTTCAGTTAGCAATGAGCTTTTCAATGAAGAATTCCTATTCTTTTCTGTTCTTCTTTTCTTCTGAGTTTTTGCTTTTCATATGAATCCATGGCTGTGTAAGATTAACAATTGGTATCAGAGCTGATGAATCGAAGAAGAGGCATGCGAAGAAAGTTCCTGGAAACGAAGAATTGATTTCTTGACGTTTGTCTATGGTAGCAAGATTCGAGCTTGAGAGATTTGATGGGAAGGGTGACTTTGGAATCTGGAGGAAGAAAATGAAGGCGCTTCTCGTTCATCAGAAGGTGGCCAAGGCGATTGAAGATCCAAAGAAGATTCCTGATACTATCAAACCTGAACAGCTAGCAGAGATGGATGAAATCGCTTTCAGTTTAATGATTCTCTATCTTGCTGATACTGTTCTCAGGCGAGTGAATGAAGAGACTACGGCAATCGGAATATGGAACAAGCTTGAGGAACTGTTCATGAAGAAGTCGTTGTCAAACAAGATTCTCTTGAAAGAGAAATTCTTCGCTTTCAAGATGAATTCCACCAAGAATCTTGAAGAAAATCTTGATGATTTTAACAGAATTTGTCTTGATTTGGTAAATTCTGAGGAAACCATGGATGATGAGAATCAAGCTGTGATTCTTCTAAACGCATTGCCAGATTCTTTTAAAGAGGTTAAAGCTGCTATCAAGTATGGCAGGGATACTTTAACCATGGACATGGTGCTGGATTCACTAAGGTCAAAAAAGTTAGAACTGAATACAGAAAGAAGAGATGGGGAAGTACTGTCTGTAAAGGGGAAGCCTGAGTTCAAGAATCCTGGAAAGTCTCAGTGGGGAAACAAGAATAACACCTTCAAATTCAAGGTAAAAGGCAAAAGGTGTTATCTGTGTAACAGAGAAGGTCATTTCAAACATAATTGTCCCAAGAATGATCAGAGACATAGAGCAAATAATAAAGATGATGGGAATAACTCAAATGCATATATGGGTTATGAATCTGCTGAGCTACTAATGGTCTCTAGTGAAGAAGACAGTCAAGATTGGATCTTGGATTCTGGTTGTTCCTTCCACATGACTCCCAATAAGGAGTACCTTCTTGACTTCAAGGCATTTGAAGGAGGAAAGGTCAGAATGGGAAATAATCAACCTTGTCAAGTAAAAGGCAGTGGGCAAGTTAAGCTTAGGCTTGAAGATGGATCTTTGAAGATACTTCAGGAGGTCAGATATGTCCCTGAAGTGTCAAGAAACTTACTCTCACTCAGCACATTTGACAGGGCTGGGTATAACTTCAACTCTGTTGGTGGCATATTGAAGATTTGCAAAGGATCAACTTTAGTAATGAGAGGGATTCTAAAGGATTCTCTCTATCATTTGAAAGGTGAGACAGTAATTGGTGAAGCATGTGCTGCAACATGTGAAGAGTTGAAGGAGGCTGAGATCTGGCATAGGAGACTTGCTCATGTGAGCCAACAAGGGTTAGAGGCCTTGGCACAACAAGGGCTTCTTGGAAAAACAAGGTCAGTAGATATATCATTCTGTGAATTCTGTGTTTTGGGAAAGTCTGTAAGAACAAGGTTCACCAAAGAAGTTCATACCACTACTAAGAAGTTAGAATATCTTCATTCTGACTTATGGGGTCCATCAAGAACAGCTACACATGGTGGAGGGAGATACATTCTCACAATAGTGGATGATTTCTCCAGAAAATTGTGGTCCTTCATTCTCAAACAAAAGGATGAAACTTTCAAAGTTTTTCATGACTGGAAAGTCTTGATGGAAAATCAGACTGGTAGTTCAATCAAAGTGATTAGAACAGATAATGGTCTAGAGTTCCTAAGCCATGAGTTTGATGAAATGTGCAAAAGGGCTGGAATACAGAGACATCTGACAATAGTGGGAACACCTCAACAGAATGGATTAGCTAAGAGATTCAATAGAATCTTGCTGGAAAGAGTAAGGTGTATGCTGTTTAATGCTAACCTTCCTAAGGTGTTTTGGGGAGAGGCAGTTCAGACAGCAACTTATCTGATTAATAAGAGTCCATCAGCTGCACTTAACAAGAAAAAACCTGAAGAGATTTGGACTGGAAAACCCCCAAATTTGGCTTATTTGAGGGTGTTTGGGTGTGCTGCTTATGCTCATTCTAAAACAGACAAACTGGAGGCTAGAGCCAAGAGGTGTATCTTCTTGGGATACCCTAAAGGGGTTAAGGGTTACAAGTTGTGGTCTTTGGAAGTTGGTGGTCCTAGATGCATTATTAGTAGAGATGTAACTTTCAATGAACAAGAGATGCCCTGGAAGACAGAAACAAAGCATGATGCTCCTGCCTATGTTTCTGGTGGTGACTTTGAAATTGATGTTCTTTCATCTGAAGTTGTTTTAAAGGAGAAATCTCAGTCAACTGAAGAAGTGTCTGGAAGTTCTAAAGCAGTTCAAATAGAAGCTGCTGATCCAGTGGTTGAAAGTTCCTTGGAGGATTATCAATTGACTAGAGATAGGGGTAAAAGACAGCAAGTTCCTTCTACTAAGTTCAGTGAATCTGATTATGTAGCATATGCCTTGAATTGTGTGGATGATATCTATTTAGAGCCAAATAGTTATAGTGAAGCTATGAAATCTACTGAATGTAAAGAGTGGCAATCTGCTATGGAATCTGAAATGAAATCTTTGCATAAGAATGGTACATGGTACTTGACAGAAAAGGCTGAAGGCAGAAAACTTATATATTGTAAATGGGTCTATAAGTTGAAACCTGGGATAGAAGGTGTTGATAGGCCTAGATATAAGGCTAGACTTGTGGCTAAAGGCTTCACACAGGAAGAAGGAGTAGATTACAATGAGATCTTTAGTCCAGTGGTGAGACATTCCTCTATCAGGGTGCTGTTGTCTATAGTCAATCAGTTTGACCTTGAACTGGAACAGTTAGATGTAACCACTGCCTTTCTCTATGGTGAGTTGGAAGAAGAAATTTACATGAGGCAACCTGTTGGGTTTGTGGAAAAGGGCAAGGAACACTTGACTTGTAAATTGATCAAATCAATCTATGGATTGAAGCAGTCTCCTAGGAAATGGAATAAGAGATTCAATGATTTCATGGTGTCAAAAGGCTTTGTAAGGAGTAATCATGATTACTGTGTTTATGTGAAGGAAGTAAGCAAGGGAATTGTGGTTTATTTGCTCTTATATGTAGATGATATGCTTCTAGCATCTCAAAGCAAGGATGAAATCATAAAGTTGAAGTCAGATTTGTCCTCTGAATTTGAAATGAAAGATTTGGGGTGTGCTAGGAAGATTCTTGGCATGAACATTGTTAGAAACAGGGCTGCAGGTATGTTGTTTCTTCACCAATCTGACTATTTTGATAAAATTCTTAGAAAGTTTGGTTTAGAGGGTGCAAAACCAGCTTTTATACCTTTAGCTCAGCATTTTAAATTGTCTAAAATGCAATGTCCTGTTTCTGTTGAACAAGAGGCTGAGATGGTACAAATTCCTTATTGTAATGCTGTTGGGAGTTTGATGTATGGCATGATATGCACTAGGCCTGACTTGGCATATGCATTGAGTGTTGTTAGTAGGTTTATGAGTAAGCCTGGGAAGCCTCATTGGGAGGCTGTAAAGTGGATGTTTAGATACCTAAAGGTGTCTAAAGATGTTGGTGTGATGTTCAAAAGGTGTAATGACAGTAAAGAGTGCTTAAAGGGCTTTGTGGATGCTGATTATGCATCTGATATGGACAGAAGAAGGTCTACTTCTGGGTTTGTCTTTACTTTATTTGATAATTGCATTAGTTGGAGGTCTTCACTTCAATCTGTGGTGGCTTTGAGTACTACTGAATCTGAGTACATTGCTTTAGCAGATTCTGTCAAAGAAGCAGTGTGGCTGACTAGTTTGTTAACTGATATGAGATTAAAGGGTGTCATTCCTTTGATCAAATGTGATAGCCAAAGTGCATTAGCTCTGTCTAAGAATCATGTTTATCATGATAGAACTAAGCACATAGATGTTAGATTTCATTACTTAAGGGATGTTGTTTTGAGTAATGGTGTACATATGGAGAAAGTTTGTTCTGAGCATAATCCAGCTGATATGCTTACTAAAGCAGTGCCTAAAGCCAGGTTTGTCTATCTCTGTTCTTTGCTAAAGGTGGTAGAGATAGAAGGCTAATTCTCCTTGAGTTTGTGGTTTTATAATTCCACTGGAAGATGAAAGGCTGCAAGTTCATGTTGCTGATATTTTTGCTTTGATGTTCTTGCTGCTGGTGTAACTTTGCTGTTGCATTTGTTTTTTGTTTTGTAATATTTTTGATCATGTATGTAGTTCATGACAAAGAGGGTGATTTGTTAGTTTTTGTCATTAACTCTACCTTAGTTAGCTTGTAGTAACTCTAGTTATTTTAGGTGAGCTGTCATTTTTCTCCAGCTGTTCAGTTTTGGTTAAAAGTGGTTAGCTGAATTGTTGTAAATAACACATTCTTTTGTTTTCAGTTAGCAACGAGTTTTTCAATGAAGAATTCCTATTCTTTTCTGTTCTTCTTTTCTTCTGAGTTTTTGCTTTTCATATGAATCCATGGCTGTGTAAGATTAACATGAACAATACTTTTTCCCCATGAAACTCAAATTCTTTGTTGGTGATCTAGATCAAGATCTTCTAGATCTTTGTGAGCAGAGAGGTTTACCATCATGATCATCAAGCAGCTTATCAAATGTAAACAAATTTGGGTTTGCTAGTTGATGCAGTTAAATTCATAAAATTCTAAAGAACTCATGCTTAGGATATGAGAGTCTGATCTGGTTAAAGTAACGAGTGTGAGTGAAGGTTAAAGCCAAAATAAACACACTTGTATCTTGTATTATTTTATCATACAAACTAGCTTAGATGTTGTAATAGTGAAGGCTAGTTATATATTTAAAATAAAACGAAGGTTATTCAAAGGCCTTGTGTGTTTATACTTTAATACTTGTAGATGAATGTGTGGACTGAAGAAATAAACTATTATAACTAAGTTAAAATTATAAATTGGTCATCAAGTTCATCTAATCTGCGAGAGCAATTATCCCCTTGATTGATAGAAAATAAAATGAGTTAAGTCGAAGTCGGATTTTTTAGTTATTTTTTTAACGTGAAAATCTAATTGTATGTTTATATTATAATATATGAAAATTACTTTGAAAAATACAACTACATATGAAATCTAGATCTTGAACCAAACACATACTCTAATTTAAAATCTCATTTTTCAATTTTTGGATAACTAACCAAACACATATTTCAAATTTTTTGTTCTCAATTTTAAATTCTGAAACCGTTACCAGACACAGTTTTGAACCAACAAATTCATATAATATAACTATGAATTCATTTTAATCTACTGAATTTGAACCTTATTTCTAGATCGCGAACCAAACAAAGCCTAATATCCATTGTTTTTTTAAAATGAAATAAAATTCCCAATTGCGAAAACTAAAATAAGTGTTTTTTCCTTTGGTAGCCCATAAAAATATCAAAATGAAAATTAGGCCACTAGTCCTTATTCTTTAATCCACATTCCACTCTACATTAGAGCACGTGCGAAGATATAATTCGCCATTCAGATTCGCTCCACTCATATTAATATTATTCATTTCCATTTATTTTATTAATTTTTAAACATCCATTTCCGTACGAAAGCATCTCATTATTCCTCAATTTACGATTTTGCCCCTTTCCCTTCGTTTTTCGGATAATCCATTTCGATTCTCGATCTCTTTCGTTTCTCTCACTTCCTGGATAAGACTCGAACGTGAAGAAGAAGAAGAAGAGAGAGATAGTTTTCTCAACCCAAACTCAGTCTCTGATTGAAGCAGTAATTTTCCGACGAAGCTTAAATTCAATCAATGGACGAGCTTTTTCATGTTCTGGATTAAGCGTTTGATCTTGAATACTTTTTGAAATGAACGTTCCTGTAACTTTTCGCGGGAATTCTTACCCCTTATCTCAATGTATCTCTTGCTGTTACGTTCGTTTTCATCCTTGTTTAGCTTCATTTAGTGAGCAGCGGCTTCGTTGCAGCACCTTCAAGCTTCGTCAGGTTTCAAGGTAGTTGTTTAGTTTCGAATTGTTAGCTCGTAATGCGAGGCGCTATGAAGATTATTGAATTTGAATTCGTTCTTTTTTTTTTTGGATTTTTCATTGTTATTGATAGCTGTGCGAAGCGGAAGATTGCTTGTAGAGTGACGGAGACGCAGATTGAACCAGATAACAATGACGATAAGGTATTTGAAACTTTTGCAGTTAAAATCTTTTTTCTTTTTCCTTCTGTGATTGTTCTAGGTAATAAGTAAACTTATTGAAGTAGATCAATCGAGTTTAAAACTTCCTATGGGCTGTTCTTGACTTATAATCGACAATGATGGTTTCCTGTTGGATAGAAGGCACTGGAACCAGTGTCCTTTCACTGTTCTTTTTAGATTAGGCCACTTTAATTTGAATTACGTCGATGAATTTACGGTATGATGTGCTGTAGATTGCATTACATTGTGTCACGGTCCACTAATGTAATGATGATAGATAGATCTCAATGGCAGCTTAATATAATTGATCTTTACAAGGTCATGTAAAAATGAGTCAGCATCGGATGTGTGGAGCGCGTGTGAACTAAATTGATATTTTGGGGAATTAGTAATTAGTTGTTGTGGTTGCGTTTTTATTAGTATCATTCTTGTAAATAAAGGGTGTTTATGAAACTATATCTCAATTTGCAGGAAAAAGAAGTCTCTGAAGATGTAGAAGAACCATCTTCCCCTGACACCTTCACACAAGATAAATTTCAGCTTGATTCGCAACCTGTTGATCAGAGAAACGATGATAATGCTGAAAGTAAGGACCAAGGTGACATCCAGGTAGCTATTTCTAGATATTTATAAACTTTGTGCATAAAGAAGCTGACCTAATAATCAATTGTTGATTTGAAAGTGTTTGTGCTCGATAAGCTTGTGAAAAAAACTTTCATGTTTTACCCCTTATTGGGTTCAGAATTTAACAGATTTTAAGTTAAAACACATTTTCGCTTTTTATAATTGGGGTCAGTGAGGTACAAACTCCTTTATAGAGTGAAAGTTATGAGCCTACATATCAAGTTTTAATAATTATTAATTAATATAATTTAAATGGTTGTCAATGTCATCTTGATCCCAGCATTAGAGGCTGGCATATGAAATCTAAAGGTATTTTAAGTGATAATAATTTGAATTTTTGGTGGGTTGGGGTGGTAACGTATTAGTTTGTTTGGTCCTTAATGTATTTACGTGTTTTAAACTTCGAAACAGGATATTGAGAATGTAGAAGTTGCCAGTGGATCCCCACTTCCTGGACTTAAGGTACTGATAGTTTATTGCTGTATTTGTTTATAAAATTAAAGGTTTCATATTTCATATGTTGTTTCTTTTGTAAAATTTCAAGCAGGCACAACAACTAGATGAGTCATTCAGAATTCCCAAAGAAACAATTGAAATTCTTAGGAACCAAGTATTTGGTTTTGATACTTTCTTTGTGACAAGCCAGGATCCATATGAGGTAAGTTGATTGTGTAACTAGTATTTTTAAATATATCCTCTGTTTTATTTTGAATTTTTATAGTTTTTGTAGTTGGCATGCATACTTGGCTAATGTAAACGCGGCATCCTTTTGGGTGTCAACTTCCATTATTTTTGTAATTATCCACTTAGCTTGATTATAAATAGTTGGCATGCATACTTGTAATTATATGGCGGCTTTGGTCTTTTTTGCCTATACATTTTAGTTGTTCTTTTGTGGCACTTTGTCCCCTTTTTCTTTTTTCCTTGTATCTTTCATTATATATAGTTGAATTTAGGGGGAAAATGAAGTTGGACAAAATTTTGATTACCAACTTGACATATATCTTGTACTTAAATCCTGTATATATGTATTTAAGCTTTCGTATAAGATGAATGGAATAACTGGAGATTCATATTTTTCTACACTCAACGGTAGTCGGTAGTTTATGGTTTCATGAATTTTAATTTAACACTGTATATCTGCTATAACTCATTGCTGTTTTTTTTTTCTGTGTTACTTATTTCTGCTAGGGTGGAGTATTGTTTAAAGGAAATTTGCGAGGAGAGGCTGCTAAGAGCTATGATAAAATAGCAAAGAGACTGCAGGTGCGTGTGTGTTTTATACTGGTTTTTGTATGTTCCCGAGTTTTTGATCGCTTGACGTAATATTTTGTGAACTATACAGGATAACTTTGGGGATCTATATAAGCTTTTTCTTTTAATTAACCCAGAGGATGATAAGCCTGTAGCTGTTGTAGTTCCAAAAAAGACCTTACAACCAGAGACGACAGGTAAATATTGAGCTTCTGATCTATACTAATTACCCTTGTGTGAGTAAAATGTAGAGAGAAATAGTGACATTGGAATCAATTAAAAAAAGTTTCATCATTACTTTGCAGCGGTCCCAGAATGGTTTGCTGCTGCTGCTTTTGGATTGGTTACTGTATTTACCCTACTTCTCCGAAATGTGCCTGCGTTGCAATCCAACTTACTGTATGAAACATTGTGCATTCATTTTTTATGAATAATTCATATTCTACTTTTAAACTTAATATCTTAGGTAAATGGAAAAAAGTCTTCTATGCCTTCATGCATAAAGTAATCTTCTCATTTTCAATCCAATGTAGATCGATGATTTCTTTTTATTTTATACAAAATATTGGGGGTGGGATTCAACCACTCTCTAAAGGGTGGAAGTACAATGCCTTTACCTATGAGCTATGTCATGGTTGGCGTAGATTGATGAATCACTTTTTCACTATTATTTTGGTCAAGTAATTGAATCTTGCCGTTCCATTTGTTTTCATGTGGAGCTTCTACTTTTGTCCAATTTAGTTTCAGTTTTGCGTTGCATTACTCGGATAAATTTATTTTATCTTGTGAAATTCTCTGATGCTACTTCTTGACCTCTTATTGTTGCATTTGCTTTCATATGTAAGAGATTCGTTTTAATTGTTTTTCATGGTCTTCAAATGGAACCCTACGTTGTAATTATTTGTAACTTTGAGGACTCTCATCCTTTTTTTATTTATTTTTTAATTGATGAAAGTTTATCTTTCTATCAAAAATATGTAAGAGATTTTCGTTTGATTTTTTATATCAATTCTTTTTGTTGCAGATCAACCTTTGACAATCTTGAATTGCTAAAAGATGGCCTACCTGGTGCTTTTGTAACTGCACTTGTTCTAGGAGCGCACGAACTTGGCCATATATTAGTTGCACGAAATGTAGGGGTGAAGTTTGGAATTCCATACCTTGTTCCTAGTTGGCAGGTGATATACTTTGATCCTAAAAATATGATTTATTCATATTTCTCTATATATGAAATATTTTTCTTGTTTCCACCCAGCAAGTCGGTCTTCTAGCCACAAACAAGCAACCATGTTAGTGAATGGCTTATGGATGATTATATTTACTTTTATATACCACTTGTCGATACACTGTTATGGTTTAGTTACAAGAAAATCTGATAAACCAGAATGGTTTGAGGGTCTTATGCTACAAAAGGTTCTTCTCACGATTCCCCTAAGATTTTCTCTCATTATGTACATCCTTTCCTCAACCCCCTACTCTCCAACATGTGTTCCTAATAGAATACCTCCCAATAGCCCTTGCTTACTCTCTTGGTTTTTCTCCTTTAACAACTTGCCTGCTCTTACTTCTCCTTACAGATGCTCCTTGTAGAATTGGATCTGAAAAAGATCCCATGAAAAAAATTCTCATCTGGCAGATTACAGTTGTTTTAACCTGGAATCTTTCTATATCATAATGCCTACTTATCTAGATTTGTTTTGGTGGCAGATAGGCTCCTTTGGTGCCATCACAAGGATTCTAAATATTGTGCCCAAGCGTGAAGATCTGCTTAAGGTGGCATTAGCAGGACCATTGGCTGGGTTTTCCTTGGGTCTCGTTCTTTACCTTCTAGGTTTCATCTTGCCACCTAGCGATGGAATTGGAGTTATTGTTGATGCTTCTGTGTTTCATGAGTCATTTCTTGCTGGCGGCCTTGGTAATCCCAATCTCTCTTATAGATTGATCTTTATTAGTGAGATACTGAGTTTTTCTTTCCTGTCTTGTATGACTTTTTGTGAAAAATCTAGCTAAATAGATCATGTGGCTTCGCCTTCTTCCCTGTAACCGATTAACTAAATTGGCTGCACTTTCCTAACCATTATCTGCCTTGGATCTAGCTTTTTGTTACTTTATTTTTTTGCCCTTTTCATTCCTCAGCAAAGCTACTTTTGGGAGATGCCCTCAAGGAAGGAACCCCTATATCCGTGAACCCGCTCGTGATATGGGCTTGGGCTGGACTTCTCATAAACGCCATCAACAGTATCCCTGCTGGAGAGCTCGATGGTGGGAGA
Organism: Gynostemma pentaphyllum; assembly: GCA_028015215.1. NCBI lineage: Eukaryota > Viridiplantae > Streptophyta > Magnoliopsida > Cucurbitales > Cucurbitaceae > Gynostemma > Gynostemma pentaphyllum. The sequence continues at coordinate 45,559,542 of CM051345.1, read as the reverse complement.
ATTTCCTTCTCAATATGGGGGAGAAAGGTATGTTCAGTTGCTGCTATCATGCTCTAATATCGTAAATGAGCTGATCTTGCATACGTGAAAATCAAGTTTGATGTTCCCTGAAAATAGTAATGATCAAAAGTGCATAAAACCAATATATAATTTTCTAAAGTGATTGCTGATCAAGTTTTCATTTACAGGCATCAACTCGAATTACAGGCATTGCAATTGTTCTTTTAGGACTATCATCTCTGTTTAGTGATGTAGCATTTTACTGGGTGGTTTTAATATTCTTCTTACAGCGGGGTCCGATCGCTCCGCTTGCTGAGGAAATCACTGATCCCGATGCAAAGTATGTCGGTCTTGGAATCTTAGTTTTGCTTTTAGGACTGCTGGTATGCTTACCATTTCCCTTCCCCTTTACGGAAGAAGCCATCACAAATTTCTAATGCCGCAGTCCTTATTCATAGCTTCATGGTGTGCATTTGTAACTATTACCAACTCCAAAGATTCCCACATTTCACTCTAGATGACGCCTTTCAGGTACATAAAAAGGCTCGATACTTCGCTAGTTCAAGAAACACATGGTTCATTGAATCATCTGTTTAAACACAATAAAGAAGCCATCTGAGATGATGTTGTAGGGAGTTGGGTTTTGATTTCCTTTAGGATTGGTGTAAGCAGGTGACTTCAACATCGGTTTTATTGGCATGTTATTTATCTCTCGTTTTAGATGAGAATAAAGATTTGCTCCTCGTATTCAATTTTGAGATGCAGATGGAAAATACATATATACGGGTTCCATGAAAATATATAATTTCCATGGAAAATATAGACTATTGAATCAAGTGTACATGTTGCTTCAGCAAGACAAACTAAACCTAAAATATTTCAAAGCACGTAGTAATATCCTGATAACTTCAATAGAGAATAACTAAGATAATAATTTCTTTTTTATCGCTCTAATCTTAGGCCCGATAACAAAAATAACTGTATTCTTCTTATCAATTTTCAGAGAAATCTCTTCATCAGCCATGGTAGGGTTCCATGTAGGTGAGAGTGGATCTTCTTGGCAATTACAGGATTCATAAGAGTTTTGCTTGAAAGCTTTTTTTGGAAGTTTCCAAACAAACAACATATATAGTCGATTATATATAGAAATGTTAATCGGAAAAAACTTGGCTGCTCAAAATTGTGCGGTCAAGGCTGAATCTACCCAATTAGGTGTAGCTATGTGGTTTTTTTCCAAAAAAAGAAAAGAAAAAAAAAAATCTCACTTGACTGCACCTAATTGGGTAGGTGTAGCCTTGGCTGAACAAGTTTATCCATGTTAATCAACATCTTTATAGGAAAAGGGATAACGTGCCCATGAGAGCTTAGATGATGTACATGAAGAAGCCATATATCTAATAGGATAACGAGTTGAGCAAAAACTCACACACTGATGAGAAATAGGAGGAAAAAGAAAATCATCATCAACCTCGATCATGGTAGAATTAGGCTATAGTTTAGAGATGTCAATATAGAAAGTGGTTTTTTTGTCATTCCAACAAGTGTTTTGTGCTTTGGTAATTATTTATAATAGTAGATAACATGTGTAATTTTGGTTATGGTAGGTCGTCCCTTGTAATTTGTATAAAAAATATGAGATATTGGAAGGAAATAAGATGCTACTGGCTAAGGATTTGATACATGGCAATTTTGATCGAATTAAAATATAGCTTTGGTCTCTAAAGTTTATTCCTATTCTTAATTTTTTTTATTTTTAAAAGACATTTTTTATTTTCAAGTTTTTAATGAGTTTCAAATACAATCTTTTATTGTGGAATATGGATTTCTATTAAGTGGGGAAAATGACATAATTATTGTTTAGAATCTAAGTTTTAAACAAAAATACAAAATTATATATTTGCAATAAAATAGTGTCATTTTATCATGAAACAATTACAGAAATAACATATTTTTATATAATAATCATTGAACTCTAACTCATGTTTTTTTTGTAAGAATTAATTTAAATGTGGAGATTAAATTAGAACTTTAAAAAAAATGTTTGATATCAAAATAATATTTTAATTTTTAACCATGTTAAAGCAATTTGTTTCTAGATTTTCATTTGGGTATGAGTGGCCTATGTCACACCTAAACTTCTCTAATGTGTACGGATATTTCGGATTGATACCTTTCCCCTCACGAATATTCTAAACTTTGCTAACTAGTTTTCTCTTCTCCAATAAACATTAAAATTTCGGAAAAACTGTATAAACTACCCCTGAATATTTTTGAATTATACGAGTTGTGACACTTAATATTTTTAAATTTTTAATATGAGCAATTGAGTCTCTGAATTTTACAAAGTGTTAAAATTAGATCCAGTAATATTTAAATTTTTAAATTACTTCGTTAGCTTTTGAAATTAGACCCTCGAAAATTTATAGTAGAGACGAAAAATACATCTCTAAGGTCAATGAGACAGAGAGAGATAAGATCTGAGAAGAATTTTCATTCCTGTCCCTCGAAAGGGTTGCGTTCGGGGTCATGGACGAGGTCGGATGGAACGGGAGCTCTCGAAGACACGACCCTATAGAGATTTTATAATTATTATTAATAAATTAATAATTTTTAAGGATGTAAGTGTAACAAACCTTATAGTTCAGGAGTGGTTTAAAAAAAAATCAAACATATCATTCTCTAGCACATCTTAAATACCCCATAACCATGAAATTTAATTACTTTCTATAATTAAGGGGAAAATACTTATGATTGAAAAAAAAACCTCGCCTCTATATCAATAACAATAGCATGTCTAAATTTAGGTCAACGAACCAATCAATCAATGTTGCTTGTTTATTTCACATGGTTTGGTTGAAATACCACCCTAATATAATCTTGAAAGAGATTTTAAAGCCAATTTGCATCATATATTTTTATATGAGACAATATCAGAAAATTATTGCTAACAAGTAAAAAAGATTAGGGTAAAATGCAAATAAGACCCCTGTGGTTTTTTCAAAATGTATGAACATCCCCTGTGGTTTGACAATGGCAAATCACACCCCTGTGGTTCCAATTTTTTTCAATCAGCCCCTTCCCTTTCAATGTCAATAATTTTATTTTAGAGGTAACTTCTTTGTTTGAACTCCGATTTGGATGATTCAAGATGTTTTGGAATCCTCATTTCGGGCTCTACATAATAGTCACTTCGAAACTTTTAAATTATTAATAAATAAAAGAGTTTATTAACATCAAAATACTAGGTATGATTGACACTGTTAACTCTTTTGGTTATTTATGATTTAGAAGTTTTGAAGTGACCATAGCGTAGAGACCGAAATGAGGATTCTAAAACATCTTGAATCATCTAAATCAGAGTCCAAACGAAGAAGTTACGGTTAAAAGAAAACTATTGACAGTGAAGGAGGGGGGTTTGATAGAAAAAAATTAGAACCACAAGGGTGTGATTTGCCATTTTCAAACCTCATGGGGTGTTCATGCATTTGAAAAAAACTACAGAGGTCTTATTTTCATTTTACCCAAAAAATTAAAATGAAAAAAAATTGCTCAATATTTCCCTATGAATAAATGTGAAACACAAAGGACAAAAGATTTAATTTTCGCAACCTACTTGATAAATTTTGAATGCCAATACGAGCATAACTGCTTCTTAAAAGATCGAATGTTCGAGTCTCCCCTCCCCCAATTTGATGTATATCTAAAAAAAATATAAATAAAAATTAAATGAAATATTTAGAATAAAAATATAAAACGAATCAAAATATGTACCAAACCAAACAACTGGACAATATTCCTTTTTTTTTAGTAATCAAAAGTGTTAATACTGTAAATCAAACATGATATTTTGACGATAATAAACTCTTTTATTTATTTATAATTTTGAAGTTTTGAAGTGACCATAACGTAGAGCTCTAAATGAGAATTTCAAAACATCTTGAATCATAAAAAATTATAGTTCAAATGAAAAAAGTTATGACTAAAAGAAAATTTATGACGTTGGAGGGGAGATGTCTCATTGAAATAATTTTGAACTAGAGGGGATGTGATTTGTCATTTTCAAACCAAAAAAGGTGTTCATGTATTGGACAAAAACCACATGGGTCTTATTTGTATTTTATCCTATTTTAAACTCTTGTTTTCATAGTTTGTCTTTGCACATAGCTTTTTTTTTATTTATAATAATTACATTTTTTAAAAATTATGATTTGTGGAGCCAGATCACGAATCATTATACAAAATAACAGGCAATAATTTTTTGAAACCGGATCAAATTTTAGCTCAAGTAACTTCAATTTTTAAATAGATTTTTTAATAAACTAGATTATTGGTACGTGCTCCGCACGTAGAAGTTAGGATTTTCTTTAACCTTTTAGTAAAAGGCTGATTTTAGGATCTTTGAATACATTATAAAACTTTATTGTAATAAATGTTAAAAATATTTTTTTTTTCCGATAAGCAGAAACTAATATTATCGTAACTTATCTTAAAATATGAAACTCTATAACTTCAAACTAATTAAAGATTGAAGGCAATTTCAAAAATAATAAGCCACAACCATTTGAAAACATAATGATATACATGAGCAGACGAATTTGGAGTCTTGTTTTTTTTTTTTTATGGAAAAAATAGGATATAGTAAAAAAAAATCCAAACCTATTAACAAATAGTAAGATTTTGATACAATATCCTATTTTAAGTAATAATCGAAACTAAAAAGAATCGAAACAGTTGAAAGAAAATTAAATTCTAAGTAGTAACCATAACTTTTTTTTTTCCTAAAAGAAAACTAAAGTATGTTCAAATAAGATCACGCCTTTCCATTTTCTTCCTCCAAACTCATTTCCAACTTCAAAAACACCCGCATAAGAGTGTCCAAACCTGAAAAATCGGATTCATACTCAGGATGACCTTCCCACATAAATATTGCCAAATGACTATCCGTTTCTTGGCTAATTCTATGAAACAATCTGCAAGAAAATGAAGTTTTTTAAACAATTAGAGAAGTTGTAAATGCCTTTGGTCTCCTCCTCCTTGTATATTTATAATATTATTTAAAACATCATTGAATAAAACATTGGGAAGTGATACCTTGGTTGAGTTTTTTAAGTAAAGAAAAACTGAGTTTTCATGTTAGATTTGAAGGATCTTTTAGATCCTCATTACATCTTTTGACAAATAACTCTTTATATTCTTTGCCTTTTCCTAATGAATACCTTAAAATTGACGTTAATAAAAAAAGGCATAATAATGTTGAGAATATAATTGGAATATTAAAATTCTCAAGAACCGTTTTTAAACGTGTTAATGGAATCCTTCTCAAATAGATCTTTCTTCACCAAAAAGCAAATGAAGCAATAACAACAAAATTAGGCCACCTCTATCAATGCATCATATCTTGACAAGAAATGATTTCAAAGAAGCCTATGCACTCCTTGCAACTATTTTCTAACGATAAAATCCAAAAAAACCCCTTATTTTTCTATTTAATTTTAAAACCCCTTATTTTCCCACAACACCACCCACACTATTATCACTAATTGAATTAATCTCATTTTTCGCCACACTTTTTACAACCTTTTTTACACACTCTACAACAAGCAAAAACAAAAATCCAATAGAAATAAAGAAAAATAAGTCGCTTTTCGATATGTATTGCAACTTCTAAGCCAGAAATTCATGACATCGGTGTCGTGGTTTTTATCGTCAATTCCCCAATCGGAATTGAAGGAGAAACACGTAGACGCTAGAAGTCATGATTGAATTTGATATCTCTAATTTGCCACTCTCAACGAAGGATGACACTACTCTAATTCTGTCATCTCTCTAAATAGTTGTATATTTGTAATAGTGATTGGAGGTTAAAAACTCTCATATAGATAGAGACAAAAATCAGTAGAGAAAAATAAAATAAAATGAAAGAATATAATCCATCCATTAAATATATCACGTTTGGATTGAAATTTCAACAATTTTTTTAAATTGAATTTAAATCCATTGTATGAAAATGAATGATGTACATTGTATCATGCACATCAATTTTTATATTAAGATTAAATTTTCATATATAGTTAATACTCACAAATCTATTATTTAACTTTAAATATAATTTTAGAATAAAAAAAATAAACTACACTATTTTTTCTTTAAAAAAAAAATCCATCTTTAAAATACACATAAACAAAGAAACATATATAAAATTAAAAATAGTCTTCCAAACAAAATTACCTTAAAAAAAATCCAAACATTTCTGCCGGCCGAGGGATCATCATTTTGCTGGCTCAACAGAACATCATCAATTCAATACGTCGATAGATATCTGATAAGACAAGCATTTCCAGAAATGATCCCTTTCTCTCTTTCTATCTGAGATATGGCTTAATGGTGGTTGAGTTGAAAATGAATAAAAAACCCAACTACAGAATAAAATAAAATAAAATAATAGAAATTGGAATAAAGAAAGAAAGAAAGAAAAAAATGAAATTTCATTAACAATTGACATTAGCATTCACTCCACGTCGTATCAGACAGATAGTAAAACACCTTTCTTTTTAGATTACAATCTACAGAGACAGCAAAACAAAAACAAAAAAGTTTTTTTTTTTAAATATATATTATTTATAATTATTAATTACCAAAGTTTTCGGTCCACATTTCTTGTAACTTGAGTCTAGACCAAACCCAGAAGATTGGTAAAGTTTCAATTTTTATTGATTCCTTTTTTCCTTTTCCTATCCTTCTCTTTTCTTCTGTTTTTTTTTTTTTTTTTTTTCAATTTCATCATTTTTACTTTGATTCTTCTTCAATCTTTTAATATTTTCATCTGATTTTAGGAGTGACCCAGTTTTCAATTTTCAATTTTTTTTGGTGGGGTTGAGATTTCTAAGTCATGGGAAGGCTTTTTGTTGTGAATCTTGAAGGAAGGATCTATAGCTGTAAGCACTGCCGAACCCATCTTGCTCTTTATGAGGATATTGTTTCCAAGGTTTGATTTGTTTTATACTCTTCCTTATCTGATCTGATTTTTCCTAAATTTTATACAACTTTTATGTTTTTTTGCATAAGCCTTTGATGCAATAATGATATTGATTGATGATGAAAATGATCCTTTACTATGATAAGAAAACTATGGTATCTTAATTGTTAATATTAGAAAATGATGTAAACTCAATCATGGCTCAACTGGTTAGCCATTTGTATTCCCTCCTATCGAGTCTCCCCGCCCCCAATTTGACATAATATCTAAAAAAACCTCTTATTTGGGTGTTGCTTAATTTGGTGATCTGTAATTTTCATCAGAGATTATAATTTAGAACAAGTATATGTTGGCAATTGATGATTTTTTTGTTGCTTTTCCTTGTGAATATTCAAATTTTGACTAAGAGATGCCAGGAATGTCAATAGAAAAGAATGTTCTGACTTCATTTTTTTCCTTTGTGTTCTATTATTCAGTCTTTCCAATCCAGACATGGGAAAGCTTACCTCTTCAATAAAGTGTAAGTTTTCCTGAATGATAGTAGCTTCAAGTAGTTTGGCCGAATGGTGATCCCGAATTTCCTTTTTTTGAAATTCAAACTTAGTGAAAGAGGATAAAGATTAATTCTAACTTGTTTGTTCTCCCCTTTTGTTTCTTTTGATCAAAGAGCTTCTTTCAAGATGTATGTTTTTTTTCTTGTTGTTCCGATTCATAAGGTTGGCATGCCCGTGCTCTTCGTTCACTTTTGTTTTATGTAATTCAAGTGAATCTTCACCATTTATGAATGAATGTCCATCATTCTTTGTATGCATTATGGTTAAACTTTTTAGTTTTTTTGTTCTCTAAGACTTGAGTCTAATCTTCAGTTTCTTTTTATTAGAGTGAATATCTCTGTTGGAGAGAAAGAAACCAGAATGATGATGACTGGATTGCATACTGTTGCTGATATCTTCTGTGTCAGCTGTGGATCAATTGTCGGATGGACATATGTAAGATGACAAACCAGAAAATTTTATGCTGTTATTTTCTACTTTATGACGTCTTCTCGATGATATTTGATGATTTCCTTCAGGAAACTGCCTTTGAAAAGAACCAGAAGTACAAAGAGGGAAAATCGGTACTTGAGCGGTAAGTGAATGTGGACAATGAATACCACACATTATATGAGACTTTTGGAGTAGTTTATAAAGAGTTGTCTCGAGTCTCTCTTTTTTTTTGGCGGTCAAGACTGCTTTAAAAATGTCCCGGCACTTCAAAATTATATTACTTTTTTATGAGTGCATTTCATCTTGACATGAATAAATTATGAAGTATTTCAGCCAAAGACCTTTGGATGAATAATAGTTCCAAATTAAACATCTTTAGAAAGAACTTTTGTCAGACAATCTTAAACTCCGTAAATTACTATTTTGAATGCTAATATCTCAATTAGCAAAGTTTTATGGGCTGGTAACATCTGTCGTTGAGGACTTGGTAAAACTTTGTAGTTCTATCAAGAAGCATCTGAGACTAAGGTTTATACATTTGTTGTTTGAACAGGTTCAAGGTGTCTGGCCCGGGGGAACCAACTACTGGGTAAGTCATGCTCATGAAGCACATGGTGGGGGAAGTGATGCAGAGGAAGCTTGATTTACCGATATTATCTACTGTACATTCCACAGACCTCCGATGTTCATATTCAACTCATCGTTCTTTATCGGTCATTACTCATTTCAGCAGCTAACCTACTTGCTGTTGTAACAGAATTTGAAACATTTGATTGTGATTCTTCAGTAACTTGAAAAAATCATGAATCCCTTTGCAATATAAGGGGATGTTTATCATCAGATTCTCAGCCATTTCCAGGACAAGAAGTAACATTTCGATAGATTCTTGGCCTTGAGAAAGGCAAATTGAAGCAATAGTATGTGTTTTGATCATTAATACTGGAAGCTTGCATCATAGTTGAGGGTTGTTTTCACATCTTTTGTATTCTTTTGGCAGATGGATTGACCAAAACAGGAATAAATGGAAGCAAAATCACTTAACTATACAAGAAAACCGATTTATATTCAACCAACCACGAATTAGCCTAGTGATCAAAGGGCTTGCCTTAAAAGCTTAGGGGTTAAGGGTTTAAACTGTGTGATCACCTATTTAGGATACTAGGTTTTTCACACGTGCCATGCACGTGGGGCACATGATTTGTCTTTCAAATTTTATAATAAAAATGTCAATATTATTATGAAGTTATTTTCTTAACAAATATTTTGAAAATTAAAATTTTATAATGAAATGGAAGAAATTAACGTAACCCATATGAAAAAATATCTTTAAGATGAAAAAAACTTAAATTTCATGATTTTATATTATCTTGTTACTCATTGATGATGGATACATGTAGATGACTAAAGATTAATAATGATTTTATATCATCTTGTTACTCATACCTAATATTCATTTCCTTTCCATAAATTTATCCTCAAACATCTAGTTTTTTGTTTTTTAAATTGGTGTGTTAGTTCATCTCTATTTACATGTATATATATAGTAAATTAAAAGTGAAAATTTCAATAAATTTTTAATTCAATTAGTGAGTTACAAAACTTTTCTACTACTCATTTATTTGGGGTGTTACAAGATGGTATGCTGTGTCCTTTAGTTTTGATCTTTTAAAAAATAATCACACTAACGTAATTATATATTTAAATTAGAGAGATAATTGTTTTAGTGTGTGTTTTCCCTGCTTGACCTAGTCTTAATATAATAAAAAAAAAAATTAGGAAGGGAAAGGTTTGTTAGAGAAAATAGTAGACGAAAAGTTATTAAAAATTAATTTGATTGTTGGGTTTGATTTTAAATTTAATAAGTCTATGAAATTATTTATTTTACAAATATGACCAATAAATTATTACTAAATTAATTTTTGAAATAAGCTCATGATAAAATATATTTGAAATATTTAATGAACGAAGACAATTTTAGTTTATTGTATTTAATTAATTTAATAATAAGAAAGTATATTTAGAAAAATTTAGATTGTTGTTTATTGTATTTAATTAATTGATATTGTATTTAATTAATTGGTAATAAAATGATTATTAATTTTGAATGATGGCATTATTGAAATTTAAATGAATTATAAGGGTAAAAATGGAAATCAAAAGTTTTTCCCCTAAGCCACTTTTTAGATAGTATAGATTATCCATGAATTTTCATGATGTCAAGTGTTGTACGGTCATGTGGTTGTCTTGTGAGATTTGTCGAGGGGTATGCATACTGGTCCAGACACTCATAGATATATAAATAAAATAAAATGGATTAATATGCAAATGTCAGTTATTAAAACAAAGTATATGAAGGAGAAGAAAAGGTAGAGAAATGTCTGATTAAAATGTTAAAATATAAAACATGGATTGACCTAGTAGTCAAGGGGTTACTTTCCAACCTTGAGGTCATGGGTTCAAACCATGTTGGTCACCTACCCAGGATATTATCTTATGAGTTTACTGACGTCAAGCGTGGTTATCCCGTGAAATTAGTCAAGGTGCGCGTAAGCTGTCCCGGACACTCACGGTATTAAAAAAAAAAGAGCTAGAGAAATACCCTATTAAAATATGAAACAATGTGTGAGAGAATCTTGAGGGAGATTATAAGTTTGATTTTGTAACTCCAAATGACTATATCTATCAAGGTTTCTCTTAGCAATTATTTAGCAAGATTACTTTAGTCTAGGTTTTATATGAAGTTGATTTTAATGGAACCTAAAGTTTGAAAATCTATCCCATGTAACACAAAGTAGAACCTTTTTTTTCTTCAGAAATTTGCTTTTCATATTTAAAGAGATCCTAATTGTAGATTATATATTAGATATAAACAATAGAATAATTTTTAAAATGACATATTTGTATTTATTATCAAAAACAGTAAAAGTTTTTGAAACTTTTAACATTGTGTTTTTTTTAACATTTATTAATTAAATGAAAGAAAAATTTAATTAATAAATTTATCAAAATAAGAAAATTTGACAAAAAAAAAAAAAAAAATTAAAAAAATTACTGAATTTTAATTTAAAATATCTCAATAACCATCCAAAGAAATAACAAGAGACAAAAATTAATGAAAATAAGGAGTGATATTTTTTACTTTGTTCGAAATTAAAATGAAAAAAGTGCAATCTCAAAATTTCTCATAAACAATTGCACTTTATTCATCTCTCCATCAGTTAGTGATATTGGACCATTGTACCATATGAGAGATTTGGAGGGTTTGATCCATTTTTATAGGCGATTGTAAATCTAGCCTAATTTTTAAAATGTATATAAATATGTATTAATTAAAAATAATAATTATCAATATCGTAAATTAATGACCACGTTAATTAGTTAAAATCTTTAGAAAATATTTTGCAAGAATGAAGCGTGAATAATTAGCTAAAATAAAATAGATATCTCAAAACCATCTTTCTTTAATTTTTAAAATTAGCTAGAATTAGACTCTTTTGGAAAGTATATAAAATTTAAATAAATTATTAATTAACAAACTTCTTCAAAGCATAAAACCAACAAAAAATATGGTTATGAAATGGATCTCTATCTTCGATTAAGAAAATATAATAAAATAAAGATCCATATCGAGTATCTCTAAATTATTTAAATTTAATGGTTAAACAATAAATCATAATAAAACAAGAAAACTATCTAACACTATATTATAACCATTCAAATTCGATATGATTGGCAACTTTTACCTAAAGATGTACAAAACTTACCTCCATCTCATATATGTTGGATACCTCCTTTTTATGGATAGATTTTAGTTACATAAGCAACAATTCACATTGAATGCGAGTGAGATTGCACGAATCCCTTCATGCATAGGATGAAGGTAAGTTGTGTCCTCATCTCGTAGGGCTCGCAAACTAAGTTGATTCCGACAAGGCCAATCGACAGACTCGACCGGATGGAAGAGAAAGCACAAGGATCACACCCCTCAAAACAACGTATTAACTAAGCAATGCTATCTTTGTTCACCGTTTTTCTCTGGCAGGTTTGCTAGAGAACTGGTCATAGCCATTCATATCACTACAGTTTTACATCTTGTTTGAATTGTAATCTAGTTTTTACAAATTGTGTTTGAAATCGTCACATTTTAAAAATCACAAAAAAAAAAAAAAAAAAAAAACTAGTTTTCAGAACAACTTTATGATCATGATCATAATCATAATCATAATCGAAGAGAGCTAAATATTGATCGTTGATCTTATTTCCATGCAACAATACGATTGAACGGACAAAAAAATAACTCAAAATTGTACAACTCTTACTCATAGCAGCCAGAAAGCAGTCCATTTCATTATGAAAAATGAATATTTGAGAATTCCAATGTAAGAAGAGCAATTTACATCAGCAGTCTGTAATTTTTGTTTTAAATATGGTCGCCAAAGCAAGCAATCAACAAAGATCTGAAGAAAATCTTTGATAGCTTCAGTAACCAGGAGTGGAGTTGCCAGTATAACAGTTGTAATTTTCAACAATATCCATTCTAATCAAGACGAGACAGATTACCCAAGTGAATAAACGATTCTTTCGGACAGCTCTTTACCAACCACCCTTTTGTATCTAAGCAACTGATTTTCCAAGTAAACTCTTCCGCTGGGGACAATGGATAGTTTTACATCCTACAAAAGAGACAGAATAATTTATTGAAATACATGGAAAAAAGCTTCAGGTTAAGGATATAGACGACAATACATCAACGTAATAGTAGTTGAAGATGGTACAACAACTGATTCTTTCATTACTTGAGTCGATTTAATTTCCTGCATCCTATTTGTTTCTTTCTTAACAGTTTCTTGCATTGGTGTCATAGAAATTAGTAATTACCATTCAAACAAGCTTAATTTTTTAAAACATCATCTTACACTCATATCAGCAATTTGATTGGGGGAAAAAAAACCAAATCTTGAAATAAAATGGACTGCAGCGAAAAATATTACATGTTCTGCAATTAACTAAAACTCCTATACATCATAAATGCAAACAGGCAGACCATTTCCATATCTGAAACCACTAGGAATTGTACCAACATGAACTCGTAGTTAAAGGTTGAACCACAAAAGAGAATCCTGGTAATAAAGTGACAATGTGAGCTATCAATGAAGCAAGCATCAAGTATGCATACCTTATATTGCATACGAGAGTTCTTTCTACCGATTAAAATATTTGTAATATCTCTATCTTCCATTTCAGACAAAACCAGACCACTGCTTTCAGGGCCTGAATCATCATCGGAACTATCTGAGTAAGCATCAGTCATTTCTCCATCTTCATCCACATTAGGATCGTTTGATTTTCCCAGGAACATGTTATCATGCTCCACTTCCATACCACCATTTGAGGACTCGTGAAGTGAGGATGATTCCCCATTTTGTTGGAGAGAACAATCTGATAAGACGACGTAAGGATTTTGATCGAGTGAATGCTTCACGATATCAAAAGGAATCCATCTGAGAAGAAATATAACTCGTATGTCAAAATGGAATTGACTAATCAGTTATAATCATCAGGAATAAATTACTAGTAATAGAAACATATTTCAAGTTCCTTATGGGATTCTAAACTGAACATTGCTTTTGGCTTGTTCGCTTCTATAATTTTTGATGTTCTTCTGGTGTGATTTCAAGGTTAAAATATCAATTGTTATGGAAATCAAGGAATTATTAAATACGGTCCCTCAACTGACTCAAGCTACTAGAAAAAATGAGACATGCAGTAATTTCCCCTGCTCTTTCATATTGAGCAATCAGCGTCAATAATTCCCCACCCACTTGCGAAGAGAAACTTACAAGTAACGAAGCGGACAAAGTAGCTCTGACGGGTGATATGCTGCCTTATATCTCATCTTTCTGCAATTGTGAATATAATAACCAAGGTAATAATATTGAAGGCTGGCACAATGCAGTTGATTTTCTTTTACCCAGTCTATTTCCTGTAGGGCCGAATACTTGCCGAGAGATAAGGAAGCAAAGTCAGGATCCCAGAACAAATACTTACTTGATAAACATCTAGGAAGGATGTCCACAACACCAACTGCAACTAACTTTCCATCAACCACATATTGCTGATGGAAAGAACCAAATCCACAGGGCGGAATCGTACCATCACCAGCAGAGGGAACAAATGTGAGGGGAGTGTCAACTAGAAACCTCATGTATGAGCTTTCTGTCACATGATCTGGAGTATCATTGTGCACAAGAAGCTGATAACGTCTATACAAGGCATATTCCTCTGGATCGAAACTGGATCTTTTCAGGAGTATCTCAAGCTTCCGTCTCTTCGGCAAAAGACTGGAGCTCTTCTCTGTACTGCAACCTTCACTTCTGCGTTTAGCAGTTTCTTGAGAAACAGTAGCATTTTGAGAGCTCTCCGGGTAGGCAGCTTCTCCTTTTGCAGAATAAAAATTAATATATCCATTACAAGCACTGATTGAGAAACCAGAAATCTCTTCCACCTGGCTCAAATAACTTACCAATTTTTCAGCTATTATTGGAGGAGTGAACCTAATTTCTGCTGCAGTACACTCTGACGATGGTAACTTGTCAACATTCTTCTCTCCTACTTGGGCACGCTTTATACTGGCAAACAATTGGAATGCAACATTGCTGGAGTATATGAGATTCTTTGATCCTTGAACCAGCAGTTTCCGCTTTGTATATGAAACTCTTTTGACCGAAGCTCTTGGGAATTGTATGTTAGAAGGAAATTCACCCCTTTCTGTGCACCCATGTATGCTATCATCAACTTTTTCTGACAGGTGCAGCATTAAGCGGTCATCCTCACTTTCTTTATTTTTACAAGGCAATGGGTCCTTTTCTACCGAGCTGGAAGCTTCTGGCTTTTCTGTACGATCAACTGGTTTTTTAAACTCCAAGGCACCATCTAAAAACCTAGAGACAGATCAAAACCATCAGACGTTGAACACAAAGGCAACCAACTAGATCTCAATACTAAGTTGGAAAAACATCTTAAAATTTATTATGCCCAAAACTGACAATAGATGTTATAAACAATTCATAAACAACTCAGCCACTAAAACAAACCATGAAGTTTAAAATTACTGAAAGTAGCCAATCCTAGAACTGTTAACCAATCCTCCCAAGGGTGATTTTAAAATTACTGAAAGTAAGATAAACAAATACTGAGCCAAAATATTTTTCCTTCTCTAACAATTTAGTTTAACAAAAAGGGTAGCACACACTTAGATCTCTTTAACTCATTTAACTTGTACAAAATTCATGATAATCGATTTTTTCAAGAATTAAATTTGTTCTTTTTCTTTGTGAATTTCATCTAAAAACATTGTTTTGCGTGAATAATGCCAACATATATTCCATCTCAAAACATTATTGTGGAAAGAGAAGGATGGAATGTCAAGAACTTGAATAGAAAATTAAGCAACAAACCGTTTTGAGATCATACCTTTGAATCCGTCTAGATACTCGGAGCTGTTCTTTTGAAGGAAGAAAGTCACTTGCCCTCAAACGGATCGTATAGGAAGGGCAGCATGTCCTTTCCATCTCAGGTTTGTAGATATAACAGCCAGATCTTCTCCAGCCACGATCAAGAAGATCTATGAAACAAATTATAAGATTTACTAAATGAATGTTATGAACCTTTTAAGTGAAATAATATAGCCTATAATCATTGCATAATATTGTTGGAAACTGTTCCAGAACAATATGAGCCACTTTGGTCAATATTGCAACCTAAATGCTAATAGTTAATAAGTAGAGAAATGAATATAACAAGACAATAGCCCATATTTATTCTGATCTTTGACGGTTCATTACTGCAAATTTACTGAATGTCCCATGTTTTCCGTGATTAGAAGGGGGGGGGACATCAATACTGTTGTACACGAGACTTGAAAACAGAAATAGAAGTGCAAAAGGTGTAACTAAGTGAAATGGGGGTAGACAGAGCCACAGAGGATGGAAGATTGAGGAGGCAAGTTAGGAATATAATGGTCACATTGCCAAAATATAGAGAACAAGAGGCTCCTGAGAAGAAGAAAGTAAGAGTTCTATTAAGAGCATTCACAAAAACGATTGATGATAATAGATGTATTGAGATTACACAAAGGCAATTGAATCAAACATACATCTCTGACACAATAGGTAATTATTTCCAACAATATGTTCTCAAATGGTATATGGACAAAAAACCTAATCTTCATTACCATTTCAATACTCTTTGGGTTTTCATTCTATTAGAAATCTTATTGTAACCTTGCAACGGATCAATATACCATCAGTAAAGAAATTGATTCAAATTCAATCATCCATAGCAAAACACGTCAATAAGTATGCAAATCTAATGAAGACATGATTGGAAATGCAGCATAAACTATGAAAGAGATACAGGAGGTCCTAAAAATAATGGATGAAGAGCCCAATAACACAAACCTTGGTAGTCATCAACAGTAAGACTATGTGCCCATAAACCTGTCATGAGAAAGAAAAAAAAAGTCCAACATAAATTACAATCAGGAAAACTAAAATTTTTAGCAGGCATTTTTATCCACTTTTTTAATTCTCAAACAGCAGCATTCAGTTAAAGAAAAAGACATAAATACACATTCTTCACAGAATCAAGCAGCACAAAAACAGATTGATTCTGTTGACCGAAATCTCGATTTTTTGTGTGTTAAAATACAAATAATGTTGACATTTCCTAATTAACGGTGAACTTATTACCTAAACAATCACTCAAGCAAATAGAAAATCAGCTAACAAAACTGAAAAACATATACAAAACTCTCAACAATTATCTCATGAATTAGTAGTTTAATTACAATCTACATTACAAAACATGAGCAAAAACACATCAAGACGGAATCCAGAACCAAAACAAAGCATAAAAATTTGAAATTTACATCAGAGAATAATCCAACGAATCAAACAAACCAGAATAACTTACGATGAAACCAAAGATTATGATCAGTAATAGAGAAACAATCGAAGGAAGAAATTTAGTAAAATATAATTATCAGACCGTGAGAGATGCTGGTTCGGGAACCAGATTTGCAATAACCACAAGAGGATTTTCGTTTTCTACAATCAACAACGACGCTTTCTCCTCTTCCTGAGCCGCTACTGCTCGCGACGCTCTTCGATTTTCCGGCCATTTCTGATTTAGCTACGAAGGTTTGTCGTCTTTGATTAGCTTTCTGTATCCTTTCCTATGGCTTAAAGATGAAGACTTCCATTTTCTCTTTCTCTTTAAAAAAAAAAAAAAGACTTCCATTTTCAAAATCTGCTTTTATATTTAAGAAAAATAATTTTTTAAATAAAAAAAAGTGAGATAAATTAAAATTAAAATACCAAAAATCTAATATTTAATTTTAAACAAGTATTTGTTAACATATAATCAATAATGTTTAGAGCATCATTATTTTAGTCTATACTAGTTTAAAGTCACGTGCGTTGTGAAATTTTAAAATAACAACTAATTGTTAAAGTAAATATCATTCAATCGTATAAAAAAACAAAGTAAATACGTTAATGCAATTAAACAAAAAATTGGTTTTTTGTTCTTTCAAAAAAGCATACAATTATTTGTTTTTTTTTTTTTTCCCAAAGATACAATTATTTGTTGAAATTATACTTTTTTTAAGAGAGAGAATTACAATATTATTAAGATAAAATAAAATAAAAGTCAAGCACTCACTCCTTTCTTTTTAGGTCAAACCCCCCCCCCCCCAATTAATGTATTATCTCTAAAAAAAGAAAGTAGTTTAATATTGAGGCCTCTTTAGGATTTTTTTTAGGAATATTATATTATTTTAAATGACATAAATATTGTAAAACAAAAAGTAATTCCAAAAATATTGTTGTTTTTAATGACTGGGCGCGGATGGCTGACGTGGCGATGAGGTGGCGTTCTAACTCGTCTGTTGTACAGACGAGTTAGGCCCAAAAGTAACTAACTCGTCTGTAGTACAGACGCAGACGAGTTTGATCCCTAAATCAATAAAACGTCTATAGTAAAACGTCTGTACTATAGACGTTTTATTTTAAAATCACAAACTCGTCTGTAGTACAGACGAGTTTGAACCGAAACAAAAGAAGGTGTAGCCCTCTTCTTCTTCCTCATTCAACAGCCCTAATTTCAGATATCCTCCTCTTCCTCTCGCCTCCCTCAAGCTTCCTTACTCTCCTCGTCGGCGCAAGCTCTAGTTTTTCAGTGGGTTTTGTCCAAATTTACTTGATTATCGAAGGTAACGCTTCTATTTACATAAATGACGGATTTCTAATGGTTATTTGTTGTGTGGTGGGTTTGTAAATTGAAATTGAAAATTTCTGAAATTGGTTTTTTTTTAAGTGTTCTTTCAGCCAACCTTAATTTCGTCTTCTTCATCGTCTTCCTCGCTCTCCTCGCCGGTGCAAGTTTCAATTTCAGGTGAGTTTCTCAAAATTTGCTTGAATATTTGAATGTATGTGAATTTGTAACATCATTGTAAATGTGGCTTGAATATGTGAATTTGTCTCATTTCATAGTTTGATATGTCTTGTATGTCGCGGGTTCGAAGTCGGTTGGTGGTGGGAATGGTGAAGAGTTATGGATAAAATGAGATTAATATGATTAAATTTGCCTAAAAAAACTTAGAATTTGGGTGATTTTTTGAAAATGTATTGCGGGTGTGAATTTTGTGAGTATATTGCGTTTGTTTTATATTTGCAAAGTAAATTGAGATAGGATGAAATTGACTAAAAATATGTGAAAGTTAAGTTTGATCTCGTAATGAAGCTAAATGTGATTTAAATGAGTAATTTTATTGATTCGAAATTTGCAAATTATTCTTGTATAGATAATGACGGATAGAACTCTTGCAATTGTCGTACTGAAGAAAACCCCATATGCCTGATGACATTGAGCAGGAGTATGATATGATGTCAGGTGGTACTCCACCCCGTTCTCCATCACTGACTCCTGCTTCAGGACCTTCTTCACCCATTTTCATACCGACTCAGGGATCTCACATTATTAGGGGCGGTTATGATCATGAGGCAGGATCTTCTGCGGGACCTTCCACAGTTCGAGCTCCACGAGGACGCCAACAACAGAGGCGCCCACAGCAAAGACGAAACCCAACTCGAAATAGAAGACCTCCCTCATGCGGCACTCATTAGCTTATTTAGATGATTTTTGTTTTTTTACATAACATTCCTACATTATTTAGTTATATATTATATTAAAAAAATTTATATTATGATTTGGAATTTAAAATGTTCTTCATTTTAGATAATGAAACCATTTCATTACTACAAACCCAAAGAAATACGACCTCTCTGAGATATATACGGTTTATGCCGGAAAGGTACGAAGTTGGACTAATTTGGAAATATTGGGCAAATTAAAAAAAAATGTTGGCTACTTGGAAAAAAATTTAAAAAAAAAAAAAAAAACCTCTGGTCTAAAGCGTCTGTTCAACAGACGTTTTTCAAAAACCCTCGGGTCTAAAGCGTCTGTTGAACAGACGTTTTTAGGTCAGGAAGTAAAAACGTCTGTTCAACAGATGTTTTGTACATGTGGCACTAAATCGTCTGTTGAATAGACGATTTATGCTGACCGGGCCCTAGACGATTTATGCTGACTGGGCCCTAAATCGTCTGTTCAACAGACGCTTTACCTTAGTTTTGGAAATACTTTTGCTCCCCCCATATATCAGGAATTATTTTTTTAAATAGCAATATTTCTGAAGAACCCCGCCTCTTTAGGACCAAGTCTTCAATATTGTTAGTGTAAGAAAAAAATAAATATTACAGATACTAAAACGGATGGAAGTTTCTTTTTTTTTTTAGATATTACATTAAAGTGGGGGAGATGAGACTCGAACCTTCAAGTCCAAGAGAATGGAGTAGATGTCAAACCAATTGAGCTATGCTCGTTTTGGCTATAATGGATGGAAGTTAAAGTATAGTGAGGGATATGAGCAAACACCTGCTCACAAATATCTCCTATGCATCAACAAAAACTAAGTAAAACCCATTGAATCCATTTGTACATCTCGTCCATCGGCAGAATCTTTCTAATGATGGGACATGTTGATGGGGCCTCTTAAATCATAGTAATTTTGAGTAACAATTTCATTTTTGATTGCTTTCAAAGGAGAGATAGACATGGCAGGTGAATTAAATCAAGGAAAACATGTATCTTTGATTGATACTCCGCTTTAAATCGAAGTTCCTCTAGAAAACATATGCTACATTTCTTTTCTTAATTAAAAAAAATACAAAATTAAATTCAGTTGTTAATTTAAAAATGTAAACTTTAATAAAAATAAAAATAAAAATTGTAAACATAAATACAACATTATGACTCTAATTGGAAACATAAAAATGCATCTCTTGGTTTTGCTCAATTCTACCCTTCTCCACTCCTTTGACCATAAATACTACAAATTAATGATAAAAAAAAAAGAGTTTTTACTTTAATTTACTGACAAATTGATGTTGGGTGATTCTCAAGGCAGCCACGATGGTTTGAATTAATTTATTGTAAAAAAAAATTGAGAATTTAAAAAGACAAATGCAAATAAATCTTAATATATTAAAATGGAATATTAAAATAGGGGTAAAAGGGAAATTAAAAAATTTATCCCCTTAAACCCTTTTAGAGATAGTATATATATTTAAATAATTTTGAAACAAATATTTCATTTGTTAATGTACAAAGTTTTTATTAACAATTAATTATATTATATTATAATTTATAAAAGGTAGAAATTGAATTGAGATTTAATTTTGATTTTGTTAAAAAAAAAATTAAGAAATTGATTCAAAATTATTAAGTACTATCGGATTCGGCTACGATTCCAAATCTAAGGATTTAAAGGTCGTTATGGTTGTCAGTTTCTACCTTGATCCTCAATCTTATTACCCTAATAGAGTTGAAGTATACGATTTGAGCAAAAATCGATGGAGACAAATTCAAACTCTAGCAACAACAAATGTTTTATGGGATCCTTCCTTTGGCATGTATCACATCGGTGTTCATTATTGGTGGGCTTTACATAAATACAATCAAATTTTAACATTTGATTTCACAAATGACATATTCGATCGGATTCCCGTGCCCGAGAGTTTCGGAACATGGCCTGTAAAAGTTAGAACTATGGAACGGATCAATTGTTCTGTTTCGTAACCCAGATGCATTCACGACATGTTACAAACCTAAATCATTCGATGTTTGGGCAATGAAAAAGGATCAATCGGGTTGTTGCTGTTGGTCAAAGATATTCACAATCGGCCCTCTGTCTGGAGTTGAGAAGCCATTGCTATTTGTGAATTCCGATCTACTTCTTATGAAAAATAACCATCGACGATTATTTTCTTACAATATAAACACCAAAGAATTCAATAATCTTTCACTGGACATCCTTCATATCAACGGTTTCTTCATTTTTGCAAACAGTTTCTCCCACATGAAAAACTAGACACCATCTTTGATCCGCCTAATTTTTTTTTTTTTGAGTTGGATGTATTCCTTTAGAAATTAGATTTTATATGACTAAGTTTTATGATATCGATGTTGGGATGAATTCATTTGCATCATTTTCGTTGGAGCATGACTTAATTGGTTAGACATATTTTCCACCCGAAAAAAAAGTTTTTTTTTTTTCCAAACGAAAAAAAAGTTAAAATCCAATGTTTTAATAAGGAGAGAAACTGTTGGATAAACACGGATTCTATCAAAGATAAATTATCCCTCTCTTGTGTGAATCTAATAGGAAACGACAATACAAATAATATCAAAGCAATAAAATTGACATCAAGAATTATACGTGGAAAACCCTCCAATACGGAGAAGTAAAAAACCACGGACTTAAGTCAGAAACCTCCACTATAATCAACAATAGGTACAACGAGTTCTTTCTAGATAATACTAGAGGCATACAACATTAACATCAAGATAAATGATAATCTTGGCAAACAACAAATGAGAAATTGGAGAAATCTCACTTTAAAAGTGGCACACTTCTGCACAATACAATCTGATGTTAGAAGACTCGAAACCCGATCTCCACCGTTCAGATTGAAGTACCTCGCCTTGGGAACACACCCACCAAATTTCAGCTCGATCCAACAGTAAACGAATCCGCAACAGCTGCTGAAGGTCAGAGGCGGAATTGCCCTTTTTTTCTCCAAATTCAATTCTCACTCTCGGCTCTCTCTCAATTTTTCTCAATTGGCCGGCTGTTCACTTACTTCTTTTTCCAATAGTGAAGCCCTATTGGGCTTTGGGCTTTTGGGTTCCTCCACTTGAGGAAACAAGCCCAACAGAAACCACCATTCCAAACAGTGCATGGGCAAAACTAATCTACCTTGATTCTTTATTACTGAAACTTTGTAAATTTTAGATTATATTATGATTTTTTTTTTCGGAAAAAACTAATATACCGTGATCATTTTTTTTTTTCTTTTGAAAATTTTATATGGAAAACCCCCCCTAAAAATTATTCCATTAAAAAAACTCCAATTATATCATCTTTGTTTTTTGTTTTTCAATTTCAAAAATAATAAAAAAAAATTCAGATAAGAAAAGATATTGAAGTATCTCAAATCTTATAATTTAAAACAAAAACAAATCAAGTAATATATCTACATTGATTCAAATCTTGTTTGAAAATTTTTAAATACTACTATTATTTTTAATTAAATGAGTATATAAAGAAATGAGATTTTTTATAGATATTTATTATCAAATTGATAATAATTTCGTCTTTTCTTTTTTGGTTTTTAAAAATATTTTTTTTACTAATAAATTTGTTATTAATCGTCATATCTTTTTTATTTTAATAATTCCTTTTATTCTTTTTTTATACATATTTGAGATGCAAATAATTAATAGGAATTTAATTTACAAATAAGTTTGTTATCAGATCTTCTTATTTTAACAATTCATATCTTTGTTATTCAGATCATAAAAATGCAAGGTCCTTACTCCTTAGTGGGATATGCAGAATTGATCAATTCATCCACCATCTAAATTGCATTAATACAATAATCTTCTTTGAATCTTGCTAGATATCCTAACTATGCTGTTTCAAACAGGAAGCGTGGACTTGATGAACATGTCTTCAAAATGGTACTTTTTCCAAACATGATAATAATCCATTTTGAGTTGGTAAAAAAAGTGGAAAATGTATTTCAAATGGGAGTCTTGGACATATAAATGACTTAAATTTGAGTGATTAAAAAAGCAGAAATATAAAAACTTCACTTTATAAAATACGTTGAGGAAATTTACTATGAAAAAACTGGCATTACAAAACACAAAAATCAGTTCTTAATATACTCACAGAGGAGTAATCTTGCATCCAAACTGGTAGAAGTATGGACACCGAGACCGTAGATCAACAAATGCAGCATCAGCCTGAATTTCCAGTCGTGTTCTGGTAATAGAAAATAAACACCAGCAACTTAAAATAATTTGGCAATCATGAGTCAAGCAATTACGAATTCAAAAGAAAAGGCAGAATTCAATTCATTTGTGGATCAACTTCAAAGGAGGTCCTCTCAAACTAAATCCCAAATATCTAGAATTCTTGAATGGTATGGGCATAATAAGTCATACACGTCGTACACAGAGCGTGAGTGCTAGAACTATTACTTTTGATTGAAACAGGCATGGAATGAGGATAAACACAAAGAAGAAAAGAGATTACATAAGCCTCAACTAGGATAAATTTGATGAGAATAAGGTAAAAACCATATTGGACTGAATTTTAGAACATCATTGCGATGTTGTCTATGGAAAGCACATAGAATTTCTGAAAATGTGTACGAAAAGCATGAACATGGTATGGATCCAATGGAAATTAGATTTTAGTTTCTATTAAACGTCTTTTAAATTTTATTTCTCTTGTTCCTTCAAGTCTTCAAACTCCTTTAATTTCATTTGTTTTTGAATTCTCAGGTTGATTCTTATAATCACGACTCTCTGGTAAGATTGAATCCTTGTTCTCTCGAGGTTGTTGCCAAACTATTTTCAAATATAAATTATAAGAGATGAATATGAAATAATTTTATATTTTTCATTTTATTTTATAACTTATACAATTATACGTAACGGGGGACCACAATAAGGATTAAGGGGGGCCATGCCCTCCCAATATATTTTAATAAATTAGAAATAACTTGATCATTAATTTGAGAACATGAATGGAAATTGTTCCCAGTTTTAATATATTAAATTAAATACCAAAAGATATATTTATGGAAAGCATATTTGAGAAATTATTGGAACATCATTGTGATATTGTCAAGGGAGATCATATAATTTTTTTGGAGGAAGTGTATGAAAAGAATGGAAAACATGCTGCACTCACAGTTACATACACGAAAAATGGTAATTATATATCTTCTATTGTAATTTTGGTTGGAACAAAATTATTATTTTTAAATATGATTTGATTTCAAGTTTAAAAATTGTTTTTTTTTTCAAGGTGACTTTGCTTATTACACCCCTATACACCAGTGGCAGCCATCTACTGTGTTCCTTGCTGGAAGATCAAAATATCACTTTGATGAAATATTTTCCATGCACACAATGAGCTTAAATACATAAGAAAAAAAGATTATATAACCTCCAGCGACGTTGCTTTTGATGAGAAGAAGGTAGAAAGTATATCTTTTAGCTTAAATACAATTTAAATATTTTTGAGTTCAAACATGGCATTCCGTAAACTGATTCAGTCATACATACATACACGGAAAAGGGTAATTATATATTTCAATTGTAATTTTGGTTGAGACAATTTTTTTGTTTGTTTTAAAAACTGTTGTTTATTTTTTCAGGAAGATTTTGCTTATTACACTCCAATACGCCATTGGCAGCCCTCCACTGTGTTCCTTGCTGGAGGAACAGTATGTGAGTTTGATGAGAAATTTTCATTACATGGAATGAGGCTAAACACAAAGAAGAAAAGAGATTACATAAGCCTCAGCCAGGTTAAATTTCATGAAAATAAGGAAAACACCATATTGGACTGACTTTTAGAACATCATTGCGATGTTGTCTATGGAAAGCACATAGAATTTCTGAAAATTTGTACGAAAAGCATGGACATGGTATGGATCCAATGGAAATTAGATTTTAGTTTCTATTAAACTTCTTTTAAATTTTATTTCTCTTGTTACTTCAAGTCTTCAAACTCTTTTAATTTCATTTGTTTTCGAATTCTCAGGTTGATTCTTATAATCACGAATCTCTGGTAAGATTGAATCCTTGTTCTCTCTCGAGGTTGTTGCCAAACTATTTTCAAATATAAATTATAAGAGATGAATATGAAATAATTTTATATTTTTCATTTTATTTTATAACTTATACAATTATACGCATGGGGGGACCAAAATAAGGATTAAGGGGGGCCATGCCCTCCCAATATATTTTAATAAATTAGAAATAACTTGATCATTAATTTGAGAACATGAATGGAAATTGTTCCCAGTTTTAATATATTAAATTAAATATCAAAAGATATATTTATGGAAAGCATATTAGAGAAATTATTGGAAGATCATTGTGATATTGTCAAGGGAGATCATATAATTTTTTTGGAGGAAGTGTATGAAAAGCTTGGAAAACATGCTGCACTCATAGTTACATACACGAAAAATGGTAATTATATATCTTCTATTGTAATTTTGGTTGGAACAAAATTATTATTCTTAAATATGATTTGATTTCAAGTTTAAAAATTGTTTTTTTTTTCAAGGTGACTTTGCTTATTACACCCCTATACACTAGTGGCAGCCATCTACTGTGTTTCTTGCTGGAGGATCAAAATATCACTTTGATGAAATATTTTCCATGCACGCAATGAGCTTAAATACAGAAGAAAAAAAGATTATATAACCTCCAGCGAGGTTGCTTTTGATGAGAAGAAGGTAGAAAGTATATCTTTTAGCTTAAATACAATTGAAATATTTTTGAGTTCAAACATGGCATTCCGTAAACTGATTCAGTCATACATACATACACGGAAAAGGGTAATTATATATTTCAATTGTAATTTTCGTTGAGACGATTTTTTTTTTTTGTTTTAAAAACTGTTGTCTATTTTTTCAGGAAGATTTTGCTTATTGGCAGCCCTCCACTGTGTTCCTTGCTGGAGGAACAGTATGTGAGTTTGATGAGAAATTTTCAATGCATGGAATGATGCTAAACACAAAGAAGAAAAGAGATTACATAAGCCCCAGCCATGTTAAATTTGATGAGAATAAGGTAAAAACTATATTGGACTGACTTTTAGAACATCATTGCGATGTTGTCTATGGAAAGCACATAGAATTTCTGAAAATGTGTACGAAAAGCATGGACATGGTATGAATCCAATGAAAATTAGATTTTAGTTTTTATTAAACTTCTTTTAAATTTTATTTCTCTTGTTCCTTCAAGTCTTCAAACTCCTTTAATTTCATTTGTTTTTGAATTCTCAGGTTGATTCTTATAATCACGACTCTCTGGTAAAATTGAATCCTTGTTCTCTCTCGAGGTTGTTGCCAAACTATTTTCAAATATAAATTATAAGAGATGAATCTGAAATAATTTTATATTTTTCATTTTATTTTATAACTTATACAATTATACGCATGAGAGGACCAAAATAAGGATTAGGGGGGGCCATGCCCTCCCAATATATTTTAATAAATTAGAAATAACTTGATCATTAATTTGAGAACATGAATGGAAATTGTTCCCAGTTTTAATATATTAAATTAAATATCAAAAGATATATTTATGGAAAGCATATTAGAGAAATTATTGGAAGATCATTGTGATATTGTCAAGGGAGATCATATAATTTTTTTGGAGGAAGTGTATGAAAAGCTTGGAAAACATGCTGCACTCATAGTTACATACACGAAAAATGGTAATTATATATCTTCTATTGTAATTTTGGTTGAAACAAAATTATTATTTTTAAATATGATTTGATTACAAGTTTAAAAATTATTTTTTTTTTCAAGGTGACTTTGCTTATTACACCCCTATACACCAGTGGCAGCCATCTACTGTGTTCCTTAATGGAGGATCAAAATATCACTTTGATGAAATATTTTCCATGCACGCAATGAGCTTAAATACAGAAGAAAAAAAGATTATATAACCTCCAGCGACGTTGCTTTTGATGAGAAGAAGGTAGAAAGTATATCTTTTAGCTTAAATACAATTGAAATATTTTTGAGTTCAAACATGGCATTCCGTAAACTGATTCAGTCATACATACATACACGGAAAAGGGTAATTATATATTTCAATTGTAATTTTCGTTGAGACGATTTTTTTTTTTTGTTTTAAAAACTGTTGTCTATTTTTTCAGGAAGATTTTGCTTATTGGCAGCCCTCCACTGTGTTCCTTGCTGGAGGAACAGTATGTGAGTTTGATGAGAAATTTTCAATGCATGGAATGAGGCTAAACACAAAGAAGAAAAGAGATTACATAAGCCTCAGTCAGGTTAAATTTCATGAGAATAAGGAAAAAACCATATTGGACTGACTTTTAGAACATCATTGCGATGTTGTCTATGGAAAGCACATAGAATTTCTGAAAATTTCTACGAAAAGCATGGACATGGTATGGATCCAATGGAAATTAGATTTTAGTTTCTATTAAACTTCTTTTAAATTTTATTTCTCTTGTTACTTCAAGTCTTCAAACTCCTTTAATTTCATTTGTTTTCGAATTCTCAGGTTGATTCTTATAATCACGAATCTCTGGTAAGATTGAATCCTTGTTCTCTCTCGAGGGTGTTGACAAACTATTTTCAAATATAAATTATAAGAGATGAATATGAAATAATTTTATATTTTTCATTTTATTTGATAACTTATACAATTATACCAATGGGAGGACCACAATAAGGATTAAGGGGGGCCATGCCCTCCCAATATATTTTAATAAATTAGAATTAACTTGATCATTAATTTGAGAACATGAATTGAAATTGTTCCCAGTTATAATATATTAAATTAAATATCAAAAGATATATTTATGGAAAGCATATTAGAGAAATTATTGGAACATCATTGTGATATTGTCAAGGGAGATCATATAATTTTTTTGGAGGAAGTGTAAGAAAAGAATGGAAAACATGCTGCACTCACAGTTACATACACGAAAAATGGTTATGATATATCTTCTATTGTAATTTTGGTTGGAACAAAATTATTATTTTTAAATATGATTTGAATTCAAGTTTAAAAATTGTTTTTTTTTTCAAGGTGACTTTGCTTATTACACCCCTATACACCAGTGGCAGCCATCTACTGTGTTCCTTAATGGAGGATCAAAATATCACTTTGATGAAATATTTTCCATGCACGCAATGAGATTAAATACAGAAGAAAAGAAGATTATATAACCTCCAGCGACGTTGCTTTTGATGAGAAGAAGGTAGAAAGTATATCTTTTAGCTTAAATACAATTGAAATATTTTTGAGTTCAAACATGGCATTCCGTAAACTGATTCAGTCATAGATACATACACGGAAAAGGGTAATTATATATTTCAATTGTAATTTTGGTTGAGACAATTTTTTTTTTAAAAAAAAACTGTTGTTTATTTTTTCAGGACGATTTTGCTTATTACACTCCAATACGCCATTGGAAGCCTCCACTGTGTTCCTTCTTTGGAGGAACGGGATGTGAGTTTGATGAGAAATTTTCAATGCATGGAATGAGGCTAAACACAAAGAAGAAAAGAGATTACATAAGCCCTGACCATGTTAAATTTGATGAGAATAAGGTAAAAACCATATTGGATCGACTTTTAGAACATCATTGCGATGTTGTCTATGGAAAGCACATAGAATTTCCGAAAATGTGTACGAAAAGCATGGACATGGTATGGATCCAATGGAAATTAGATTTTAGTTTCTATTAAACTTCTTTTAAATTTTATTTCTCTTGTTACTTCAAGTCTTCAAACTCCTTTAATTTCATTTGTTTTCGAATTCTCAGGTTGATTCTTATAATCACGACTCTGCAAAGATTGAATCCTTGTTCTCTCTCGAGGGTGTTGACAAACTATTTTCAAATATAAATTATAAGAGATGAATATGAAATAATTTTATATTTTTCATTTTATTTGATAACTTATACAATTATACCAATGGGAGGACCACAATAAGGATTAAGGGGGGCCATGCCCTCCCAATATATTTTAATAAATTAGAAATAACTTGATCATTAATTTGAGAACATGAATGGAAATTGTTCCCAGTTTTAATATATTAAATTAAATACCAAAAGATATATTTATGGAAAGTATATTAGAGAAATTATTGGAAGATCATTTTGATATTGTCAAGGGAGATCATATAATTTTTTTGGAGGAAGTGTATGAAAAGCATGGAAAACATGTTGCAATTACAGTTACATACACGAAAAATGGTAATTATATATCTTCTATTGTAATTTTGGTTGGAACAAAATTATTATTTTTAAATATGATTTGATTTCAAGTTTAAAAATTGTTTTTTTTTTCAAGGTGACTTTGCTTATTACACCCCTATACACCAGTGGCAGCCATCTACTGTGTTCCTTGCTGGAGGATCAAAATATCACTTTGATGAAATATTTTCCATATATGCAATGAGCTTAAATACAGAAGAAAAAAAAGATTATATAACCTCTAGCGACGTTATATAGGGGTGAATACAATTGAAAGTATATCTTTTAGCTTAAATACAATTGAAATATTTTTGAGTTCAAACATGGCATTCCGTAAACTGATTCAGTCATACATACATACACGGAAAAGGGTAATTATATATTTCAATTGTAATTTTCGTTAAGACGATTTTTTTTTTTGTTTTAAAAACTGTTGTTTATTTTTTCAGGAAGATTTTGCTTATTACACTCCAATACGCCATTGGAAGCCCTCCACTGTGTTCCTTGCTGGAGGAACAATATGTGAGTTTGATGAGAAATTTTCAATGCATGGAATGAGGCTAAACACAAAGAAGAAAAGAGATTACATAAGCCTCAACCATGTTAAATTTGATGAGAATAAGGTAAAAACCATATTGGACTGACTTTTAGAACATCATTGCGATGTTGTCTATGGAAAGCACATAGAATTTCTGAAAATGTGTACGAAAAGCATGGACATGGTATGGATCCAATGGAAATTAGATTTTAGTTTCTTTTAAACTTCTTTTAAATTTTATTTCTCTTGTTACTTCAAGTCTTCAAACTCCTTTAATTTCATTTGTTTTCGAATTCTCAGGTTGATTCTTATAATCACGAATCTCTGGTAAGATTGAATCCTTGTTCTCTCTCGAGGTTGTTGCCAAACTATTTTCAAATATAAATTATAAGAGATGAATATGAAATAATTTTATATTTTTCATTTTATTTTATAACTTATACAATTATACGCATGGGAGGACCACAATAAGGATTAAGGGGGGCCATGCCCTCCCAATATATTTTAATACATTAGAAATAACTTGATCATTAATTTGAGAACATGAATGGAAATTGTTCTCACTTTTAATATATTAAATTAAATATCAAAAGATATATTTATGGAAAGCATATTAGAGAAATTATTGGAACATCATTGTGATATTGTCAAGGGAGATCATATTATAATTTTTTTGGAGGAAGTGTATGAAAAGCATGGAAAACATGCTGCACTCACAGTTACATACACGAAAAATGGTAATTATATATCTTCTATTGTAATTTTGGTTGGAACAAAATTATTATTTTTAAATATGATTTGATTTTTAAGTTAATTTTTTTTTTTCGAGTGACTTTGCTTATTACACCCCTATACACCAGGGTAGCCATCTACTGTGTTCCTTCTTGGAGGATCAAAATATCACTTTGATGAAATATTTTCCATGCACGCAATGAGCTTAAATACCAAAGAAAAAAAAGATTATATAACCTCTAGCGACGTTATATAGGGGTGAATACAATTGAAAGTATATCTTTTAGCTTAAATCTAGTTGAAATATTTTTGAGTTCAAACATGGCATTCCGTAAACTGATTAAGTCATACATACATACACGGAAAAGGGTAATTATATATTTCAATTGTAATTTTGGTTGAGACAATTTTTTTTTTTTAAAACTGTTGTTTATTTTTTCAGGAAGATTTTGCTTATTACACTCCAATACGCCATTGGAAGCCCTCCACTGTGTTCCTTGCTGAAGGAACAATATGTGAGTTTGATGAGAAATTTTCAATGCATGGAATGAGGCTAAACACAAAGAAGAAAAGAGATTACATAAGCCCCAGCCATGTTAAATTTGATGAGAATAAGGTAAAAACTATATTGGACTGACTTTTAGAACATCATTGCAATGTTGTCTATGGAAAGCACATAGAATTTCTGAAAATGTGTACGAAAAGCATGGACATGGTATGGATCCAATGGAAATTAGATTTTAGTTTCTATTAAACTTCTTTTAAATTTTATTTCTCTTGTTACTTCAAGTCTTCAAACTCCTTTAATTTCATTTGTTTTCGAATTCTCAGGTTGATTCTTATAATCACGACTCTCTGGTAAGATTGAATCCTTGTTCTCTCTCGAGGGTGTTGACAAACTATTTTCAAATATAAATTATAAGAGATGAATATGAAATAATTTTATATTTTTCATTTTATTTGATAACTTATACAATTATACCAATGGGAGGACCACAATAAGGATTAAGGGGGGCCATGCCCTCCCAATATATTTTAATAAATTAGAAATAACTTGATCATTAATTTGAGAACATGAATGGAAATTGTTCCCAGTTTTAATATATTAAATTAAATATCTAAAGATATATTTATGGATAGCATATTAGAGAAATTATTGGAACATCATTGTGATATTGTCAAGGGAGATCATATAATTTTTTTGGAGGAAGTGTAAGAAAAGAATGGAAAACATGCTGAACTCACAGTTACATACACGAAAAATGGTTATTATATATCTTCTATTGTAATTTTGGTTGGAACAAAATTATTATTTTTAAATATGATTTGATTTCAAGTTTAAAAATTGTTTTTTTTTCAGAGTGACTTTGCTTATTACACCCCTATACACCAGTGGTAGCCATCTACTGTGTTCCTTGCTGGAGGATCAAAATATCACTTTGATGAAAAATTTTCCATATACGCAATGAGCTTAAATACAGAAGAAAAAAAAGATTATATAACCTCTAGCGACGTTGCTTTTGATGAGAAGAAGGTAGAAAGTATATTAGAGAGAATGTTAACACATCATCGTGATGTTGTCAATGCAAAACATAATTTTTTTTAATTGAAGTGTATGAAAAAGAAGAAAAACATGCTGCATTGCATGGCATGGATCAGCTGGCATATTTCAAATTCATATTGAAGGATTATGATGACTTTAATATGAAGGAAGCTCTAGCTGACTTTGGCATCTTCCTGGATCAGTTCATGATAAAGTAGATTATGAGGAAGCAATTAGAAGAGTAACAGGATGTACACATGGTATATCTACTTTTAGGGTACTCAAGCCAAATGTTTCAGCCATACTCAAACCAGGTCGAATTGATCCAAGTCAAGTTTGATTTCTACTTGCATGAGATAGGAAACTTTTATTCAAGAGAAAAAAAATCCTAATGGCTTGCCCCAATAACCGATACCTGAATTCTCAAAATGTTTACATTTCTAATTTGAAACCTGTTTTTCATATTTAATGTAATGCACTACTAATCAATAAGGAATAATTATTGTTTTTTTTAGTGATTTGTATTCTTGAAGCTTAGAAATCTAATTCCTTCTATTCTCTTTAGTTCGTTCTCTGTTCTTCGGGTACTATCTTCATTTGGTTTTAAAACTCATATTGATTTTATGAAATCAGTACTCTCTCTCTCTCTCTCTCTCTCTCTCTCTCTCTCTCTCGTAAGATTGCATTTGTTTTCCTCACGTTTTTTAGATTGATTTTGAATTCCTGTAAGATTGAATCCTTTGTGTTGATTATTGCTTGTTATTCTCTCGAGGTTGTTGCTTGTTTATTCTCTATTTTTGAAAGTTACTTTAATTTCTCTGGTTTTTTTTATCAGAAATTAAATTTTAGTTTCTATTAAACTTCTTTTAAACTTTATTTTTCTTGTTGCTTCAAGTCTTCAAACTCCTTTAATTTCATGTGTTTTTGAATTCTCAGGTTGATTCTCATAATCATGACTCTATGGTAAGATTGAATCCTTATTCTCTCTCGAGGTTGTTGCCAAACTATTTTCAAATATAAATTATAAGAGATGAATATGAAATAATTTTATATTTTTCATTTTAATTTATAACTTATACAATTATACGCATAGGCGAACCATAATAAGGATTAATGGGGGCCATGCCTTCCCAATATATTTTAATAAATTAGAAATAACTTGATCATTAATTTGAAAACATGAATGGAATATATTAAATTAAATATTAAAAGATATATTTATGGAAAGCATATTAGAGAAATTATTGGAACATCATTGTGATATTGTCAAGGGAGATCATATAAATTTTTTGGAGGAAGTGTATGAAAAGCATGGAAAACATGTTGCAAATCATGTCATGGAGCAACCAGATATTTTGAGTTCATATTGAAGGATTATGATTATTTTGATATGAAGAAAGCTTTAGCTGATTTTGTCATCGTTCCAGGATCAATTAATAAAAAAGTAGATTATGAAGAAATCGCGACTCTCTCCTTTAATCTCTGCTTCAATTTCATGTGTTTTTTAATTCCTGAATCTCTAATATGCTGCTTTAATCTTCATTTGTTTTTTAATTATTCCTCAAGTTGATTTTTAGAATTCATGGCTCTCTCCTTTAATCTGCTGCTTCAATTTCATTTATTTTTTAATCTTAGGTTGATTCTCATAAATCATGACTCTCTACTTAAATTTGATTTGTTTTTTTAATTTCTCAGGTTGATCAGAAATCACGACTCTCTCTGGTAAGACTGAATCTTTGTTCTCTCAAGATTGTTGCAAAACTATTTTCAAGTATAGCATATGAGAGGGGGATATGAAATGATTTCTAGTTTCCATTTCATTTTATAACG
Organism: Gynostemma pentaphyllum; assembly: GCA_028015215.1. NCBI lineage: Eukaryota > Viridiplantae > Streptophyta > Magnoliopsida > Cucurbitales > Cucurbitaceae > Gynostemma > Gynostemma pentaphyllum. The sequence goes on along the minus strand of CM051345.1, from coordinate 45,525,480 downwards.
TATACAACCATACGGAGGGGGGACCATAATGAGGACTAAGGGGGCCATGGAAAATAAAAAATCATTTATTGTTAAATGGTTCAGCCTGCGTTTCCGTCACTCTACAAGCGATCTTCCGCTTCGCACAACTATCAATAACAATGAAAAATCCAAGAAAAAAAATAACGAATTCAAATTCGCGTTTAACATTCCTCTCTTTCCACTTCCTAATAACTGTTTTTTAACTTAACCACGATTGATTAATCAACCATGGTTTACTTTTTTTCATTATTAAATACCTTCCTATCTTCCCACTCCCACCATAATCGTTAGTTTAAATTCAATATCTGTGTGGACTTGAAAATTTTAAGTTGCAACTTGACTGTGTGCCCCCGTTAGACTTAAATCCTGGCTCCTCCACTGTATGTGGGTATAGAGTCTAAAAATATTCCCAACATCCTTTATTTTATTCCGAATAAATGTCTTTAAGAGTGTAAGGGCAGTTAATTCTTTTAATCCTAATAAAATCTTTAAGAGTGTAAGGGCAATTATTCTTCTTATGAGAACATGTGTGATTGAGAAAAGTTTATAACACTTGCATAAAAAAAGTTATAAGACTTCAAAATAAATAACCTACAATTGAACTTGCGTCCTATAAAAATATCAGCATGGTACATTTCACATTTCATACCCTTTGGATTCTGATATACTACATAAATCAAACAAATATTCACACATAAAAAGAGAGAGAGAATTCTCAAAAAATAGTAAAAAAATCATGCATTAAACTTTGATATCAAGTGAATTAAAATATTTATAATTTTTATTTGAAGAATCTGATTTGTTTTTAGGATATTTACTTTTGTACATGATCATCTTAGGTTTTTTTTTAAGTAGAGTTTCTGATTCGAATGGAATTGTCTGTAAACTTCTCCTTAATCCCAATCTTAGACAAATCAATTGGATTACAAATAAATAACATAAATAATGGAAGACTTCAAGGGTTGTAGTAATCAATATCAAGTACATTTGAAAGTTGCTAATATGATAATTTAAATGGAATAACCAAAAGATTTCATTAAAAAAAAAAACTATTAAGAAGATTGCTAATGGCTAGTTATAAAAGCTTAACATATCACCACAAAATTGAATGAACTATTTACATTCTATAACAAATATGTAATATATAATCAAGCTAGTGAATTTATTATTACCCTTTTAATATAGTAAAGATAAAGATATTATCATTTGATAAATTGAAGATAATTCTAACCCTCTTGTTGTAATGTAGATTTAACATACTTCTCTTATTAAATATATACCATGATGTGTTTAATAATATTAATAAACAAATAAATAGTGTGGCTTCATTTTCAATCGTTTATATTAAAAAATATTTGTAAACATTTTTAAAAGTCATTTCAAATAGATAATATTATAATTTGAGAGAATACATACAACAATAGTACCAAAATTTTCTCGATAAATCTAATAAAAATGAAAGTATCCAATACGAGTATTGGACACCTCCTCCTTTCCCATAAGATCGAAGGTTCGAGTTTTCCCTCCCTATTTTTATGTAATAGCTAAAAAAAATTATTAGAGATATATTGGTAAGTAGCCTAAATTAAGAGATTGTTGAGCAAAATGGCCTACTAGAAAAAAATAAAAGTAAATGGCCCAGTGAATCTACCGTCCAAAGTCGAAAATACAAAAAAGCCCTTGACAGATAATGACGTTGAACAAAGAAATACGAAACGTTAGACAAAATCTAGAAAAGAAAACCGAAAAAAAGGAGAAATAATAGCGATTTCTTGGGAAGATCAAAAAAGATTTTAATCTTTTCTTTGACAGGTTTATTGACAATATCATATTTGATTTTTTAAGAAAGAAGAAACACAAAACCCTAAACGCTGAAGAAGACATTGAAACCCATGGATTCTCGCATCAAAGACCTCCTGAAAATGAAGAAGAACAGGAGAATAAAGACATCATTGAAAAAGATGAAGGTATGACTACTAATGATTCATACCTATTTCAATAAAATTTGCTAAAATAACCAAATGAAGATTGTATTTCAAGGAAAAGTTCAGATTGAAAAAGCCATTTATCCAAAAAATCAAGAGGAAACAGGGGAAGATCACGCTGAAAAGAATAATGGAGAGGAGATTGTAGCTGAGGAAAATGCAGAAATAAATGTAAGAATTTTTTTCAATAAAAATGTGAAACAGATATAAGACAACTGATGGTTAGAAAAACATATTTTTTCAGGAAATAGATAACAATGGATCAAGGAAGAAAACGACTAAGGGAGAACAAAACAAAGAAGATGAAATAGAATGGCAGGTAAAAAATGTTATACTGTACATCAAGAATAAAAAATTAAATATGTCATATAATAAAATTTAATATATTGTATTGAATGTTAGAATTATAACTAATATGTGTAGTATGTTGCTATAGTATATTAGATGACATTAATTGTTGCTATACTATACTCTAAAGTTCAAATGAAAAATAGACGAATTAGAATGAAATACTGTATAATAATTTATAAAATATTGTACTTTAAAACTAAATAATCATAAATCACAAAATAAAAATACTATACTGTACACTTTGAAAGATTTAAAAGTGATATGTGAAAGAAATAAATTGTTAATAGAATTATATAATATTGATTGGTTAATTGTATTATATAATATTAATTGTTTATATACTATACTCTAATGTTCATTTTACAAAATATGTGAATTCGAATGAAGTGTTATATAATACATATTGATATATTGTATTTTATAATGATAGTGACCAAAATGAGATTATACTCTAATGTTCAATTTATAACGGATCTGTGAGAAAAAATACTTTATTAAAAAAAATAGTAAATGTTGCTATACTGTACTCTATTAGTATTGTATATTTATCAAATTTCTGAATGGTAAACAATAGTATTGTATATTTATCAAATTTCTGAATGGTAAACAATAGTATTGTATAGTTATCAAATCTATACGATACTATATTAGTATTGAATAGTTTATCAAATTTCTGGATGGTAAAAAATAGAATTGTTTAGTTATAAAAAGTATACTGTACTCTATAAGGTAAAATATAAGAATATAAATTTGATTAAGTATGATTTGAAAAAATTGTCATTATATTTGACTAATATAAAAGATATGAACATGGTGTAAATCAAAAAATCAGAAGGATCGTATCTCGAATAAGCCGAAAGACAGGTCGTGCCCAAAACGAGTCATACACATTTGACTTTGGATCGGTTGAAAAGAACGAAAAAACGAAGATCAATAAGGGAAAGAAAAATGATGAAAATAAAGGAAACTGAAGTGGCAAAGAAAATAGGAAGACCATCTAAAAAGAAGGCTAACAGAAAAAATAGAAAAAAAAAATGAAACACCACTACAAAAGGAGAAACAAGCTGAAAAAAAGATAAACAAACACGAAGATAAGGAAAAGGCAAAAGATCTTAAAAATGAAACACCAAGTTTCACTCTTGGTTATGGTCTCACACAATCGTCTCAGAAAATAGATTAGGATTTTAAACATGATATTTGTGATTGAACTATGGGGTATTAACTGTGTTTTGTGTTTTGATTTTTGAACATCATTTGACATCAAGTTATAATCGATGAATGAAAGTTTATGAGATTAGTTATTTTAACAAGCATGTTTTGTTGTCAAAATTGAATGTACGTTATAATATAGTAAATTTTATAATAATGTACAACAAAATATATCCAAAAAATAAAATAACATTATAAGAAAAACAAGGGATAATAACAAATGAAAAATAATGTACATTGATGGTTATATAACATAACAGAAAAGAAGTAAAAAAATAATGTACAGTATAAGAAAAAAATACATAAAAATACAAGAAAAGAATAACGCAAAAATGATTAAACGAAAAACCTAAAAACAAATCAGAAACATGGAAACATATAATGCAGAATCCCACGATTTGTGGATAAATTTAAAAAACAATAAAAATATATTAAATTACGGAAGATTGGAGAGAGAATCTGCTTTTAAATAAGGAAAATTGAAATAAATGCGGACGAAATCTTATTAATTGAAAAGAAGGAAAAACGGATGCAATGAAGGATAAAACAGGTATATTTGAAAATCTGATACTCTAAAAGGCTATAAAAACATAAGAAATTTTAAAGGCTAAAAAAATATTGGGTATAGCTATTTTGGGCTATATACTGAATTATCCCAAATTATTATTATGAAAATTTCCTAATTGGCCCACCAAAAAAAGGCCCAACTCGAAAGACGTAGACTTGAAGAGAGAGAGAGGAAGAGAATCACTCACCGGCTTAGCTTTCATTCATTTCATCCATTTTCGTATTCTATTTTCCCCGTTTCTCACTCCATACGGCATCCTTCCTTCCACTAATATATCACCTCTTTCTCACTCTCCAAGCTCTATTCTTCAACAATGGCGGATTCTCCATCCTCTTTACTACGTCACTCTTATTCCATTTCACTATTAGGGTTCTCCTTCCTTCCATAGCTTTTCCACTTCACTGACTCCATTATCTTCTCCTTAATCTCCACTCTTTTTTTCTTTCCAGCACTCTTCCCTCTGAGGTTTAGGGTTTTTTTGTGCAAATTTGAGGTGTTAAGAGTAACTGAATCTTCTTTTTTGAAGAGGAGAAGTGCAAATGCGGATTCGTCACTTGCTAGTTTGTATTTCCAAGTGTTGAAGGCTATGGAGCTTGATTTCAGATCTAATTTGTTTTGCAATTAGGGTTTTTATGGATGTTCAACGAAATGCTTTGGTGTTGTTGAAAAACGTTCAAAGAACAGATTACGGTTTTTGAAGTATTGTTCATTGGTGATGCGAAAGTGAGGCGATTTAGAAATGAATCGTAGTTTTAGGGCTTTGGAATCGCAAATGCAAGCTCCGGTGAAGCAGAGGCAGCAGCAAGTTGGGGGATTAAGGGCGTCGGTGATGAAAGATAAGGAAGATGAGCTTGCTTTGTTCTTGGAAATGAGAAAGCGTGAGAAGGAAAGGAATGATCTTCTCTTTAACAGTTCAGAAGAGTTTGATGCGCCTTTAGGTATTTTTAGACTACTTTTTAAATTTCGAACAAAAACTTTAGCTTTGAGGTTTTATGTAATTGCGTTGTTCTGTAAATTTCAATTAGTTTCCTTCTTTAATCGAGTGTTTAAACTGTTTACACCCTCTTTTGTTTTGTTTGTTAGATGAACTTTGTGATTTGGCTCATTGTTCTGTATTTATGTTTTATCGATTTAAATGTTTTTTTTTTCCTGAAGGAACAAAACCAGGAACTTCTCCCATATTTAATATCTCATCAGCTACCCCGGCGCCTACTCGTAAGACTGGTGCTGATGAGTTTCTTAATTCTGACAACGACAAAAATGATTATGATTGGTAATGTTTATTACCTTGCTCTTCTTTACTTCTAGTTTATTGAATCAAGATTCCCCATAACTTTTAATTTTTGTTACCTTGCCCTTCTTTAATTGTAGTTTATTGAATCAGGATTCCCCATAACATTTCGCTGCTTCTATTATGGGTTACACGATCATCACTAGTGTTGAGCATAGTTCAAAGTCACAGTTTTAGTTACTGACTTAGAGGCTCCTCACACTGTCATCTTGGATTAGTGTTGTAGGGTAATGGGTGATGCACCATTAGTACAGGAAAAGGGAGACGGAAAGCTTGATATTAGCACAACTTTCTTATTTAATATATACCTACTAATAAAACCACCATGGATTATTAGCCTATTGGTCAGTTGGCCAAGGTGTAAACTCAAATGTTTTTGAAGTCATGAAGCTTAGGTGGCCAACTACATAGGATGTTAAATATTCTACTAGTTTTTTGGACATCAAATGTTGTAGAGTCAAGCAGTTTCCCATAAGATTAGTTGAGGCATATGAAAGATGGCTCGAACATTCACAGTTATAGTTACACACACTAGTAAGCAAAAATAGAGCACCGTGACTTGATTATGTATAAAATTGACAAAAGATAAAATTACGGTAAATTGTAATAATTCACAAATACAAGGTCTAAGATTTCTTGATTGTTGAAAGTGCACTACATACTTTCTGATATGGATGATGATATGCTGCACGGAGGAAGTCCATTTTATTGGCTTCAATTTATTTTTGAGGAGGATGACAATGGCATGTCTAGATTCTAGTTAAGGATGAAAAGAAAGCTCTACACTCTCAAGTTTCAAATTCTAGCGATCTCTCAAGTTTAATAAAAATAAATAAAATTAACTTATTGTATTACTGAATGACCTCAATTGCTTTAGCCCTTTTTTCTGCAAAGATGAGTTCCTTATGTTTGTAATGATCTATTTTCTACTTTTTGAACAACAAAATATATTCTGAATATGTTGATTTTGTTGTCAAAATCTTCGACATGATAGAATAATTTCTATTGGTGTTCATTACCATCACTTCACCATATTATGAGGTTTCAGGAACTAAACTTTATAATTATTGGGGGGAGCAAGAGATGATTCTGTCTAATTGCCTAGATTAAGGATGGTTTGAAATTTTATGTTCATAGGTGGGGATGGGGGCTGTTTGGAATTGCAGACAAGATTATTAGGTGGTTTCTTTTGCTTCTAAATATCCATGCTCTCACTCATGCACCTAGGATGGAAAATATTCTTTTAAGGAATGAGGATATGTATTACTATTCTGCTTCTTGTGGGCATACAAATGCTCTATGCCTTGCGCTTTTATAGCTGGTCATGGATTTAACCAGCAAAGTTGTGGACGTGAAACAATTTAATTAACCAGAAGATTTATTTTTTCCAGGCTTCTAACTCCTCCTGGAACTCCTCTTTTTCCGTCTTTGGAAACAGAGTCAGAAAGGATATTAATGAGCCATGCTACTCCAAGGGGTCGTCCCAATGTGCTGAAGTCTAGAGTAAGTTCGTTTTTAAGTTCAGTTAGTTGCATTAACTGTCTTTTGTTAAAAAGCATGTGATTTTGAAACCTCGGGAAGCTCGTTGTATGTATTATTAGTTAATTTCACCCTTCCATGCTGCTTTCATTTGGGAAAGTGTCCGTGTCTTGTGAAGTTCACTTGGGGAAGGCTGGACTTTGGCATTTTGGCTCATCAAAATATGAAATTTCTGTGGTCCTAGGCAACGGAGCTATTCTGTCTTTCATAGTTTGCAAATGTTTTCTTGCTAATTTTTAGTTACGGTATCATCCTCTTGCAAGCCTGATGAAGTTCACATTTGCAGGCTTAGTGAAAATATGCCAGTGAACTCTGTAATTGGTTGGAATTTGATACTTGATTCTTACTCTCCGTATCTTATTTCTTAAGTTTGTGCTGATGATTGTATCTCAATGAAATTTTGTTTCTTAAAAAAAAATAATTGTTTGAATTTCCCTTGTTAATTGTAAGACCTGTTAATTATGCAGTGTTATTTTTTTGGCTAAGAATAATTATGCATTTTTTTTAATTGTTTTTGTTCTTGATTTGGTAATTTATTTCTTCTGTTGTGGGTTTAGCTGGCAAATCTCCAACAAGAACCTGCTACCAGGAGCAACTTAGTCTCAAAACAACCAGCTTCCTCCCCTGGATTGAACTCTTCCAGTGGGGGGATACGCAGGCCTTCATCATCTGGAGGTCCTGGATCAAGACCTGCTACACCGACTGGACGTCCTACATTGCCCACAACATCTAAAACCTCCAGATCCTCAACGCCTACTTCTCGTGCAACTTTGCCTGCAAATAAAGTTGTTCCCTTGGCCAAGCCTGCAGCATCTTTAAACAAGACAGCAGCTGCCTCATCTAAGCCAATAGTTGCCATGACTAAGCCTTCTGTTTCCTCTGCTAAGTCTTCAGTTCCTGCACGATCTTCTACTCCAACATCAAGAACAACAGCAAGATCATCAACACCAACTTCCCGACCTACTATACCTCCACCTAAACCCACATCAAGAGCTTCAACTCCTACTCGTCGGCCATCCACACCTTCAAGCACACCATGTTTGTCTGCTTCTTTGGTCAAGTCTTCATCTTCAGTTTCAAAGTCATCTCCAACTGCGTTGAAGAATTCAGTGCCATCGAGAGGGACTTCCCCGACAGTAAAATCCAGACCATGGAAACCGTCAGAGATGCCTGGTTTTTCTCTTGACGCCCCACCAAATTTAAGGACGTCACTTCCTGAAAGGCCTCTTTCAGCCACTAGAGGTCGTCCTGGAGCACCCAGTGCACGATCTTCTTCTGTGGAACCTGTTCCGAATGGAAGATCAAGACGACAATCATGCTCTCCTTCAAGAGGACGGTTACCAAATGGCAATGTTCATCTTAGTGGGAGTTCTGTCCCTGCTATACGCCGTGGGCATGCTAAAGTTAATGACAACTTAAGCCCTGTACTGATGGGGACGAAGATGGTTGAAAGGGTAATAAACATGCGCAAATTGGCCCCTCCAAAGCAAGATGACAAACACTCACCATATGGGAATCTATCAGGGAAATCTTCATCACCAGATAGCTCAGGCTTTGGGAGGTCGCTATCTAAGAAGTCTCTTGATATGGCAATTAGACATATGGTATGCATCTATGCCAATTAAAAAATATGGTGTCTCTCCTTTTTTTCCCACATTTGAAGTTCCGTTGTCATGCATATTCTTGTTTTCACACTGTTCAAATTATTCATGTGCAGGATATAAGGCGCAGCATTCCAGGTAATCTACGCCCATTGATGACAAATATTCCAGCTTCTTCAATGTATAGTATACGATCCGGACCATCTCGAAGCAGAACTGTTAGTGTTTCAGACTCACCTCTTGCCACAAGCAGTAATGCTAGTTCTGAAATGAGTGTTAACAACAACGGTCTCTGTTTAGACACTAGTGAAATGGAAGATGAAATAGGCAGTGAAAGAGTAGGACGGTCTCCTCGCAGTCTGTATGCTAGATGAAGGTTGGTTCCAGGGATATTATCCTCAGATTCAAACCGCCAATCTGATCAATTTAATTCTTGTCTTTGGACATTGACTTTCATGATAGTAAAAAGATGATAATCATGGAAGTGCTAACCAGAATGTGTCTTAGGACTAATGTAAAGTTCATTGGAGTCGTGATTGTTGCATTTATGCAATTCTAGAGCTTTGTATGTTTAGGGAATCAAGTTATATGTTGAACTATCTTCTTGTGCATTTTCTACACGGTTGAGATATTTTGTAGTTGCTCAAGGAAATGGACTTGTATATCAAATTTCCACGCCCAAGTACAGATTTCATGCAGTCACTGGAATTGGCCTGTAGTATTCATCGGATAGAGGATATGCCTTTAGTTCAATGCTTACCTTATTAGTTTTTATTGGTGTATTAAGGGTTGGAACGGTTCAGTTCGGTTTTCTTACTGAATCGAAAACCAAACCGACCCTATCTGAACTTGGTTAGGTTCGTTGGTTCTTGATTCTGAACCGATTCGGGGTTGGTTTCTTATTTGTGGTCGGTTTTGATTGGTTTATGTTCAGTTTTTGAGGTTAGTTCGTTTATAAACCAGACCATACCCTTTTAAAAAAAATGAAAATTGTATATTATATGAAATGGCCGGTCAATTTGATTCTCTGGCAGTTCTTCGGGTGCCAAACCTTGTGGAACTAACCTTATCGACCAAAAAAATTGCGTCCAACAGGATTTGAACCTATACCAAAGGTTTAGAAGACCTCTGTCCTATCCATTAGACAATGGACGCTTTTCATTCCAACCTTTTTTTCGTATTTTCACCTCTTGGGGGATATAATAAGCCAATTGAGCGGTGTCGTTTCAGTCGTTTTTTCACAGTTTCTTTCTACTTCCATTCCACCCCTAGATATGTTACACCTCAGGATAAATTGCTAAATTTCGCACATCCTGATTTGATATCCCATTTGTCTTCTAATATTCTTTAATCCAAAATTTTCATGCTCAGACTTCTGATATTGTAGGATTAAGAAATGCTTTTTAGTCTTCGGATGTTGTAATATTTTGATTTTTGTACTCTTTTTTTTTTTTTGTAATGATTTAATCTACTCATCTGAAAAACTATTTACAATATAAAGTTGAGTTACATAGATGAAATTGATCGACTTTATACCATTCAAATCTAAATAGAGGTCAATTATATAATTATTTACTTGATTCAAATGTAATGAAGTTTTTAACATCATAATGTTTATTTGAGTATAGTGTAATTTATCAGGTATCAGTGTTCTCTCCTATAAAATTGAAGGTTGGATTCCCCTCTTCTATAATTTGATTAATGTAATATTTTAGGAAGAAAGAAAAAAAGCATAAAAGTAATTAAATCATTATACAACTGAAAATGTATTTTAATTTGAAATTTGAAGCCTATTTATTTGATATCAAAAGCAGCGGGGAATTTCAAATATATCACAATGACAAAATTTAGTTGAAAAGGCAATTATATAATAAGATAGATATCCGTTCCAAATAAATGCCGGGTTCATGAGATTTAGATTGTTTGTTTATTAAAAGAAACTCAGAGTCAAAGTCAAAATATCACACTTTCCATGCAACGTGTTCACATCTAATTCGTTAAACCGCATTATTTAGAATTAATCATTATTATATTTTATCAACTAATTTTCAAATCTCTCTCTTCCACATGTATATGAAATGAAGATAGAGAGGGAAAGACCAATTATTAATTGATTACCTCAACAAATATGTTTATGACATAGCTGGCCCTTATAATAGTGTGACTGATTTGAGAGTTTTTATTTTTTAATATTTTAAAAGTCTTTTGATTCATTAATTGAGTGAAATGCATTTTTAACACTAAACACATTAACAAATGCATTTCATTAAACCAGTCAAAGAAGAACATCTGTTAACCACATCATGAAATTAAAATGATGCATGAAAATATAAAATTCAATTAAATTATTCTTCTTATATCCATTTGTTATAAATTCAAGAGTGTAAAAGAAGTTATCCATTTATTAGGTAACTCTATGTAATATTGAATATGTGGGAGTTTTATAATTTGTAAATCGTTATAAATAACCATATTTGAAAATGGAAGATATGCAATAAAGCTTGGAATAATAGTTCCTTTAGTTTTATAACACATTTTTTTAAGCAAGTTTTATAACACATTTAACTTAAATTATATGTTAAATGAAAGAAAAAAAACATTTTTTCCTCACTTGACTCTAGGAAAAAAGTGATTTGAAGGATATGAATCTTCCGAAGATCTTATATACAAAGGGTAATAATGTAATTAACTAATATCTTTTTTACTGATTATTGTTAAATGCACAAAACTTTGATGTAATTAAAAAAATAGTGTATTGTATGATTTGCAATCACCTTAAAATGGAGGGTGTTTAGTTCTCAAAAACAAAAAATAGTAGATGCGTATGATTTGCAAGTATCTGAAAGAACATGGGCGTTTAGTGCTATAAAAAACAGTATATGCATGTATAATTTGGAACTACTTGTGATTTCTATTCTAATCTAATTAATAATATATATATTTAATCTAGTAAAGATTAAAAGTTTTAAAAATACTTTAAAACACACACCTCAAACCAAGCATTTAACTAATTTTTTTCTTCTTTCAAATTATTTATAAAAAAATGTGTAATTTGGAAAATATATTCTCAAAAAAGTCTTTAATTTACAAGTTTTATACAATACATCATATCACCAATAAAAAAATCTATATATTTGTTTTTTTTTTTACCAACAGGTGAGAGGATGTTGGAAAGAGCACTCACAGTCACAATTAAAAAAAAAATTATCATAAATACTAAGGCCCGTTGAGATAGATTTTAAAATTTTTTTTTTATTAATTATCAAAAACACTTATTTTCTAAAGGTGATCCAAAAAGGGTAATTTGCAATTTATAAATTTACAAATTACGTTGATATAAACTTTTCTTTATATATTATAAATTAATATAGTACATAAGTTTATATAAATCACATATATCAAATAAACCCTACACAAACTCAAACTTCTTCAAAACCCTATAAATAAAATTTATCGCTAGATCCTCGAATTCCATACTATTTTTATTCTTATTCAATATTCGTCGGTTTGTAATATATATATATATATATTCGAATATCTTCCAAATCTCATAATTAGAAAGGGGGTAACGTAGCATGTAGGAAAGAAGACTTTAGGGGTCACTGTCAAGTCATTAATGGCGCACGTTGAGTCGAGCATCCATTTTTGGCATTATTTTCATATAACTCAATGGCTTATCTTTCTTTCTTAGATGTTTTTTTTTAATATATATATATATATATACAGTGGCGAGGCCACGTTGTGGGTTGGGGGGGCAATTGCCCCTCCAAAAATTTTAAAATTTTAAAATTTTAATTTCTATATATAATTTTATTTAAATTTTCAATTTTGTCCCCCTAAAAATTGTTGAGTCCTCAATTTTGTTTGAATTTTCAATCTTGCCCCTCCAAAAAATTGAGCTCGGTCCTTGTATACAGTATTAAGAGACATTTAACTCTTTTAAAAATGAACTTTCTCTATAATAGTCATTTGGTAACAAATTGGAAGAATTTTATTCTTACATTTTTATTGTTTTAAATATATTTTTTTTAGTAGATAAGACTATAGTTTATTTTTCTAGATAATTTTTGTTGCACTCATCCATAATTCATAAGTTGTATTATTTAATAATCTGATTGGTGTGGGTTGATTTCTTATCACCCTTATTGTACTCTCTCTTTTATTTAATGAAATTTCAGTTTCCTATTAAAAAAAAATATTCACTATTGAGTATTAATTAAATGCATATTTTTATTTTTTAGATGACAATGATGTGGTGATAATACTAGGCTTAATGTTTATAAATAGTTTGATTTATTTTTATTAACTTATATATAAAACAAACAAATGAACTATCAATTTCTTTTATAAAATAAGAAATTATTTTGAAATTTGTTTATATTATGAATACATATATACTTTTATAATTAAACATAAATTTTAACAAAAAAAGGGGTTTGTTTTATAATTTTATATTAGAACAAAAGTCAAAACTAAAAATTCTAACTATTGAATCAAATATAACAAAAAAATGAAAAAAATTGTCAATTTATAAATTGTAATATATAAAAAATGAAAAAGAATTGTCAATTTATAAATTATACGACCTGCTCTTTATATGTAATTTTGCCCCCCCAAAAGAAAATTTCTGGCCTCGCCACTGTATATATATATTTTAATATTACATCAAATTGGTTGAGGGGGGACTCGAACCCCCCAACTTTAAGGAAAGGTAGTTGATGCCTAACCGATTGAGCTATGTTCTCGTTGGCTTTTAATATATTATATTAAATTAGAGAATGTGAGACTCAAACTTTAAACCTCATAATAATGAAAATATTAATATCTAATCAATTCAATTATAACAGTTAATAAATCACTTAAACATCTCATTATATTATTTTTAATATAAAGTGTTGGGTAGAGATTGAATCACTCTCTTGAGGATGAAACCACATCCATTCACGAATACTTTATGCAAATGAGACCTTTGTGATTTTGGTCAAATACATGTAGTTCCAAATTATTTCAATGAAAACTCTCTAATCTATCATCGTTAAGTTTATTTTAGTTATAACTTGAACTCCGATTCAGATGATTCAAGACGTTTTAAAATCATCGTTTCAAGCTCTACATTACAGTCACTTTAAAATTTCAAAATTACCAATAAGTAAAAGAGTTTATTATCATCAAAATATTAGGTTTGATTGAAACTATTAACCATTTTGTTTAGTGATGATTTAGAAGTTTTGAAGTGAACATAATATAAAGCACGAAATGAAGTGTAATTTTCTATTTTTAAACTACGTGAGCTGTTTATGCATTTGAAAAACCACAAGTCTCTCATTTGCATTTTCCCTTTATTTATTATTTTTTTTTAAATCTCTTTTTAGTATTCCATTCTTAGACTTGGTGAATTATTTTCAATTTTTTCTGCCTTCTTTCACAATGAATATCAGAAGCTCTCTGTCATTTATTGAGACCTACTATAAGATAACATATTCTATTTAGATCAAGTCTTTAATGTTATCTATATTGCCCTCATCATCAAAAATCAATTTTTTGTTTTTTTACAAAATTCAATTCTCAATGCCATTTATTTATGCTTTTTTGTTATTGACAATAAGGGGAAGCAGGATTGAAACTTTCAAGGTAAAAGATAGCAAAATTCAGTAAAGAATAAATGTCAAAGTAAGTAATAATAATATCGAGATTTTAATTATCGATGATAATAGGTTTATAAGGTAAAAACAATATTATATAAGGTCTTTTGAATAGTATTAAAAGGAAATCAGGGGATTACCTATCTACTATAGTTGGTAAAAAAATCACATATAGATATTTATTGATTTTTTATTTAATATTTTTTTAAGATATTACAACCAATTGGGGTAGGGGAAACTCCTTCTATACTTGTATAGAATGAAGTTTTTTTTTTCTTGATTTATTTTCAATAATTTCAGCCTTTCTTATATTAAACACCTGTTGTTTTCACAATGAATACAACTGCTCTATATCTCATTTATTGCCACTAAATAAATATAACAAATTCTATTCAAATAAGTCTTCATGCCTTCATCATCAAGAATCCAAATCTTTTACAAGAAAACCAACAGAATTCTCAATACCATTTGTTTATGTTTTTTTGTTATTGACAAATAGTGGATTCAAAATTGAAACTTTCAAGGCAAATTTAGAGAGAAAAATTATGTTGGTTCTTATGCAATTCCTTTCCAACTTTGAAATAGATAAGATTGGTGTCAGTCTTTTGCTGGCTCTAGTTTACTTCCATCATTCATAGAAGCTCAATTCTGCCTAAGGTCAGATGTTCGAGTCTCCCCTCCCCTAGTTTGAATATCTCAAAAAAAAAAACAAAAGAAAAAAAAACTCAAATCCTTAACAATGGAGCATGGAAGAAATCTCCATCCTATATTGCAATGGTGCAAATTTGAGTTCTTGGTAATGTCTTTTCTTCTACTAAGGCTTCATTTAGCATCAGCCAGAGTTGGAGGAAATGATACAGATATGCTTGCTTTGCTTTCTTTTAAGTCACAGATAACTCATGACCCATTTGGTATTTTCACCTCTTGGAATGAATCTATTCACTTTTGCAACTGGGAAGGTGTTAAATGTGGTGGTAGAAACCAGAGAGTCACTGAGTTAGATCTTCACTCGTATCGATTTGCCGGTCGATTATCGCCTTCTATTGGGAATTTGAGTTTCCTTATATCATTAGACCTTCATAACAATAGCTTTGGTGAAGATATTCCAAAAGAAATAGGCAGTTTGATCAGCCTGCAAATATTGAACTTGGGAAGCAATTATTTTGTTGGGGAAATTCCCATCACTATAGCTAATTGCTCAGAGCTTCAATACATTGGATTAGGAGGAAACAATTTAACTGGAAAACTACCTTCAGAACTTGGGTTACTAACTAAGCTTCAAGAACTTGAATTGTTTTCCAACAAACTGTTTGGAGAAATTCCCGAATCAGTCGGAAATTTGTCGTCTCTTAGGAGTTTCCGGGCCACATTGAATAATCTCCATGGCAATATTCCAAGTAGTTTTGGGAAGTTGAAAAATTTGACAGATTTTGTAATTGGTGCAAATAACTTGACAGGTACTATACCTTCCTCAATTTACAATCTTTCATTTATCGAAGTGTTTTCGGTTCCTGTAAACCGGCTTCAGGGTAGCCTTCCTACCGATTTCGGCCTTGTATTTCCTAATCTTCAGATTCTTAGAATCCATACCAATCAATTTAGTGGACCAATTCCTTTTACTCTATCCAATGCCTCAAAACTTGTAGCATTTTCCATCTCCAATAACATGTTTACAGGGAAAGTGCCTACCATGGAAAGCATGCGAGATCTCGAGATTGTAGGAATAGATCACAACTCTCTTGGCTATGATGATGTTGGTGACTTGAATTTTCTGTCTTCTCTTGTTAATTGCACCAATTTAACTTCTCTGATTATCAGTGACAACAATTTTGGTGGGGTATTTCCAGAATATATCAGCAACTTCTCCACAAGGCTAAGGCTTTTAGGATTTGGAAGGAATTTTATACAGGGAACTATTCCAACTGAGATTGGAAACCTCGTTAGATTGGAGGCGATCGGTCTGGAGACTAACCAATTGACTGGTTCTATACCAAGCTCATTAGGCAGACTAAAAAAACTGGGTGATTTGTTTCTCAATGGGAATAAACTCTCAGGGACAATCCCGTACTCTCTCGGGAATTTGTCGGTTTTAGGCAGATGTAATCTGAGGTTAAACAACTTAATTGGAGCCATACCGGCCAGTCTCGGGGAATGCAAAAATTTGTTAATGCTGGCACTTTCTCAGAACAATCTGACTGGTACAATACCAAAGGAATTGTTGAGCATCTCATCTTTAGCAATTGCTTTAGATCTGTCTGAGAATTATTTGACTGGCTCCATTCCTTTGGAAGTGGGAAAGCTGATAAATCTTGGCTATCTGCATGTTTCCAAAAACAAGCTAACTGGGGTAATTCCCTCTACTATCAGTGGCTGCACAAGCTTAGAAAGTCTATATTTAGATGGGAATTTCCTTCAGGGAAATATTCCTCGGTCGTTGAGTTCTTTAAGAGGGATTGAAGAAATTGACCTCTCTAGAAACAATTTGTCAGGCCAAATTCCAACTTATTTGCAAGATTTCAGCTTTCTCAGATATTTAAATTTGTCTTTCAATAATTTGGAAGGTGAAGTTCCCATTCAAGGAGTGTTCAAAAATGCAACTGCACTGTCTGTTATTGGAAATAAGCAACTTTGTGGTGGTATACCTGAATTGAATCTAGCCAGATGCAGTTTGAATAATCCTACAAAGAAGAAATTAACTACCATGGCGAAAATAATCATCTCGATTTCCGTTGGAGTGGTGGGAATACTACTGATCTTATGTTTCCTGCTTTCTTATCGGTTTAGGAAGAGAAGAAGTTTGCAAAACTCAAGTCAATCACTGAGAACTTCCTATTTTAGTTTATCTTACAATGATCTCCTTAAAGCAACTAATGAGTTTTCTCCTGCCAATAAAATTGGATTCGGTAGTTACGGGTCAGTCTATAAAGGAACTCTCATTCATGATGGAAGTGTTGTTGCAGTTAAAGTGTTCAACCTTCAACATAAAAGGGCTTCAAAGAGTTTTTTGGCAGAATGTGAATCCCTTCAAACATCAGGCATCGGAATCTGGTCAAAATTCTTGCTGCATGTTCAAGCGTTGATTTTCAAGGAAATGATTTTTTGGCATTGGTTTATGAATACATGGTTAATGGGAGCCTTGAGAATTGGCTACATCCAAAGGATAATTTAAACAAGTCAGAGGGTGAGGCGTATTTGAATATCATGCAAAGGTTAAGCATTGCCATTGATGTGGCTAATGCTTTGGATTATCTGCACAATGATAGCCCCATGACAATAGCTCATTGTGACTTGAAGCCTAGCAATGTTCTTCTCGACATTAACATGACCGCTCGTGTTGGAGATTTTGGATTAGCAAAATTCATTTCTGGAGCTTCATTTCCGAGCAGTTCAATTGAAACCGGTTCCATTGGTATTCGAGGCTCTATTGGCTATGCTCCTCCAGGTGATTTTTATTTTGTTAATCTGATATATTACCTTTTTGAAAGTTTGGGTCAGTATCTCCAATTCTCCACTCAAATAAAAATCATACTTTTCTTTTTTTTAATATGTATATATACTTCTATATTCTTCTTTATAAAAATGTTTTAGATTTTCTGTAAACTACTTGTTTAAAATAATAACTCCTCCCTCAACTGTCCATAAACAACTGTAGAGTATGCTATGGGAAGCGAGGTTTCAACATATGGCGATGTGTACAGTTACGGAATCCTATTGTTGGAGATGTTCACTGGAAAGAGGCCAACTGATGAAATGTTCAAAGATGGATTAAACCTGAACAACTATGTTCTGATGGCTTTACCCGAACGGATAGAACAAATAACAGATCCAACAATGTTCCTTAACGAACTAGAGGGAGTGAGCAACAACAGCACTCTGCTTCAGACTAATCAATCTCAAAGTATTCAAGAGTGCTTGTTTTCCATTTTCAAGATTGGAGTTGCATGTTCTGTCCAAAACTCTAGTCAAAGAATGAATATCAGCCATGCCGTCACCCAACTACGCCTTGCAAGAGACAATTTTTCACTGAACTTAGAGGATTTTTTAGGAGCATAATACCTTGGGAAAAAAAAAATTGTAAGTCAAGCCTCAATAATGCAAAGCTATGCCTTAAGATTGTCTTTTATACATGTTTTTTTAGTAGATTAATCACTAATGTTGTCTCACTTGACTTTTTAGGTCTATTTTAAGATAAACCATTCATAGATATGCATACTGTAGATTTATACTCTTTTTGCTAGGAAAAGGAAAATTATACGAGTTCTTTTTTTCGACGTTTCTCTAACTAGATTATATTTCCATTGATGCAGAGAACAAAATGCAGATATATGTGATGAATTAAATCCTCCAAACCAAGATTGCTTTAAGTTGTCTTCGTAATTGTCTCGACTGAGCATGAAAGTCATAAATTGTCCTAAGATTTAGCCAAAAGCTTGATTTCGTTTACAGATTATTGTAATATTTTGTTGTATAAAAGAATGAAACTGTAAATTTTGTTGTCACGCGTGAAAGAAAACAATGTAAGAAAGAGTCAGTCCTAATCAAACTAGTCTATATGCCTGAATTCTATTTGGATAATGTAACTATAAATATTATTTTGTTAATATTTTGCATTTCATCCATAAGATTGCAAGTCACTGTTTACACAATAAAGTATAGATGTAAATATGTAATGATCAACATGAGGTCCATTTCCTGCATCATTGCTCATTTTTTAGATTTTGATCTCATACAAAGTTATTAACAGGTTGAGTTTCTTGTGAGCAAGAATCTTGAATATTAGTTGGTCACGGGGAGTAACTTTTACCACATGTCTCAACCCTATTGGATAAAATAAAATAGTAAATAATAAATATATTAGCTTTTTTAATAAATACATGGGACCCAATACATTTTATTTAATCAAAATGGAACACGTAATGTAAGAAAGTCAAGAGGAGACTAGTCAATCAAATTTTTTGTTTCAGTAAGTGAAGTTAAATCTTACCACCATAAGGTCAAGCAAGTATTAAAAAAAGAAAACCATCTCAATGAATGTTGTGAGTTCCAGAACTCACAATACATCTGGCTACGTAGTCATTTTCATTTGAAAAAAAAAGGTTTAAACTAACTCGGGCTCAAATTGCACTGCCAGAAAATAACCAGACAGGCAGACAATACATTTTGCATTGTTAGACTTCAAGTACTTGAGCTACAAGTAAAAATAGTGCGGCTTAAAAATGTTTGACCAAAGAACGCACCAAGAGGTAAAGAGAGGAATTTTGAACTGCATTATCTTACTAATTTTGCAACTTCTAACGGTTGAACCCCAAGCCTCTTAATGGCATGAGCATCATTTATTTGAGCGCCATCTATAAATTCCATGGTCAACAACTTTGAGGTACTTAAGTTCCAATACACCTTTGGCGCATATAACATGAGGAGACAACTTCCGAAAGTTATCCAAACATTTCTCGTTGTTCCTGGCCTCAACTAAGAAATCAAGTTCTTGAAGAGGAAATAAACTGGGAGATAATAGTACAGCTAAAGATGGAAAAGTAATAAAGAAGCAGATGAGAAAAAAAAATGATCAAATTCTTAGTTCATAGAAACACTAATAATTTGCAAGATCATTGGATAAAATCTAATGTAGATTTGTATATCAAACTAAAAAAATGGAGTCACAGAGCATACATATTAGTTCTTAATCAAAGATAATTTATTAACACTGTCACAAAATTTTATTCATGCAAAATTCAATGATTATTTGCCACTAAAAAAGGTGACTGAAATACCAGAAAAGTTAGGACAGAAATCCCTCATCTTCTAATCCAAGTAATTTCCGTCCATTCCAAACAAAGCCCCAATACTAAACAAAGTGAGCTATTGATATTTCCAATGACAAAATATGAAACCAACTTTAACACAAAGCTCACAAACAGATAAAAATCCCCAATAAAATTTTTAAACCATGAACCAAGTTAGTTATATGAGCAATAAGAAGAGGAAAGTATATGGTATAAGTAAAAAAAAAATGGAAATTTTGTGAAGCATAACTCTTGAAGTCTACGTGCGGATCTAAGATGAACTTCATGCTCAACTTTTTCCCTTTCATTACTCCCTTTAGGAAACCTCCATAGAGAGCATTCATAATCTATAAACGGAGACAATGGCACCCATTTTAAATTCGAACAACGATTAAAACATTCAGATCACATAATTCCAACATAAGGGATTTAGGAATAATAACACAATAAACCCAAGTTCTCAATTTCTCAATTCTCAAATAAATTAAAATGAATTCAAATTAAAATGCCACATGGAAGTCAAATAGTCCGTTAGATTAGTCGAGGTGCGCATAATCTGGCCCGAACAATCCCGAATATAAAAAAGAGAGGAGAGATTGAAAAATGAGGGAAAATATACAAACCAAAGGCAATGGAAACGACGGTGAAGGAGAGACGGACTCTCTTCGATTTTTTTTTTATAACGACGCTCTTCGATTTCCCGGCTGATTTACTGTTTCATAAAATATTAAAAGGGGTAATTAGTGAAATTTTTAAAATTACTAAAATAACATAGATCAATGTATTCTATTTGAAGTTTAATACATATGCCATAAAAAAGAGATGATGAAATTAATTACCAGCGGAGATACTCAGTTCTTCCACCTCTCTTTCTATATGCCATTGCCACCATCTTCCTTGTCCTTCAAACAGAAAGTTTTGTCAATGTTTCACCACTAGACCTAAAAACTTAAAGAAGGGCTAAAAATAAAGGCCTACGCCCAGCACAAAAAAATAAGAATAATGAAAATTCCAAAAAAAAAAAAAAATCAAATTTGCATTTAACTTTCTTTCTTTCCACGTTACCAATAACCGTTTTTTAACTTAACCAAATTAACAACCATGGTTTACAATCTTCCCACTCCCGCCAAAATTTTCTCTTCTTCTTTCTCTCAATTTAAATTGTTTTTCAGAAATCTAATTCCTTATTCTTCTTTGTTCTTCAGGTACTATTTTTTTGTTTTCAATCTCAGCCTTATCATTCTTCGATCTTCATTATCCTCTGTTCTTCTTTCTTAATCTAATTCCTTCTTCTATTCTTCTTTGTTCTTCAGGTACAGGTACTATTTCATTTTGTTTTAATTCTCATATGCTATGCTATAGTCTTATCATTCTTCGATCTTCATTATCTTCTCTTCATCTAACTCCTTCTATCCTCCTCTGTTCTTCACGTACTATTTCAATTTGTTTTAATTCTCAGGTAGCCTTATCATTCTTCAATCTTCATGTTCAATGAGTTATCATGCTTTGAATGTATTCTGATTTATTATTCCTTGTTTATTCCGTGTTTTAAGAAAATAGGAGGATTTTTCTTCTTATATTCACATGCTAAAGTAATAGGAAAATTTCATTTTACCCGGGAGAGTCAATTTTAAGGTCAACAAATTGAACCATGACCTCGAATAAGTGGTGATTGTGATCATTTTTATGACTAAATGAGGCTATTTTCATGGGTATTGATTTTTATCTTTTTATGACTGTGTGTGTGGGGGGGGGGTATTTTAGGGTAAACATTTTTAGGTCGAGTTTGAGTGTCTTATGATGATTCAGATATATTGTTGGGTTTGAGTGTTTTTTTTCCCTTTCTTTTGCTTAGTTTGGGTGTGCTTTAAGTTGTACTTTCAATGTTGCGTTGGTCGGATTTTGAGTCATTTATTGGCTATGACTCTAACTTGGGTTTGAGGAGGGTGTTAATTTCACAATTTATTCAAGATTCGGGCAGTTAAAATTTTAAGCTTAAAAATGACAAATTCAATTAAATACAAGGCCAAAATGGACAACAGAGTCACGGATTTGGGATGCGCTAACTTATTTTTCTAGATATCTACCTATCTATCTAAATATGAGCGTAAACGAACACCACAAAACTTTCATTCAGAAAGTTGTATATACTATCCACTACTTGTACAAGCATAAATAGCACAAAATTACAGAACTTCGAGGAACTGTTAAGCTGCCCAAATAAACAAACCATTCTCAAAAAGCTGCATTACAAAAGTATATCTTAGTAGGAAGAGGATTAAATATTACCAGTGTATTGTTAACCGCCCTTAAACAGTCGTTAGTCTTCAGCATCAACACACTTACACGAGGCAATCTCCTAAGTAGCTCTGTGATTTGGGGGAAATACTGTAAAGCATACATCTTAGGCGAAAGCAAAGGAAAATGACATCAGAGGGCAAGTTTAAAAGTCTACAATAATAAATAACTGCAATTTTTAAAACTTTCTGAGAAAAACTTTAGGATCAAAACCAGTCACTCCAAAGGTTGAAACTTTTTACAACTTTGTATGAACAATAAATGGGGCTGATATGTTGTCATTTGACGGAGATAACCTGCAGTTCTGAACGCTCACTGTCAGTTCCTTGAATGACTAAATGGTCAACTGCTAGATCAATGACCCGATTCCAAGGTTTCATAGTAAGAATTCCAGCAAATAATGCATAAAGATCATCCCCAGCACCCAGTTTCTCACAATTTTATTTTATTGCCTTGGCATCATAAAATATTAGCGCCTGTGACAGAAGGGAAATTAAGAAAATTGGGAGACAATACCAGGACAAGGACATGTCGCACACGAGAAAATGTCAAAAACGTTTTTATGAACTGCAAGGAAATACTTTCCAAAGAAAAGCATAGTTAAATCTTGTGTTGAAGTCGAGATCTTTATACAGGCCATAGTCCAAAAGTATCAACTGTGGTTTCCTCCTGCCTGTGTATCAATAGAATAAAAGATTGACATAATAATTTATATTTTTTTTAAAAGAAACTCAAAAAGTATATGCATAGAGTATTTTTCCGAAATCATACCGCAAATCAATAAACATCAACATTATCGAAGCGGCAAAGTTACATTGAAAACAGATGTAACAGGAACTAGAAGCTTTTTATGCTCATTTTAATCAAAGCAACTGCTACATCTTACTCGGTGCATAGAAAATAATTATAAACTTAGCAGTTAAAAAATTCTAGATTGGCTATGATATGATTACTAATAGGAAATCTCCAAATTCAACAAATCAATCATCAGAATACTTCCTTTATCTCACAAAGAATGTAAGACATGTGATATCCCAATATAAGTAATTTTACGGAGATACTATATCTCAGAAAGAAAGAAATGAAAAATCAGAAAGAAACTTCCAGTTGATTGACTCAAATTTTTCCACATTATAAGCACATCCTATGAGCAAAAATGGATTACTACTACAAAAATCCAACACCTTGAACATCAATGAAAGGATAACAGCTACACACAACATTTTCACATGGTTCTTGAAAATACATCCTCACAAGGACAGACGTACAACTTTATCAATTGGGTGGATACTTGCAATCAATAAATAATATATTCAGTAAACAGCTATTGTAGGGGGGAAAGGTAAATTTTGAAATGTTGTTCATGTAGTATATGATATGTGAATAAGAATAGAACAAATAGATTATGTTTATTACTAATTAGATTGCGTCAAATGGACATAGCTTAAAAAATATGGAAGGAATAATAAGAGAAATTATACAAAATGATATCATTGAGACAAATAAAAACTCACCTAAAATGTTTTTTTTGTTGGAAGGCAAGGGACGAACTAGCAAGTTTGCAGCATGAGGGTCACAGTGTACGAATCCATACTTATATATCATTTCAGCAAAAGCATGACTGACCTGTATGAATTATATGAACAATCAAATTTTTTGTTTCAGTAAGTGAAGTTAAATCTTACCACCATAAGGTCAAGCAAGTATTAAAAAAAGAAAACTATCTCAATGAATGTTGTGAGTTCCAGAACTCACAATACATCTGGCTACGTAGTCATTTTCATTTGAAAAAAAAGGTTTAAACTAACTTGGGCTCAAATTGCACTGCCAGAAAATAACCAGACAGGCAGACAATACATTTTGCATTGTTAGACTTCAAGTACTTGAGCTACAAGTAAAAATAGTGCGGCTTAAAAATGTTTGACCAAAGAACGCACCAAGAGGTAAAGAGAGGAATTTTGAACTGCATTATCTTACTAATTTTGCAACTTCTGACGGTTGAACCCCAAGCCTCTTAATGGCATGAACATCATTTATTTGAGCGCCATCTATAAATTCCATGGTCAACAACTTTGAGGTACTTAAGTTCCAATACACCTTTGGCGCATATAACATGAGGAGACAACTTCCGAAAGTTATCCAAACATTTCTCGTTGTTCCTGGCCTCAACTAAGAAATCAAGTTCTTGAAGAGGAAATAAACTGGGAGATAATAGTACAGCTAAAGATGGAAAAGTAATAAAGAAGCAGATGAGAAAAAAAAAATGATCAAATTCTTAGTTCATAGAAACACTAATAATTTGCAAGATCATTGGATAAAATCTAATGTAGATTTGTATATCAAACTAAAAAAATGGAGTCACAGAGCATACATATTAGTTCTTAATCAAAGGTAATTTATTAACACTGTCACAAAATTTTATTCATGCAAAATTCAATGATTATTTGCCACTAAAAAAGGTGACTGAAATACCAGAAAAGTTAGGACAGAAATCCCTCATCTTCTAATCCAAGTAATTTCCGTCCATTCCAAACAAAGCCCCAATACTAAACAAAGTGAGCTATTGATATTTTCAATGACAAAATATGAAACCAACTTTAACACAAAGCTCACAAACAGATAAAAATCCCCAATAAAATTTTTAAACCATGAACCAAGTTAGTTATATGAGCAATAAGAAGAGGAAAGTATATGGTATAAGTAAAAAAAATTGGAAATTTTTTGAAGTATAACTCTTGAGTCTACGTGCGGACCTAAGATGAACTTCATGCTTAACTTTTTCCCTTTCATTACTCCCTTTAGGAAACCTCCATAGAGAGCATTCATAATCTATAAAACGGAGACAATGGCGCCCATTTTAAATTCGAACAGCGATTAAAACATTCAGATCATATAATTCCAACATAAGGGATTTAGGAATAATAACAGAATAAACCCAAGTTCTCAATTTCTCAATTCTCAAGAAATTAAAATGTATTCAAATTAAAATGCAGCAAGGAAGTCAAATAGTCCGCTAGATTAGTCGAGCTGCGCATAATTTGGCCCGAACAATCCCGAATATAAAAAAGAGAGGAAAGATTGAAAAATGAGGGAAAATATACAAACCAAAGGCAATGGAAGCGATGGTGAAGGAGAGACGAACGCTCTTCGATTTCTTTTCTTTCTTTCTTTCTTTTTTTTTATAACGACGCCTTCGATTTCCCGGCTGATTTACTATTTCATAAAGTATTAAAAGGGGTAATTAGTGAAAGAACAAAATACTAATTATTGAAATGTTATAAAATTTTAAAATTACTAAAATAACATAGATCTATGTATTCTATTTGAAGTTTAAAACATATTCCATAAAAAAGAGATGATGAAATTAATTACCAGCGGAGATACTCAGTTCTTCCACCTCTCTTTCTATATGCCATTGCCACCATCTTCCTTGTCCTTCAAACAGAAAGTTTTGTCAATGTTTCACCACTAGACCTAAAAACTTAAAGAATGGCTAAAAATAAAGGCCCAAGCCCTGCACACACAAAAAATGAAAATTTCAAAAAAAAAAAAATCAAATTTGCATTTAACTTTCTTTCTTTCCATGTTACCAATAACCGTTTTTTAACTTAACCAAATTAACAACCATGGTTTACAATCTTCCCACTCCCGCCAAATTTTCCTCTTCTTCTTTCTTTCAATTTAAATTGTTTTTCAGAAATCTAATTCCTTATTCTCCTCTGTTTTTCAGGTACTATTTTTTTGTTTTCAACCTCAGTCTTATCATTCTTCAATCTATATTATCCTCTGTTCTTCTTTCTTAATCTAATTCATTCTTCTATTCTTCTCTGTTCTTCAGGTACAAGTACTATTTCATTTTGTTTTAATTCTCAGGTGCTATGCTATAGCCTTATCATTCTTCGATCTTCATTTTCTTCTCTTCATCTAATTCCTTCTATCCTCCTTTGTTCTTCACGTACTATTTCAATTTGTTTTAATTCTCAGGTAGCCTATCGTTCTTCGATCTTCATGTTCAATGAGTTCTCAATCTTTGAATGTATACTGATTTATTATTCCTTGTTTATTCCGTGTTTTAAGAAAATAGGATGTATGATTTATTATTTTAGAGTAAATTCAAATTATAAAAAAAGCCAACTTAGGATAATCCTCTTCCTTCTATCCTCTGTTTTTCAGGAACTGTTTCTTTTTGTTTTAATTCTCAGTCGCTATGTTATAGCCTTATCTTCATGTTCAATGAGTTCTTATTTTTTGAATGTATTGTGATTTATTATTGCTGTTTTGACTTACATATGTTAGGATTGGAAATATGTAGTAGTAGTTAAGGTGTGTAATAGTTTGAAAGAGATATTGTTGAACTTTTGTTAGGAGATAATTGTTTATATATAGAGTGATATATATAGATGGAGATGTGTGATTAGTGTCATAAGCCTCTCGAACGCTTTGAACTCTCGACCCTCTGCTAATAATACTGATTCCCTCTCCTCTCCCATGTTCATGAAAGTTGTTTATTCTATATTTGTAAAAAAAAATTGTTTATTTGTAGATTCTTTTGAGTTCAAACATGGCATTCCGTAAACTGATTTAGTCATACATACATACCCGGAATAATTATATATTTCAATTGTAATTTTGGTTGAGACAATTTTTTGTTTTGTTTTAAAAACTGTTGTTTATTTTATTAGGAAGATTTTGCTTATTACACTCCAATACGGCATTGGCAGCCTTCCACTGTGTTCCTTGCTGGAGGAACAGTATGTGAGTTTGATGAGAAATTTTCAATGCATGGAATGAGGCTAAACACAGAGAAGAAAAGAGATTACATAAGCCTCAGCCAGATTAAATTTGATGAGAATGAGGTAAAAACCATATTGGACAGACTTTTAGAACATCATTGCGATGTTGTCTATGGAAAGCACATAGAATTTCTGAAAAATGTGTACGAAAAGCATGGACATGGTATGGATCCAATGGAGTATTTCAATTTCATACTGAAGGATCATGATGACTTTGACATGATGGAAGCTTTAGCTGAGTTTGAAATCATCCTCGGGTCTGTTCTGTTCGTGACAAATAAGACTATGTGGATGCTTTTAGAAGTAAAATAGGGAAAAAACCTGCAATTTCTACTTTCAGGGTACTGAAACCAGATATATTGGTACACAACCCAAATGGTGATCTAAGTCAATATGACTTTTATCTGCATGAGATGGGGAATTTTTATTCCAAGGAAGACAGAATCCTGGTGGATTGCCCCAACAACAAGTATTTGAAGCGTCGACAAACTCTCATAATCCTTCCAACCAAAGACATAGTGAAACAAATTGATACCCTTCGATTGGTTAAGAATAAAAAAGTTATAGATCCTAGTGAGAGAATTATGCAGTTCGAAAGTAGGAGCAGAGCATGACTTACTCAAATTTCGTGGGCAGGGTTTGCTTAGCCCATATATAGATTATATCTTGGTGCAAAGCTACGTGTCATAAATTACAAAAAAAAAATATTACGTGTTATATGTCTTCAGCTATGAAATTAAACTATTTGTTCTTTCTCTCAATGTGTGGCAGAACAGAAGATTCTTTTATTTGTGAATTTATATAGAGTATCATTGAAGATTAAAAATTGAAGGTTTAATTACAAAGAATAGTTACGATAAGTTAAGGAGTTATGATAAAGATCTCAATTGATAATCATTTAAAATTAAAACTATTTGATAATCAATTGATTATTCGTTTAAAATCAACCTAATTTAAAAAAGGGTTTTTTAAATTCAAAAACCTAGAGTCAATTTTTTTTTTTAAATAATTATGTTTTTTAAAACCAAAATTGAAAATTAAATAGTATTCAAACAGAATCTGAGTTCTTATGATTTGGTGTATGTATGTCAATTTAGTCTCCTACATTTAAAATTTTCAATTTTAATCCTTATACTTTGATAAAAATTCACAAAACGATATTGTCATGATAAAAAAAAAGATTAACTTATTACTTATATGTTTGTTCTTGTGAATATGATGGCCATTGGTAAAGACACATGACGAGTATGGGTATTAACATACATGTAAATATGAAACTTTTTGACTTGTAAATATAGTAACAATGGGGATATTTTATGAGTTTTTAAAAGTCATAGGGGCTAAATTGATACAAACTTTAAACGTGTATGGTACTCACCGAGGTTTGGTACATTTTTTTTAATTCATAAATTGATGTTGAAAATATAATAATTTAAGCAAGATGTATTTATAATCATATACATAACTAAAATACGAGTTTGTGTAATCATCACAATAAAAACATAAATCAATAAAGAAGGGAAATCTATTTTATATTACCCGATTATTCTAAAACAATTAAAGTAAAATTCTTAATATTATGTGATGGTCATGTGTATTTTACTGAATTCGATTTACTTAAAAATATGTGAACTTTAATTCATCCTAATAACTTTTATTATAGGGAGGTAAGGGTAGAACACATGAATGAATGATTCACTTAAATTTTGTGTACATTCTCAATTATTAGATAGGTCAAATTTTACATACATATTATATAATTTAAATTATTTATACACAGATAAAATTACTTATTCTATCCACAGCAGTGCCTTGCACATTTCTTTTAAGGGAAAAAAATAAGGATGGCACTTTTGAAAACTTGATTTTAATCAATAGCCTCTCTTTTCATTTGTTATTATAATAGCCACTAAATAAAAACCGTTTTTTGTATATTCCCATAACACCCCTTGATAGTATGTCTTTCTATCTTGTCATATCCTACATAGCAATGATTATGTTTTCTTGATTTTTCTTCCCCTTGAAATTTTGGTTTTCGTTCTCCCATATGATTTCCATTTATTTTTTATTTATTTTTTTTGAAAATTTTGTTCCCCTCCAAAACGTTTCAAATTTCATATTTTTACTAGTAGCTTCTCTTGGAAGCTTTTTAGTTTTTTGTTAGAATCTTACTCAACAAGTTTTGTCTTGCATTCATATAAATACATGCTTTGTTTATCTCTGAACACTTCTTTTTTCTATTTGTAAAATTGACAATTTTTATTGTGTTGACCAATGACTAATGTGTGAATTAATTATTCACTTATTTTAAAAAAATATTTAATTCAATATTAATCAATGATTGATGAATTCAAAATATACTATATTTACAAATATTTTTAGACAAATATAATTTCATAAATACTACAGAAAAATTTGCTCATTACGTACAAAACTACACGTAACACAATTTTTCTATGTACATAACATACGTATGGGTAAAAATAAGATTCCATACACAACGTAACATAACATAGCATACCATACACAACGTAACATATATAACATACACAAAAAATACAATTTCATGCTTGTATGAATTTCCAGTTCAGCTTTTTGAGAAACACTATGTTTATAGTCAATAGAGCATAACATACACAACATACATAGAAAAGGATTCGTACTTGTACAAAATTTCAGTTCTGTTTTATTTTATAAACACAGTTCATACCATGGCAAATTTGGATTGCATTTTATCCAAACAAAAAAGTTATAATATATACGAACGTACAAAAGTAAACTACAATACGTATCCCAATACATGTAGTTTGTCAATGTATCTTTCGAGATACGATATCACTTGTCTTCGGTGGTTAGTGACTGAAATTCGACAATAATAGGGGTCAACTTGATATTAAAATTCAGGTCATCAAAAGTGATTGAGGCAGATGCATCTAAGACATCAAAGGTCATGCTAACAGCTTTGGTAGCGGGAATTTCAACGATGTTATCTTCATCAACTACAATTTTGGTTACTTTCCATTTTTTGGTGCCCGCCTTCCTACCTGTCTGATCAGTTCTTTTCTTTCGAGGCACCTTCTTTTACTTTGGGTCGGCTAATCCAAATACATCAGTGTAGGGCTCACTTGCAAACATTCCAGGAGTTCGTGCCCTTGACAATACATAATTTTAATTTATACACAACATATATAAAATACGGGATATATACGCCAAATACAACATACCTCTATGACTGCACCTTTGCCTACTGCATGCAATGTGTTTATTGAGTCAATACCACAATGGATAGCAGCCCCACTCACAACCCCTTGCTCCTCATTCATTACCCCCTCGCTGACCTTCACTAGTATTGTTTTAATGTTTGGAATTATCATTTCAACATGATCACAACCTACTACACAATCACCATCTTCATCCCCAACAATTTTTGCAATATTATATTTTACCTAAATGTATAAAGTATACACGACATACAAGTCAGGAACTAGATACGAACACCAAATTGGTGGGACATTATATTTACAAGTAGTAATCCTGACATACAGAACATACACGATACAGTAAACAATATATACACAACATACCATCCAATTCGACTTTGTATTTGAACGTACAATATTACATACACGAATTACATATACGTTTAACACAGAACATACATGAAATACGACACATCTTACACAGAACATACAACATACTTTTGATAGACATGAGTCTTTGAATGTGTATTTTTCTTCACAAAAACATACATCATCTTCAACACCTAACTTTGTTGCATCAGCAACAGCTTCGGTATCCGATTGTTTATCAATTTCAACATCACTATCTACTTCGTTAACTTACAATTAAACTGATACGTTTAACACATAGCATACATGGCATACGATAAATCATATACATAACATACAATAGACCCTCGATGGAGAATAGATTTTAGTATATGTATTTGTCATTACAAAAAAAATACCCCAGATTAGTTACAAAACTATAATAGCGGCGGACACTAAATTATTGAATTTGGTATACCAAAGATATGTGATACACAAAACATATGTGATGACGATATTAGGATATACACGACATACACAGCAGATGAATATATAGAAACGAGCATCCACAGACAAAACACATCATTTTGTTGTATAAGAGATGACCCCTAAAGGATATACATGACATACGTACTTGTACAAAATTTCAGTTCTGTTTTTTTAGAAACATAATTTATACCATGACAAATTTGGATTGCATTTTATCCAAACAAAAGAGTTATAATATATACGAACGAACAAAAGTAAACTACAATACATATTTTAATACATGTAGTTTGTCAATGTATCTTTCGAGATACGATATCACTTGTCTTCGGTGGTTCGTGACTGAAAGTCGACAATAATAGGGGTCAACCTGATATTAAAATTCTGGTCATCAAAAGTGTTTGAGCTAGATGCATCTGGGATATGACTTTGTATTTGAATGTACAATATTACATACACGAATTACATATACGTTTAACACAGAGCATACATGAAAGACAACGAATCTTATACAGAACATACAACATACTTTTGATAGACATGAGTCTTTGAATGTATATTTTTCTTCACAAAAACATACATCATCTTCATCACCGAACTTTGTTGCATCAGCAACAGTTTCGGTATCCAGTTGTTTATCAATTTCAACATCACCATCTACTTCGTCAACCTACAATTAAACTGATACGTTTAACACATAGCATACATGACATACGACAAATCATGTACATAACATACAATAGACTCTCAATGGAGAATAGATTTTAGAACATGTATTTTTCATTACAAAAAATTACCTCAGATTAGTTACAAAACTGTAATAGTGGAGGACACTAAATTATTGAATTTGGTATACCAATGATATGTGATACACATAACATACGTGATGACAACATCAAGATATACACGACATACGCAGCAGATGAATATATAGAAACGAGCATCCACAGACAACACACATCATGTGGTTGTATAAGAGATGACCCCTGTAACAATTTTTTTCAAGTTTTATACAGAATATACATAATATACAACGAGTCTAAATCATAATAAGGCCACCAAAATAATTGATCTATGCAACTCATCGCTTGAACCAACAACAATACAACATACAAAATAGACATAATATACGACTGACATAAAATATACACATTAGATGATACACCGCATATTATTTATATAAGCATATTGTGTATAATATACACAATATACGTATACACATTATCAATCCAACAAAAAATCACGATTTGTCTAATAATACTTGTAATATATTGTAATATATGGTGTATGCGTGTTATTCATCAACAGGGTTAGAAATAATACAACATTGTATAGTGTCAATATCGTGTATAATCAACACTTACAGTTGATGCACTAGCATTATTGGTTTCGTTCTTCGTCTTCTTCACTATTAACTCTTTCAATATGGCAAATTACTTCTTGAAAATGGTAGTTTCTTCGAAGATGAGGGAACAAAAATGGAGGTCTTGATACGAAACAAAGAAGCCAGAAGAAAATGGGTTTTGCAATTTGCTTTTGTTATTTTTTTTTAATAAACCATAATCATGTGGCTTAGATTAATGAAGAAATGATATTTCGTAGAACGTGCATGATAGAGATTGTTTCATACTTCTCTGATATAGCCAGCCTACATTTTTAGGGCTTTTTTCGTCTTTTCTCCCTTTTTCAGATGTCCACGTGCGTGTCAGATGGCCACCTTTACAAATTTTCATTTCTTTGGCTATTTTGATAAAAGAGGGATGAAAGTAGGCTATTTGGAATTTTGCCCCTTCTTTTAACTAGTTTTTAAAAAATTATCATCCTTTTGTCGCTTTTATTAATCCTGTTTTTCCATATTTAAATAGTATTTATAATTTTATCTTATTTTGACCTTGATCAAAAAATTAAACACATTATTTAATATTTTGTTTCATATATTGAGGGTGCTATTTGTGAATTCAAGATATTTCGAACAATGGTCGCCATTGCTTTAATTTTTTTAATTTTGCAATAACTTATCAATATAATAATAATAATAATAATAATAATAATGAAAAAGAAAATTAATTTTAGATTTAGATTTAATGTTCAAGATAAAGAATTTTACTAGCTCGAGATATTTAAATTCACTTTTAATGAAAAATATAGATTCATGTAAAGAAAATAGGTTTTACAGACTTTTTGATATCCTCATATCCTTAATAATAATATATATATTATCACATCATCCATTACATGCCATATAAGCCCTCCGGTAGTGTCCTAGACAAAAAAAAACAAAAATTGAAGGACCAAAACGAAACAAATTGTAAAGTTCAGGAACGAAAAATGCAACTTTTGAAAGTTTAGGGACGAAAATGAAAGTGAAAGTTCAGGGACTAAAATGGTAATTTACCCAAATTAATTTTAAAAAATTTAAAATAAAATAATTTATCAAAAAGTTGAAAGATATGATAACAAATTTGTCATAAATAAATTTTACCTTTTTAAAATAAAAAAAACTAAATCAAATCACTGTGATTCAGATTTAGATCTCAAAATAAAATAAAATAAATATATATAGTTATACTATGTTCTCATATTGTAATCTATATTTTAAATCTTAAACAAAATTTTAAAATAAAAAAGAAATAATTTTTAAATTTAAAATTTTATAAGTGTTAACTTATCCCCTTGAAAATGCATATCACATCAAAATTGATAACATCTAACAAATTTATTTTTTAAATCACGGAAAAATTAATTCTAATATTTAATTGATATCATCCAACAACTTAATTTTAAAATTGATATCATCCGGCAAAATATAAAAAATTAGTAATCTATTTAATCCCCACAAAATTGTTCCCTTCCCAATATCATCAAGATTTTTTGATAATACGTGAATCCACATAAAAATATTGATTTAAAATTAATTAATTAATTATTATTAATAAATATCATTTTCAAAAATTGGAAATTAAAAATCAAATCATTATCGATTCAGATTCAGTAAATAAGTTTCGATTCTAATAATAAAAATGAGATTTGTATTCTGAAATACAAATTTAATATTCACCTATAAATAACCCAACAACAACATAATTCATCCTTTTTATTAACATTATGATGATGATATTCTTCTTTCACATTCTTCCATTGTTTTTATTAATTCAAAGAGGTAATTGATTAATTTTATCATGATGTTTTTCTTTATTAAGTTTCAGGATTTATGTTACAAAATATTTGTTCTCTCTTATCGAAATACATACGGATGAAGACATCTATTGACGATCTCCCACTATTTCAACGATGGTGGATGATTCAAGTCATGCAAGGGTGATGATTCAATTGTTATTGTTTGATGTGAATTGAAAACCCATCTAAAGTTGATGTTTTGATGTAACACACATACACATCTAAGATTTTTACTAACATTCTACTTTTTTATTTTTATTTTTCTTTTCGTAGTATCATGCCCATTCCATAAAAAATTTTAAATGCCTTTTAATTAAATAATAATGAGATTAATAGTTTCAGAATTTTAGAATTTAGATTATCTTATCGAAATACCTGGATGAAACATGACTACTAATGATCTCCCACTATTTCAATGAGGGTGGATAATTCAAGTCATGCAAGGGTGATGATTCAATTATTATTGTTCGATGTGAATTGATAACCCATCTACAGTTGATATTTTAATGTAACACACATACATCAAGATTTTTACTAACTTTCTATTTTATTTTATTTTTAATTTTCGTATTATCATGTCCATAAAAAATTTAAAATGCCTTTTAATTAAATAATTCATGAAAAAATAAAATGAGATTAATAGTTTCAGAATTTTAGAATTTAGATGGTTATAAAAATTTAATAATTAAAAGGTTAATTTAAACTATTGTATAACGTTTTGGGGTCAAATACTGTATAATTCATCATTTTCAATTTTTTTACTTATTTTTCGTATTTTATTTTACTTTATAAATACAAAATTAACTTAGAATAAATATTTTGTTAAAAATAGATTAAAAGAATTTTAATTTAAAAATTAAATGTATCAGGAAAAACAATTCATCACTCAAAAAAATATTTAAAATCGACACAAAAGTGAAACATTCGTGCTAAATTTTACTTTACCATTTCAAAATGTTTTACCAAAGTAATACGCATATCAAAATTTTAAAACTTTTTCATGTAGTGGATAACTGGATATGTAAATATAAAATAAAGATAGTTATTAATTTCTTCTAAAAACAGAATGCAATAAATATTAAAAAGAAGTAAATGCTCATTTTTAGATCATTTGATCATTAAAATTTATTAAGTTATCTAAGAATAATTCTCTGGTTATTAGAGAAATGATGTTTTTAATAAATAAAAATTTATATTAATTTAATATTTATTAAATAAATCGGTGATGAACTCTCTCAATTTTATTTATTGAAAAAAAAATATAGAAATTAGACCACAAAATGATGATTTTTTTTTATTAAAAAAATATATTTTTAAAAATTATTTAATGAATTCATAATAAACTCTTAGTCAATTTTATTTAGTGGAAAAAAAACACTTTTGATTTATGGTTAGAAGAGTGTGCAATAATGAATTATTCATTAATATTAATCCAAATAAACTAATAATGTATATAAATGATATACTAAAGTTAAAATTAAACAAATAAGTGAACACGTTAAATTAGCTATTAAGATTTATTGAAGACAGTGATAGTTATTTAGTAGTTGACATAAAATAACGATAAATATTTGACATAAAAAAAGATAACGATTAATTGACATAAAAGTAGATAATTAGAAATGTAATAATTTGATACACTTTTATGGGTATTACAATAAAATTAAAACAACTATGTTGTTAAACCAAAAACTTTAAATAAAAATTATTATTATTAAATTTTGAAGTGAAAATCAATAAGTAATAATAATTTATATTTTTTAGATAAAAAAAATTAAATGTATTGTAGAAATAAAAACCGCATACTTTGTATTAAAATTTAAAGTAGGGACATTTGCAAATCTAGCAAAAAAATTTAGTAATATTTATAAAAATAAAAGCTTAAAAAAATATTTGCAAATATAGTAAATTTTGATAGTGTTTATGATAAACATTGAATTACATATTTTTACACTTGAACATTTATCACTAACAAAAGAGTAAGAGTAAACGGTAAATAAAATCAATGGATATTATTAGTCAATGATATACATTGATTTTAATAATGTTTTTAAAAAAACAAATAAACAAAAAGATATGAAAGTAAAATTGCATTTCATGAAAATTGTGTAATAGATGAATATCATTTACATTTTTGAAAGAGTTGGGTTATTTTTTAAAATGAAACGGGTAGAGTGGATACATATGTATAAACCTCTCATTAACATTAATAGAAATATAGTTATTTAGAATGATTGAAATGAAGAAAAGAAAAACAAATAATAATAATAATAATAAATTGAACCCTAATTTAACGAACATGCTAAAAAAAAGAAGGGTCAATGATTTCAGGTCGTAATTCCTTCTTTAACAGATAGTAAAGTCTTAGTAAAAATGGAACCTCCGCCCCAAACAGCTTTGAATGGAAGTTTTTTGATCTGTTTCGTATTTAGATGGTAAGAAATGACATCCCCAGCCTTGGTTTTGAGAAGTAGTTCTTCAGAATTTACAAACAATAAGGGTCGCTTAATTCCGAAAAAAGGACCAATTGTGAAAAGCTTTGACCATGATTCATGATTCTTTTCCATCACCCAAATGTTGATAGTTTTATTTTCAATACCATTGTCGGATGGGTAAAGAAAAAGAACAATAGATCCATTCCAAACCCCTATACTTTTGGCAAGACTTAAATTGTAACTCTCCGGTATCGGAATTTGACGAAATACCTCTTCATTCATATCGAAGGATAGGATATGGTCCCGGTCTTCGTCGAACCACGGAGAGTAATGTCTGGCCGTACTGTAATAAAACAACCCCCCCAAGTCATCATCCATCATCGTCACATATGAAGGAGGATAAGACATATAGTCGTGTTCAATATATCCATACATAGGGGTTTCGATTTCTCTCCATCTATCTTTGCTCAAATCATATATTTCAATTTTAGAGGGGTAAATTCTGCCTTCTAATTCTCCTGCCTCGGAAAAATTGATAATGCTAAAGACTTTAAAATCCTTAGATTTGGGATCGTAACCGAATCCGACACAATTTATGTAAGACTCTGCAACGATGGCATCCTCACAAAGCAACCATGGACTGGGTGTGACAAGAATCGATGGGGGAAGTTTGTGAACCTCTTCGGTGACTGGATTACACAAGAAGATATTCTCTGAATAATCGGATAGGCAAACTATACCGTGACTATGACCATTGACTCTTAGAGGATAATAAGGTTTAAGATATGGTGGTATGTTAATATCAACCACATCAATGATGGGGTATGTTACAAGCTGCGGACCAAGAAGAATGGTAATGGGGGAATTGGAATTGGTAAACTGGTTATTATTATTATTATTAATGAGAGCGTGAGCGTAGTATTTACGAACAACATGCCTGAATCCGAATCGGAATCGGAATCGCATCATCATCATCATCATCATCATCATCATCATCATCATCATCATCATCATCATCATCATCATCATCATCATCAGGATTAGTTTTTCTGGACAACCACCTCTCCTAATATCATCGCCTAACTTGCTTTTGGTTTAGGTTTATATATATACTCAATTATATTTAGGCTAGGGCTTCTTTAAATTTTTTTCATATATTCCACCGTATTTTTTCCATATTGATATTTTTTTTTTTTTTTTCATTTCCTGTTTTTCCATATTTAAAATTAAATAATTTATAATTTTATTCTATTTTGTCCTTTATCGAAAAATTAATCACACTATTCAATATTTTGTTTCATAAATAATTTATTAGTTCCAACAATGGTCGGCAGTTGTTTTGTTTTTTTTTTTTTTTTATAAATAATTTCGCATCCAACTTATTGACATAATTATCATTCTAAAACTAATTTTAGATTTAGATTTAATGTTTACGAATATCATCTCTCCTTAATTCTTTGAAAATTTATATAATCGTAGAAATTTTTATGATGGGAATAACAAAGATATGAATTGTTAAAATAAGAAGATCTGATAACAAACTTATTTGAAAATTAAATTCCTATTAATTATTTGCATCTCAAATATGTATAAAAAAAAAAAGAATAAAAGGAATTATTAAAATAAAAAAGATATGACGATTAATAACAAATTTATTAGTAAAAAAAATATTTTTAAAAACCAAAAAAGGAAAGACGAAATTATTATCAATTTGATAATAAATATCTATAAAAAAATCTCATTTCTTTATATACTCATTTAATTAAAAATAATAGTAGTATTTAAAAAATTTCAAATAAGATTTGAATCAATGTAGATATATTACTTGATTTGTTTTTGTTTTAAATTATAAGATTTGAGATACTTCAATATCTTTTCTTATCTGAATTTTTTTTTTTTTAAATTGAAAAACAAAAAACAAAGATGATATAATTGGAGTTTTTTCAATGGAATAATTTTTAGGGGGGTTTTCCATATAAAATTTTCAAAAGAAAAAAAAATGATCACGGTAGATTAGTTTTTTCCGAAAAAAAAAATATCATAATATAATCTAAAATTTACAAAGTTTCAGTAATAAAGAATCAAGGGTAGATTAGTTTTGCCCATGCACTGTTTGGAATGGTGGTTTCTCTCCTTATTAAAACATTGGATTTTAACTTTTTTTTCGGGTAGGAAAATATGTCTAACCAATTAAGTCATGCTCCACCGAAAATGATGTAAATGAATTCATCCCAACATCGATATCATAAAACTTAGTCATATAAAATCTAATTTCTAAAGGACTACATGATCCAACTCACAAAAAAAAAAATTAGGCGGATCAAAGATGGTGTCTAGTTTTTCATGTGGGAGAAACTGTTTGCAAAAATGAAGAAACCGTTGATGCCACAGATGTCCAGTGAATGATGATTGAATTCTTTGGTGTTTATATTGTAAGAAAGTAATTGTCGATGGTTATTTCTCATAAGAAGTAGATCGGAATTCACAAATAGCAATGGCTTCTCAACTCCAGATAGAGGGCCGATTGTGAATATCTTTGACCAACCCGATTGATCCTTTTTCATTGCCCAAACATCGAATGATTTAGGTTTGTGACATGTCGTGAATGCATCTGGGTTACGAAACAGAACAATTGATCCGTTCCAAACCCCCATAGTTCTGACTTTTACAGGCCATGTTCCGAAACTCTCGGGCACGGGAATCCGATCGAATATCTCATTTGTGAAATCAAATGTTAAAATTTGATTGTATTTATGTAAAGCCCACCAGTAATGAACACCCATGTGATACATGCCAAAGGAAGGATCCCATAAAACATTTGTTGTTGCTAGAGTTTGAATTTGTCTCCATCGATTTTTGCTCAAATCGTATACTTCAACTCTATTAGGGTAATAAGACTGAGGATCAAGGTAGAAACTGACAACCCTAACGACCTTTAAATCCTTAGATTTGGAATCGTAGCCGAATCCGATAGTACTTACACCAGGATAAGTTAAACCACCGTGATCAAAACTATCGGACGGAGGAAGTTGATGTAACTTCCCGGTGATCAGATTATACAAGAAGATATCGTATAAACCATCGGAGAAACAAACAATGCCGAGACAATGACCCCAGAGATGCAAAGAAGGAAGTTTCAGAAAAGAATATGGAGGCAAAGGATGGAAATTAATGGTATTGAGATGATGATCATATGTAAGAAAGGTGAATGTGTTATCCCAACCTTTTCCAAAACCAGGTGAATCTGATTGACTCAGAAGAATGGTATTAGAGGAATTCGAATTCGAATTGATGATATTATTTGTGAGAGTCAGAGGTAAAGAATGAAATAAATGTTTAGATACGGATTTGGGCTGATTCAATCCACGCATAATAACAGACATCATCATCTTTTTCTTTTTTTTCCTAAACTTTGGTTTCTGATTGATACTTAAATTATTAGGTTTGACCTAGTATTATCATATATATATATATCCTCTCTTCCTTTCCTTTTCTTTATAAACGAAAGCAAAATCTGCACGACAAAAATACAGAGATACAAACCGCATTAATGAGTTTCTATAAAACCGAATAATATTTTAAGAAACTTTCATTAAAAACAAATATATATATATATTCCTAAAGTTTTACAGATTCAAAATTAAATCTCAATACGAAATCTTCATTTCAAACTCTAATCACTTCAAAACTTTTAATTCATTAATAAATTAAAGACTTTATTAGCATCAGAATATAAGAAAACCCTTTTATTTTTTATATTTTAATTTCATACAAATAAAATAATTCAATATATTTTGTTGTTGCGTAAAAATGGAGAGCTTCCACGTAGACAACGAACTTAATTTATGGGATGAGTCGGAGGTAGTACGCTGCTTCGACGGCGTGCTACGTAGGTACCTGCACAGGAAAGGAAAGGTGCACCGGTGTGGTGCCGGCCTAACACCCTCCGATACTAAAGTTAGAGCAAGCAGAGCTAGTGTGCCAGAGAGAATAGTAGTAGAAATTAGTTACCTAATGAATGAATTTATTCTCCTATTTATAAGAGATTAGGTTGATGACATCATCGTGCCACGTGTCGCGTCGGGATTGGGCCACATGTTGCTTCTCAATTACGTGTCGCTTTCGGGTTATGCCATGTGTCATTTTCTGATTAGACACTTGTAATCGGTTTAGATATGTAAGTCTGTGTTGGAGACTGCGTAGCCAGGTCTTTTCAGGTGCATGGACTTTATGCATAGGTACCACAGTCAGACCAGGTGCTTTAGACCAGGTTCTTTGGACCAAGTGTTTTGGACCAGGTGCCTAAGTACCACGGTAGACCAAGTGCTCTGGTACTGCGGTCAGACGAGGTGCGTAGACAAATTTTGTCAAGTTGTAAAATTCCACGTGTAATCCAATTTCACCCCACAACAGAGGCCCCCTACTCCCGAGTTGAGTTGAGATGCGAGTTCAATGCTACTTGGGAGTATTCTTTCAAAGTAGAATTTTTCTTAGGTGATATTTCTGAAAATATTCTAAGTGTTGAATTTTGTAGCTTGAATTTTCTACCGTTGCACTCGTCAAAATTTTGATAGTTTGTAGCTTGTATTTCTCCTTTGTAATTGAATTTT
Source organism: Gynostemma pentaphyllum (assembly GCA_028015215.1). NCBI lineage: Eukaryota > Viridiplantae > Streptophyta > Magnoliopsida > Cucurbitales > Cucurbitaceae > Gynostemma > Gynostemma pentaphyllum. The sequence goes on along the minus strand of CM051345.1, from coordinate 45,484,143 downwards.
CTGTCATAATTTTTTTTGAGAAAATACTAAATGTTGAAGCTTGGTAGGTTGAATTTTCTGTCTCTGGTCGTTTTGGAGTTGGGTTGTATGTCCAAGTCGTCACGTTTAATCATCACATACTTCGCCCCCTTTGATTTTAAGAGTAAAAATTCTCTTGAAATCAAATATATTAAAATTTTCTATCTTTGATTGAAGAAAAGATTACAAACAATTGAAGAATAAAGAGGGAGTAGAGAAAGAAGAAATGTAACGTCCCGTTAATTTCGTAGTAATTTTTTTTTTATATTATTTATTTATTTATTTAGTTTAAATTAATTTAAGTTTTGTTATTTAGCTACTTATTTAGAATAGAATAATTAAGTTAGTTAAGATAGTTGAATTAATTAAAGTTAATTAAGGGTGCTTTTGTTAGTAAATGAGATGGTGGGACATCACCCAATTTTGTCTTATTCCCACAATTTAGGGCAACTACCATAAATGAAATAAGTAGAAAAAGTACGGTCTTATTCATTTTATTTTTGAACTTCTTACAATAAAAGACTTTATTGGAAATGAAAACTGCAATAAATAAAATTGTTGAAATAAAATCTAAGTTGCTTGACATCTTCATAGGTATTGTAGAGCCTTTTATACGAGTTTGATGTCTTGACCAATACCTCAGTGACCCAGCATGGTCCTTTCTAGAGCTTGGGCTCATTTTCAATAGTCGGACCCCCAAAGATGGTTATTAATTCTCCAAGTGGAAAATTTTGATTATCACGGTCCTGATCTTCCTCATCTCTTTTACTTCTCACAAATTCCTTCAAGTACCCTTTTTGAATTAGGGTCTCAATTTCTTCCTTGAGATCGAAACAATCAAAGGTGGTATGCCTGTGGTCTTTATAGAAGAGGCAATACTTGTCTTTGTTCCTCTTGTTTGACCCCGTTATCATCCTAGGCAGCCGCCTTACCAAGTTTTTGGTCTTTGATCTCTAAGAGTAGTTGTTCGATCGGAACTGTGGTGGAAGTGTATTTTTTAAACTTACTATGAGGAAAACTCAACTTATCAAGTTGGTCTCTCGACTTATGTCTCTTGTCATCCTCGTGACGGTCAGTCCTCCAGGTGAGATCATTTGTTGAGCTTTTTTTTTATACTCAGAATTTCCACTACTGCCTCCTTCATTTAGAGTTTCTCTTGCATTTAGTAACTCTCTAGCGCTCATGTATTTCTGCGCTCGGGCAAGTAGCTCTGTGTATGTAGCAGGTATTTTCTTGCCTAGAGACCATAAAAGTTTTTCATCTTTCAAGCCAGCCATCATAGCAATTAGAGCTATGTCGTCACTGTAACCTTCCACATTCAATACCTCGCTGTTGAATCTTACTATATAGTCTCGGAGGCTCTCCTCTGATTTTTGACATACAGTCAAAAGGTGCGTGATCGGTTTTTTATGATCTCTTCCACCAAGGAACTGAGTTACAAAAGATCGAGTAAGGTCTTTAAAGGGAATTTGGCTTCATTGACCTCCAAATTTGCCAATTAAGGTTTTTTGACCTCCATTTTTATTTTAAACTTTTTTGACCTTATGATGATGTCATTTTAGTGTGAAATGTCTAAAAAACCCCTTTTATTCTCTTCTTCCATGAAACCTTCTTCATCTCTCATTCCATGATTTTTTTTTCTTCTCTTCTTCCATGAAACTATTTTCTTATCTTCTCAATATTATCTCTTCATCTCCCTCACACACGGTGGCGACATAGATCGGCGGTTGGTGGTGAAAAACGTTTGAAAAACTCTCATCTCTCGATTTGTGTATGCATGACTTTGGGTTTTTGAGATTTTCATTTGTATTTTTTATCAATCTCAAAATCTCAACACCCTCTCCATTCTCTACCTCAACACTCTCTTCACATTACCAAGTAATCTTCAAGCTTTCAATTCTTATTATTAAAAAAAAAAAAAAAAAAAAATCTGGGTTGCCCCGAATTTTGCACCGAATTTTGAGTTTTTCCCCCGAATTTTGAGTTTTGCCCCGAATTTTGAGTTTTTTGCCCCGAATTTTGCACCGAATTTTGAGTTTTGCCCCGAATTTTATCCCCCGAATTTTGCACCGAATTATAAGTTTCTTCCCCGAATTTTATCTCCGAATTATGAGTTTCTTCCCCGAATTTTGAGTTTCCCCCAAATTTTGGATCACATGATATTTTTTCTTAATTTAATCTATATAAAATAAAAGAGTTATTTATTAATTTAATCTTTTATATATATATATATATATAATTTAAAAAAAAAAAAAAAAAAAAAACTCCTTACTGTCTCATAATTCGGTGGGTAGAATTGAGTCGGTCCATCAAATTCTAAGACAATGAGTAGTCTTTTTTTTTTTTTTTTAAACTATTTTATATAAGATTAAATTAATAAAAAAAAACTATTATTAATTTAATCTTATATAAAATAAATTAATAAATTAATTTAATCTTAATAATAGTTTTTTTTATTAATTTAATCTTATATATAATAGTTTAAAAAAAAAAAAAAAAAAAGAGACTACTCACTGTCTTAGAATTCGGTGGACCGACTAATCAATTGATCCACCAATTATGAGACAGTAAGGATTTTAGTTTTTTTTTTTTTTTTTTTTTTTTTTTTTTTATTATAAATTATATATATATATATAAAAGATTAAATTAATAAATAACTCTTTTATTTTATATAGATTAAATTAAGAAAAAATATCATGTGGTCCAAAATTTGGGGGAAACTCAAAATTCGGGGAAGAAACTCATAATTCGGAGATAAAATTCGGGACAAAAACTCAAAATTCGGGGAAGAAACTTATAATTCGGTGCAAAATTCGGGGGATAAAATTCGGGACAGAATTCGGGGCAAAACTCAAAATTCGGGCAAAAAACTCAAAATTCGGGCAAAACTCAAAATTCGGGAAAAAACTCAAAATTCGGTGCAAAATTCGGGGCAACCCAGTTTTTTTTTTTTTTTTTTTTTAATAATAAGAATTGAAAGCTTGAAGATTACTTGGTAATGTGAAGAGAGTGTTGAGGTAGAGAATGGAGAGGGTGTTGAGATTTTGAGATTGATAAAAAATACAAATGAAAATCTCAAAAACCTAAAGTCATGCATACACAAATCGAGAGATGAGAGTTTTTCAAACGTTTTTCACCACCAACCGCCGATCTATGTCGTCACCGTGTGTGAGGGAGATAGAAGAGATAATATTGAGAAGATAAGAAAATAGTTTCATGGAAGAAGAGAAGAAAAAAAAATCATGGAATGAGAGATGAAGAAGGCTTCATGGAAGAAGAGAATAAAAGGGGTTTTTTAGACATTTCACACTAAAATGACATCATCATAAGGTCAAAAAAGTTTAAAATAAAAATGGAGGTCAAAAAACCTTAATTGGCAAATTTGGAGGTCAATGAAGCCAAATTCCCGTCTTTAAATGAAGAGATAGACTTCGGTTTGAGCTGTCTGTACCAACCGCGAGCAGGGCCTCCTAATGTAAGGGGGAATGCCCTACACTTGATAGCATCTCGGACTCCCTGGAGCTCCATCCAGGTCCGAAACTTATCGACATGCTCGATTGGATCATTTGAACCATCATGCGTGGTCATTGTTGGCATTTTAAACTTGGTCGGAAGCTCCACCTCCATTATGTCATCACTAAATGGAGGCTCAGTTTGCTCGAGTAAATCTTCTAGTGCAAGAGGGGTCTCTCCTCTATATTCTTTCTTCATATGACCAAGTTGATCTTGGAGTTTTTTCAATTCTGTGCCCAAGGCTGGGCACTTTCTGCAGTAGACTTCACAACATCTGAATGTTCTTTTCTCTTTTGATTGAGAACTTCTCTAAGGTCGGACCTTCATTTCTAACTAGGTTGCTTGTTGGATAAGAGTTATGAGAGGAAGAGGAATTGTCCTGGATATTTAGCCTCGACTTCCTCTTCGAGCCACCATTCTCATGATTCCGTGATTCACCTATACGCTTTATAGGTTCTTTGTCTTTCTTGGATTGTACTTCCTGGTTGTGAGCAAGGGCTTGATGATCGGCTTTCTGTGTAAGAATTTTGAGTATTTTAGCAAGATCTCGATTCACACCTCGAACTTGCTCTTCTAGAGCATCTACCCTTCCATCTGGCATTGGCACAACTCTTACTACTTCTTGATTTTCATCAGCTTGTTGTTGTCGTTCTCTAGTGCTACGAGTTTGATATCTCGTATTACGAGTGTTACGGTTTTCACCGTCATCTATATCATCACCGTGTTGACTTCTTCAACTCATCCTTGATGGTATAGCACTTAGTTATATACTCTTCCCACAGACGGCGCCAAATGTTGTTGAGTAAAAATGGAGAGCTTCCACGTAGGCAACGAACTTAATTTATGGGATGAGTTGGAGGTAGTACGCTGCTTCGACGGCGTGCTACGTAGGTACCTGCATAGGAAAGGAAAAGTGCACCGGTGTGGTGCCGGCCTAACACCCTCCGATGCTAAAGTTAGAGCAAGCAGAGCTAGTGTGCCAGAGAGAATAGTAGTAGAAATTAGTTACCTATTGAATGAATTTATTCTCCTATTTATAGGAGATTAGGTTGATGACATCATCGTGCCACGTGTCGCGTCGGGATTGGGCCACATGTTGCTTCTCAATTACGTGTCGCTTTCGGGTTACGCCATGTGTCATTTTCTGATTGGACACTTGTAATCGGTTTAGATATATGTAAGTCTGTGTTGGAGACTGTGTGACCAGGTCTTTTCAGGTGCATGGACTTTATGCCTAGGTATCACAGTCAGACCAGGTGCTTTAGATCAGGTGCTTTGGACCAGGTGTTTTGTACCAGGTGCTTAAGTACCACGGTAGACCAAGTGCTCTGGTACTGCGGTCAGACGAGGTGCGTAGACAAATTTTGTCAAGTTGTAAAATTCCACGTGTAATCCAATTTCACCCCACAACATATTTAATATCTATAATTTTAATATTTTGAAATCATAATATAATTAAATATATTTTTATTGTTTTATATTATAAATATTATTTCCAATAATTTTTTTTAATTATTGATTGATTATCTATCTATATAATTATTAATATAAATAAAATGATTTTGAACATAAAAAACAAAATAGATTATTGATTTTCAAGAAAGTAAATATCACTAATGTATATATAGATTTTATTATCATAGTTATTAATATTATAATCAATAATTATATAATTGCATGTATTGCATTGCATGTTTGGGGCGTTTTTAGCTCGGTTTGTGTTAATTTTGGTTAAAATCGATGTCAAACCAATTAAAAGTAAGAAAAAAAAAATGACAAAAATAAAAATAAAAAAATAGTTTATATGTCAAAATTGAAATTGACATGTGAATCAATTTTGACACATAAACAACTTAAGTGATTGAATTTCAATAGGTTTTAGTCGGTTTCGATTCAATTTCTATGGGCCTGGGAATTTTATGTGGCAACTTAATTGCGTGCCCCCCTCGGTTTAGATCCTGGCTCCTCCACTAATCGTATGATTATCCTATGAAAATAATTGAAATGCACACAAATCAGCTAGAATATTCACGAATAATTAGAAGAAAAAATAGTGATAAACGACCTCAACTTATAGAAGGATGACGATTGTCATAAATTTAAAATGTAGGCAATATAAATTAGTAAAGGGTATGGTTTGTAATAATCTCAAAATATGTGGATAATTTGTAATCTTTCATAATTATTATTATAACCTTAGTATTCTCCAAAAAAAAATGGTGTTTAAAAACTCATGAACCGTACGAATCAATCATTGCCATGCCATGTGATGTGACCAAAAGTGACACAACCCAATTTCAAAATCAAATTTTCAATTACATTTTATTTTTAAAACAATTAAACTGCATACAAAAAATTCTGCTAAATTGAAATGGCTCATAGAGTTAAGAAACGGAAAGTAGCGGTAATATAATTACGGTAAAAATAGGGGGCCTAAGTGCAAAAAACAAGATTTGTAAATCAAAGATATTTCTACTTATATATCACAATTTGTTTACTGGTAAGATGAAGAATTGAGGCGGTAGACAAACAGTAAGATTAGTAATAATTTGATAAAAGAAAACACTTTAATACTAATTAATTCATTTTTTTAGATTCATTTTTATTAGATAAAATATATTAATTGAATCTATATATTGGTATATTTTATTTTATTTTTTTAAAATAACACACGTAAAAAAGAGAATGGGCTCTCTAACCTATCACTTTTAATGTATTATCATTTGATAAATTAAAGATAATTTCTAACACTCTAATTGTAATTAGGGGCTGAGCCAGAAATATATTTTAGGAAGGTAAAAATATCATAAGACTATTTTTTAAAAATTGAGGGGGGAGGGGGGCAAAATAGACCCAATATATTAACGTATTTCTCTTATTAACTATATTTCATATATATTTAATAATGTTAATAGTTAATAATAATAAATAATTAAATAATGTATCTTAAAATATTTTCTTGAATCAATATAATTTTAAACAGACAATATTATTATTCAAGAATACGTACAACGATAGTACCGGAAATTTTGTCGATAAAACCGGAGTAGTAATGAAAATGGAAGTAATTATGAGAATTTCCTAATTTGCCCACCCAAAAAAAAGACGTAGAGTTGAAGAGAGAGGAAGAGTAAGCAAAAGCATGGAATGGAATGGGAACTCATTCAATGGCTTCGCTTTCATCCATTTTTGTATATTCTATTTTCCCCGTTTCTCACTCCATACGGCATCCTTCCTTCCACTGAACTAATATATCACCTCTTTCTCATTCTCCAAGCTTCATTCTTCAACAATGGCGGATTCTTCATCCTCTTTACTACTTCACTCTCACCTTCCTTCCGTAGCTATTCTTCTTCACTGAGTTCATAATCTTCTTCTTAGTCTCCACTCTCTTTTCTTTCTATCACTCTTTTCTCTGAGCTCTAGGGTCTTTTTTTGTGTGTGATTTTGAGGTGGTATTAGTAAAGGAATCATCTTTTTTGAAGAGGAGAAGTTCGAATGCGGATTCGTTACTTGCTTGTTTGTGTTTCGGCTATGGAGCTTGATTTCAGTTCTAATTTGTTTTGCATTTAGGGTTTTTTTTTTTGGGATGTTCAACGAAATGCTTTGGTGTTGTTGAAAAACGTTCCAAGGACAGATTACGGTTTTGGTGATATGGTTTTGGAAATGAATCGTAGTTTTAGGGCTTTGGAATCGCAAATGCAAGCTCCGGTGAAGCAGAGGCAGCAGCAAGTCGGGGAATTGAGGGGGTCGGTGATGAAAGTTAAGGAAGATGAGCTTGCTTTGTTCTTGGAAATGAGGAAGCGTGAGAAGGAAAGGAATGATCTTCTCTTTAACAGTTCAGAAGAGTTTGATGCGCCTTTAGGTATTCGAATTTCGAACTAAAACTTTAGCTTTGAGGTTTCTGTGTAATGGCGTTGTTTTGGAAATTTCAATTAGTTTACTGTTTAATCGAGTGTTTAAACTGTTTATACCCTCTTTTGTTATGAAATGTTAGATGAACTTTCTGATTTAGCTCATTGTTCTGTGATTATGTTTTATCGATTTAAATGTTCTGTTTTTTTTTTTTTTTAGGAACAAAACCAGGAACTTCTCCCATATTTAATATCTCATCGGCTACCCCGGCGCCTACTCGAAAGACTGGTGCTGATGAGTTTCTTAATTCTGACAATGACAAAAATGATTATGATTGGTAATGTTTATTACCTTGTACTTCTTTCCTTCTAGTTTATTGAATTAAGATTTCCCATAACTTAAAATTTTGATACATTGTACTTCTTTAATTCTAGTGTTGAATCAAGATTCCCCATAACATTTCACTGCTTCTATTATGGGTTACATGATCATCACTAGTGTTGAGCATGGTTCAAAGTCACAGTTTTAGTTACTGAATTAGAGGCTCCCCACATTGTTATCTTGGACTAGTGTTGGGTGATGCACACGTTAGTACAGTAAAAGGGAGACAGAAAGCTTGAAATTGGCACAAGTTTCTTATTTAATATATACCTACTAATAAAACCATCATGGATTAGCCTATTGGTCAATTGGGAAAGGTGTAAACTCATATGTTTTTGAAGTCATGAAAGCTTAGTTGGCCAACTACATAGAATGTTAAATATTCTACAAGTTTTCAGACATCAAATGTTGTTGAGTCAAGTAGTTTCCCATAAGATAAGTTGAGGTATATGAAAGATGGTTCGAACATTCACGAACATTCATGGTTATATTAAAATAAGTTAAACACACTAGTAAGCAAAAATAGAGCACGTGACTTGATTATGTATAAAATTGACAAAAGATAAAATTACGGTAAACTGTAATAATTCACAAATACAAGGTCTAAGATTTCTTATTTGTTGAAAGTGCATTACATGCTTTCTGATATGGATGATGATATGCTGCACGGAGGAAGTCCATTTTATTGGCTTCAATTTATTTTTGAGGAGGATGACAATGGCATGTCTAGACTCTAGTTAAGGATGAAAAGAAAGCTCTTACACTCTCAAGTTTAATACTTTTTTTTTCCTCAACTTATTGCATTACTGAATGACCTCAATACTATCAAAAAAAATAAATTTGTAATGATCTATTTTCTCCTTTTTTGAACAACAAAATATTTTCTGAATATGTTGATTTTGTTGTCAAAATCTTCGACATGATAGAATAATTTTTATTGGTGTTCATTGCCATCACTCCACCATATTATGAGATTTCAGGAACTAAACTTTATAACTATTGGGGGAGCAAGAGATGATTCTGTCTAATTGCCTAGATTAAGGATGGTTTGAAATTTTATGTTCATAGGTGGGTGGGGATGGGGGCTGTTTGGAGTTGCAGACAAGATTATTAGGTGGTTTCTTTTGCTTCTAAAAATCCTTGCTCTCACTCATGCACCTAGGATGGAAAATATTCTTTTAAGGAATGATGATATGTATTACTATTCTGCTTCTTGTGGGCATACAAATGCTCTATGCCTTGTGCTTTTATGGCTGCATACAAATGCTCTATGCGTTGTGCTTTTATGGCTGGTCATGGATTTAACCGGCTAAGTTGTGAACATGAAACAATTTATTTAATCAGAAGATATTTTTTTTCAGGCTTCTAACTCCTCCTGGAACTCCTCTTTTTCCGTCTTTGGAAACGGAGTCAGAAAGGGTATTAATGAGCCATGCTACTCCAAGGGGTCGTCCGAATGTGCTGAAGTCTAGAGTAAGTTTGTTTTCAAGTTCAGTTAGTTGATGTAACTGTCTTTTGTTGAAAAGCATGTGATTTTGAAACCTCGGGAATCTCATTGTATGTATTATTAGTTAATTTCACTCTTCCATGCTGCTTTCATTTGGGTAAGTGTCCGTGTCTTGTGAATTTCACTTGGAGAAGACTGGACTTTGGCATTTTGGCTCATCAAAATATGAAATGTCTGTGGTCCTAGGCAGGGGAGTTATTCTTTCTTTCACAGTTGGCAAATATTTTCTTACTAATTTTTAGTTACGGAGGGTATAATCCTCTTGCAGGCCTGATGAAGTTTACATTTGCAGGCTTAGTGAAAATATGCCAGTGAACTCTGTATTTGGTTGGAATTTGATACTTGATTCTTACTCACTGTATCTTATTTCTTAAGTTTGTGCTGATAATTGTATCTCAATGAAATTTTGTTTATTGAAAAAAAATAATTGTCTGAATCTCCCTTGTTAGTCGTAAGACCCGGGATAAGAATAATTATGCATTTTTTTTAATTGTTTTTGTTCTTGATTTGGTAATTTATTTCTTCTGTTGTGGGTTTAGCTGGCAAATCTCCAACAAGAACCTGCTACCAGGAGCAACTTAGTCTCAAAACAACCAGCTTCCTCCCCTGGATTGAACTCTTCCAGTGGGGGGATACGCAGGCCTTCATCATCTGGAGGTCCTGGATCAAGACCTGCTACACCGACTGGACGTCCTACATTGCCCACAACATCTAAAACCTCTAGATCCTCAACGCCCACTTCTCGTGCAACTTTGCCTTCAAATAAAGTTGTTCCCTTGGCCAAGCCTGCAGCATCTTTAAACAAGCCAGCAGCTGCCTCATCTAAGCCAACAGTTGCCATGACTAAGCCTTCTGTTTTCTCTTCTAAGTCTTCAGTTCCTGCGCGATCTTCTACTCCAACATCAAGAACAACAGCAAGATCATCAACACCAACTTCCAGATCTACCATACCTCCACCGAAACCCACATCAAGAGCTTCAACTCCTACTCGTCGGCCATCCACACCATCAAGCGCTCCATGTTTGTCTCCTTCTCTGGTCAAGTCTTCATCTTCAGTTTCAAAGCCATCTCCAACTGCGTTGAAGAATTCAGTGCCATCGAGAGGGACTTCCCCAACAGTAAAATCCAGACCATGGAAACCGTCAGAGATGCCTGGTTTTTCTCTTGACACCCCACCGAATTTAAGGACGTCACTTCCTGAAAGGTCTCTTTCAGCCACTAGAGGTCGTCCTGGCGCACCCAGTGCACGATCTTCTTCTGTGGAACCTGTTCCGAATGGCAGATCAAGACGACAATCATGCTCTCCCTCAAGAGGACGGTTACCAAATGGTAATGTTCATCTTAGTGGGAGTTCTGTCCCTGCTATACGCCGTGGGCATGCTAAAGTTAATGACAACTTAAGCCCTGTACTAATGGGGACGAAGATGGTTGAAAGAGTAATAAACATGCGCAAATTGGCCCCTCCAAAGCAAGATGACAAACACTCACCATATGAGAATCTATCAGGGAAGTCTTCATCACCAGATAGCTCAGGGTTTGGGAGGTCGCTATCTAAGAAGTCTCTTGATATGGCAATTAGACATATGGTATGCATCTATGTTTCTTTTGCAAGGTTTTTTTTTTTTTTTTTTTAAATGTGGAGGGGAATATTTTATGCTAATTAAATAATATGATGTTTCTCCTTCTTCTTTTTTTCCCACATTTGAAGATCCTTTGCAATGGATATTCTTGTTTTCACACTGTTCAAATTATTCATGTGCAGGATATAAGGCGCAGCATTCCGGGTAATCTACGCCCATTGATGACAAATATTCCAGCTTCTTCAATGTATAGTATACGATCCGGACCATCTCGAAGCAGAACTGTTAGTGTTTCAGACTCACCTCTTGCCACAAGCAGTAATGCTAGTTCTGAAATGAGTGTTAACAATAACGGTCTCTGTTTAGACTCTAGTGAAATGGAAGATGAAATAGGCAGTGAAAGAGTAGGCCGGTCTCCTCGCAGTCTGTATGCTAGGTGAAGGTTGGTTCCAGGGATATTAACCTCGGATTCAAACCGCCAATCTGATCGATTTAATTCTTGTCTTTGGACATCAACTTTCATGATAGTAAAAAGATGATAATCATGGAAGTGCTAACCAGAATATGTGTCTTAGGACTAATGTAAAGTTCATTGGAGTCATGATTGTTGTATTTATGCAATTCTAGAGCTTTGTATGTTTAGGGAATCAAGTTATATGTTGAACTATCTTCTTGTGCATTTTCTACACGGTCGAGATATTTTGTAGTTGCTCAAGGAAATGGACTTGTATATCAAATTTCCACTCCCCAGTGCTGATTTCATGCTGTCACTGGAATTGGCCTGCGGTGTTTATTGGCAAGTGGATATGCCTTTAGTTCAATGCTTACCTTGTTAGTTTTATTTGTGTATTTAGGGTTGGAATGGTTCTGTTCGGTTTTCTTACTGAATTGAAAACCGAACCGATCTGAATTTGGTTGGGTTCGTCGGGTCTTGATTCTAAACCAACTCTGGGTTGGTTTCTTGTGGAACTAACCTTATTGATCAGGGGATGTGATAAGCTGACTGATCGGTGTCGGTTCAGTCGTTTTTTCACAGTTTCTTCTTCCACGCCTAGGAATGTTAGACTTCACATCTTGATTTGATATCCCTTTTGCCTTCTAATATTCTTTAATTCAAAATTTCCATGCTCAGACTTCTGATATTGTAGGATTAAGAAATGCTTTTTAATCTTCGGATGTTGTAATATTTTGATGTTAAAAATTTAATGACTCATTTGAAAAACTATTTACAATATAAAATTGAGTTAAATTAATGAAATTGATTGACTTTATTCCATTCAAATCTGCATAAAAGTCAATTATATAGTTATTTACTTGATTTGATTGTAATGATGTTTTTAACATCATAGTTTTTATTTGAGTATAGTATAATTAGTTAGACATCATTATTCTCCTCTATAAACCTGAAGGTTCGAGCTCCCTATCCTATAATTTGATTAATGCATATAATATTTTAGAAAGAAAAAGAAAGCTTGAAAGTAATTAAATCATATTTATAGAACTGAAAATATAATTTAATTTGAAATTCGAAGCCCACTTATATGATATCAAAAGCAAGGGAGAATTTCAAAAATATCACAATGACAAAATTTAGTTGAAAAAGGCAGGAGGTTGAGTGGGGGATTAAATTAATTAAGCACCTTGTTTTAGAATAATATAATAAGATATCCCTTCCAAGTAAATGCCGGGTTCATGCGATTGTCTTTTTTTTAGGGCAAATAGATTGTTTATTAAAGAAACTCAAGTCTAATGTCAAAATATTACACTTTCCATGCAACGTGTTCACATCTAATTCGTTAAACCGCATAATTAGAATTTAATCATTATTATATTTAGCAAATAATTTTTAATTCTCTCTCTTCCACATGCATATGAAATGAAGCTAGGAAAGGAGAGGAAAAGACCAATTTATAATTGATTACCTCAACAAAAAAAATTTATAACAAAGCTGACCCTTATAATTTGATTTGAGACTATTTTTTTCTTTTTTTTAATTAGAAATGTTTTGGTTGATTAATTAGAGTGGAATGCATTTTTTACCACTAAAACACATTAACACGTGTATTTTATAAAGGGTAAAATGCAAATGAGACCCCTGTGGTTTTTTCAAATGCATGAACACCCCCTGTAGTTTAAAAATGGCAAATCACACCCCTGTGGTTCTAAATTTTTTCAATCAGACTCATCCCCTTCAATGCTAATAATTTTCTTTTGGTCATAACTTCTTCGTTTGAACTCCGATTTGGATGATTCAAGATGTTTTGGAATCCTAATTTCGGGCTCTATATATTAGTCACTTCAAAACTTTGAAATCATTAATAAATAAAAGAGTTTATTAACATAAAAAACTAGGTATGATTAACACCGTTAACTCTTTTGATTATTAATGATTTAGAAGTTTTGAAGTGACCATAGCGTAGAGACCGAAATGAGGATTCCAAAACATCTTGAATCATTTAGATCGAAGTTCAAATGAAGAAGTTATGATTTAAAATAAAAGGGTAAAATACGTTTTTGGTCCCTATAGTTTCACTTTGGTTTCATTTTGGTCCCTGTACTTTCAAAACTGACTTTTTTCGTCCCTGTAGTTTCCAAAACCCACTTTTTCCGTCCTTCTGTTAACTTTTCCGTCTGGGACATAAACGGCTGCTGAAGTGGCATTTTTCTTGCTTATGTGGCATTAAGTTGTTGGCAGAAGGAGGAATCGAAGGAGGAGAATTCGAAGAAGGAGAAGTTGAACGAGGAGAAGAGCAATGGCTACTCCCTGAATGTCTCAACAATCATCTGCTGCAACAAAAGGAAAGAAGGAGAAGAGCAACCTTACAAAGATGATGAAGAAGACGGAAATCTAATGATAAAAATATTGGCTGCCAAGAAAATTCTCATGGATCGAAGAGAAAATCAAGAACAAGAACTTGATTGGGAACTAAAAGCAGTACTATCCCTATAAATAGATCTCAAGAAACCCATGGATCCCGATGAACCCATCAAACCCGATAACTACACCGAATCCGGTGATTACATCGTATAAAGCCAAAATTGAGATTTGGCCACCGTCATCCTAATCCTCATCATCCGTTTTTTTTATTCTTTTTTCTGATGCGTTTTTTGTTTATTAATTTCGCCTGTGAAATTTCCACCTCTTCTATTCCATGTAAATTTCTCTCTCTCTCTCTCTCAGTGGATTTTGATTTCTTCCATTTTCTTGTTCTTCCGATTTCATGCAATGAAGTTTTTCTGATCAATTTTAGGAAGAGGAAGAGGAAGAACGATGAAGAAGAAAGCTCCTCTCGCTCCGGGGCGCCACGTTCTCTGGTTCAGCTTAAAGCTTGTTATCATCTTCTTCATCGCTCTTTTCAGGCTTCATTCATATCCTCGGAACGACCTTTCTTCTTCTCCTCCTTCTTCTTCGACTTCTCCTCGTTCAAGAGTTGATTTTCCTAGCTAGAGAGCAGGTGGGAGAAGTGTTAGGAATGATGTCCTAGAACTTGTAATTATTTAATAATAATAATTTATTAAGAATAAATTAAATAAATAAACATAAGTTCTTTATATTATCTAGATTGATTCAATTAATGATATTAGGAATATATGGAAATATATAAATATCAAAAACATTCAAATAGTAAACCCTAAGTTACTCTTATGAAATCACGACTTAGTATGTGAGTCATACAAGAGGATTAAAGTCGAGATGAGTAACTTAAACGTGTCTACAGTAAACGGATAACGTTTGGGAACCTTATCCTGGTAACACTGTTGATAGCTTCGCATTTTGTTTATAGACAAATGATCGAATCCTGATCATTCATGTGGGAGACATGAAATGGAAGTATCATATTCAATGTTGATTGAATAAGACAGGACCACGATGTTCGATCAAATTTCTCATTAGTACCGCTTTTACGAGAAATAATCGAATATCAAACTAAGTTTATCAACCGTGATAGATCTCAATCCCGAGTGAAATGCGGACTCCTATTTGTGGAGTTATGTTCTTTGATTCACATGGTTGAGAGCGTCTGTAAGAACGCTCAATACACTCTGTTTTGGGAACATGACTAGATAAGTAGTCTGGGAACTCATTTTCACAAGATGGAATTCATAACTTTCCTATAAATTAACGGTATCGGTCCGATACCTAAATATTTTAGGAACTTTAGGAAACTCCCTTGATGTCTTGATTCGAGACATGAACAAGTGACGTCACGACTTCTATTTATCACGAAGTATCTTATCTCTAGTTCGACTAAAGATAAAGTTCATTGGAGAATCGCGGGAACACAAGGATAAAGCGGTAATTACAGGGGCAAAACGGTAAATTTATCCGCCTGTAATTATGAGGGTTCCACGTGAAGGATAATATCACAGATATAAATAATGATAAACTGAATGGACATAACTCATCTATAGTGAGGGGAGTTCAACTATGAATCTATAGTGGAATTATTCATAGTTAGATAATAAGTAATTAATCGATTATGTGTTAATCACTTAATTGACTAATTATTAAGCCCATGATCTATAGGTCCATCGGGTCCCTATGCTAGCCCAAATATCGTAGTCGCGAAATCAAGTAGAAGAAATGGAAATTTTAAGTAAAGTGAATTACTTAAAATGGGCAATATTAATTGTTTAAATATTGAGTATATTTAAGCGGTAATTAATATAAACATTATTAATTGTTTAAATAATGAGTTTATTTAAACATGAAATTAATAATGAAATATTATTAATTAGATATTATTAATTATTTAAATATTGAGTATATTTAAATGGTAATTAATAATTTGAAATTAATTGACAGTTATTAATTGTTTAAATAATTAATTTTATTTGAACGGAAATTAATAATTAAAATTAATTAATTAATAATAAAATATTGTCAATAAAATTATTAATTAAATAATGAGTTTATTTAATGGAAATTAATAATTATAATATTTATTATTAATTATTTAAATAATGAAAATTATTTAAATGGAAATTAATAATTAAATATAATTTGATAATATTTAGACGGGAGAAAATATTAATATTATTAATTGTTTAAATAAAATATTTATTTAAATGGTAATTAATAAATAAATTAATTAAGTTGGACTTATTAATTTGAGAGAGAATTTCAAGCCCAATTGGATTAATGAACCCAATTGGAATTGGCTAAAATAATTAATTAAATAAATTAGAATTATTTATTAATTAATACATGAATTTTCGCCATATGATGTATTTTGGGAAGAGATAATTGTTTGAATTATATCCTAAAATAATTACATAGATTTATTTACCCAAGATAAATAAAAATAAAGAAAATAAAATAATCTCCTATTTATCTATGGCATTTTCGAAATTGCTAGATAAAGGAAAGAGATTATCTTTTTCTTTTTGTGTTTATCTCTATAGATTAATCCTAATGTGATTAGGATTCCTATTTTTCTATAAATAGGAGGGTTGGGTCATTCATAAATCACACAATATAATTCCATAAAAAGTTGGAACTCTCTCTTCCTCCTCTCCCTCCCTCATTGCCGATTTTCTCATAGTATTGGGAAGAAAAATATTTTTTTCTTCTTCCCAATTTCTTCTAAAGTTCGATCCCACAATCGAATTTCGTTTGATCGATCGGGATATAGCGTAGAAGATCTGGTGTTGCTGAGGATTTGAAGCTGTAAAGAAACCTCCAACCGATTCTCCATTATTCAGTCAATGTAAGTTCCGGTTTTTAATTTTCGAATATATAAGCATGAATCTACATGTTTTATCACAAATTGCATGATGTTAATAGATCCGTTATTAAATGTTAATAAGTTTACTAAATAAAATTCCGCTAATTTAGTAAATCATCCCTTCAAGAAGATCAAGAGTTGATTCGTGACCAACTGGTTTTCGTTCTCACTTCAAATTTTGTAGCTTCGATTGGCTTCAACCCCGATCTTCCATGGCTGGTAAGACGAAGAAGAGGAAGACGAGGAAGAATTAAAAAATATTGTTTTAAAGTACTAAAATGCCACCTCATTTAAAAATATTAATAAAAAAATCAAGTCAACATGCCACGTCATTAAAAATACCATGACTAACAGTCAACTAACAGAAAAGTTAACAGAATGACTAAAAAAGTGGGTTTTGGAAACTACAGGGACGAAAAAAGTCAGTTTTGAAAGTACAGGGACCAAAATGAAACCAAAGTGAAACTATAGGGACCAAAAACGTATTTTACCCAAAATAAAACTAATGGCATTGAAGGGGAGAGGCCTGATTGAAAAAACTTAGAATCACAAGAGTGTGATTTTCCATTTTCAAACTATAGGGGGTGCTCATGCATTTAAAAAAACCACAGAGATCTTATTTGCATTTTACTCTTTTTATAAAACCAGTCAAAAAGAACATCATTTAACCACATCATTAAATTTAAATGATGAGTGTAAGAATAAAATATAAAACTCAGTTCAATTCTTCGTATTATTTATTACTACCATTTGTTATAAATTTACTGAGTGTAAAAAAAGTTATGGATGTAATCACACTCCTAATTCATCTAATCCATATTTATGAAACTCTTTATAATATTAAATACGTGGGAGTTTTATAATGTGTAAACTGCTATAAATAACCTTTTTTTTTTAAACCTATAAATAACCATATTTAAGAAATGAAGATATAGAATAAAATTTAGAGCAATTATCTCTCGTATAATTTTCTCTCTTAACTATTATCTTTTTGTCCTAAATCTTTTAGGGAATGGTATTTTTTTTCCCTTTAGTTTTATAACTTTTTTTTTTTTTTTTTGAAGCGAAGTTTTATAACATATTTAACTTTAATTATATGCTAAATGAAATAAAAACATTTTTTCCTCACTTGACTCTAGAAAAAAAGCGATTTCAAGGATTTGTCTTCCAAAGGATCTTATATACAAACGGTTCATTTAATAATTATCCTTTTCACTGATTACGTTAAACGCACAAAACTTTGATGTAACTAAAAAAAATAGAGTATTATTTGCATAAGGTGAAGGGTATTTAGAGCTAAAATAATATATGAGTATGATTTACAAATACTTGAAAGCACACGAAGGTTTAGTGCTAAAAATTAGTATATAGGTATGATTTGAAAATACATGAAAAATATATTCTCAAAGAGAGAATCTTTACTTTACTAGTTTGAGTTATGGGTTTTATACAATAATATATCATATCATCGTTATAAAATCGCTCTATTTAATTTTTTTTACCAATAAGTGAAGAGGATTTTGGAAAGAGCGTTCCCAGTTAAAAAAAAATGACGAAGTACACTTTGCAATTTATAAACCTATAGAGTACATTATATTAACTTCTTTCTATATATTATGAATTAATATAGTACAAATAAATACTACACAAATCAAACTTCTATAAAAATCCTATAAATAAAATTTATCTCCAGATCAATTCCTATTATTTTTATTCTTATTTAATATTCATCCATTTATAATATATATAAATAACTTGAATTATCTTCCAAATCTCATAATTAGAAAGGGTAATGTAGCATGTAGGGAAAGAAAGACTTTCTGGGTCACTGACATTAATGGCCCACGTTGAGTCGAGCATCCACTTTTGGCATTATCTTAAATGGTATTTTTTTTTTTTTTTTTAATTATTTAATTGGAGAGGGTGAGATTGAAACTTTGAACCTCACGAGAACGAGAGTATTAATACCTAATTAATCAAGATAATGAGAATATTAATACCTAATCAATTGAGTTATGTTCAGATTGACGAACACCTTCTTAAATGTTAAATCTTACTATAATCTATAATACATCACGTAAACATTTCATTGATTTTTTTAATTTGATTTTATTCAATTTTTTTTATTTCTTTTAATATCTCTTTAGTCTTCCTTTCTGAGACTCCTGACTTGGTGAATTATTTTCAATTATTTTCGGTCTTCTTTCACAATGAATATCGGAAGATCTATCATTTATTGACACTACTATAAGATAACATATTCTATTTAAATCAAGTCTTCAATGTTATCTGTATTGCTTTCATCACCAAAAATCCAAATTTTTTACACAACTCAATTCTCAATGCCATTT
This sequence comes from Gynostemma pentaphyllum, assembly GCA_028015215.1. Lineage (NCBI taxonomy): Eukaryota > Viridiplantae > Streptophyta > Magnoliopsida > Cucurbitales > Cucurbitaceae > Gynostemma > Gynostemma pentaphyllum. The sequence goes on along the minus strand of CM051345.1, from coordinate 45,465,209 downwards.
ATTTATGCTTTTTTGTTATTGACAATAGAGAAAGCAGAATTGAATCATTCAAGGTAAAAGGTGGCCAAATCTAGCCAAGAATAATGTCAAACTAACTCATAATATGAAGATTAATCACATATACATTTTATTGATTTTTTTTTTAGATATTACAACCAATCGAAGGTGGGGAAACTCTAACTTTCAATCTTATGAAATGAATTTGTTTGGGTAAAATATCATTTTGGTCCCTAAACTTTCACTTCGGTTTCATTTTCGTCCCTAAACTTTTAAAAGTGATATTTTTATCTCTAAAATTTACGGTTCGTTCTGTTTTAGTCATTTCATCCGTTTTTCTGTCGAGACACTAACAAAAGACTTAAGTGACATAAAATTGATGATGTGGTCTTATATAATTTGGTAATGAGGTTAAACCTCTTATATTTTCTGCTTCATATGGAACTGGAAGTTAATCCGTAAAAAAACGAATATACGGTGAGATTAAAGAGGATCTATTAGGTGTGATTAAAGTATGAAATTAACCTTACTGTATATTCATTTTTCCACGTCATTTAACCTTACTACCAAATTATATAATGTTACATCATAAATTACATGTCATATAAGCCCTCCGTTACTGTCCAAGATGAAAAATGTCACTTTTGAAAGTCAAGGGACAAAAATAAAATCAGAGTAAAAGTTTAAGGACCAAAATGGTATTTTACCTAAGTTTTTTTTTTAATATCTCCTGAGACTCGTGATTTATTTTCAATATTTTCAGCCTTATTTATATCAAACACCTGTTATTTTCACAACGAATACAACTGCTCTAAATCTCAATTATTGCCACTAATATAATATAACAAATTCTATTAAAATAAAGTCTTCAATGTTACCTGTATGCCTTCATCATCAAGAATCCAAATATTTTACAAGAAAACCAACAAAATTCTCAATACCATTTCTATATGTTTTTTTGTTATTGAATCTTTCAAGGCAAATCTAGAAAGAAAAGTTCTGTTGGTTCTTATGCAATTCCTTTCCAACTTTTAAAAAGATAATATTGGTGTCACTCTTTTTCTGTCTCTAGTTTACTTCCATCATTCATAGAAGCTCAGTCCTGCCCATCTGAGTCTAGCTCAACTAGTTAGGAACCAATACTCGTTTTTCTGAAGTTGAACGTTCAAGTCTCCCTTCCCCCAATTTGGTGTAATATCTCGGGATAAAAAAAAGTTCAATCCTTAACTATGGAGCATGGAAGAAATCTCCATCCTATATTGCAGTGGTGCAAATTCGAGTTCATTGTAATGTCATTTCTTCTAATAAAGCTTCATTTAGCTTCAGCAGGAGTTGGAGGAAATGATACAGATATGCTTGCTTTGCTTTCTTTTAAGTCACAGATAATTCATGACCCATTTGGTATTTTCACCTCTTGGCATGAATCTATTCACTTTTGCAACTGGGAAGGTGTTAAATGTGGTGGTAGAAACCAGAGAGTCACTGAGTTAGATCTTCATTCGTATCGATTTGTCGGTCGATTATCGCCTTCTATCGGGAATTTGAGTTTCCTTACATCATTAGACCTTCATAACAATAGCTTTGGTGAAGATATTCCAAAAGAAATAGGCAGTTTGATCAGCCTGCACATATTGAACTTGGGAAGCAATTATTTTGTTGGGGAAATTCCCATCACTATAGCTAATTGCTCAGAGCTTCAATACATTGGATTAGGAGGAAACAATTTAACTGGAAAACTACCTTCAGAACTTGGGTTACTAACTAAGCTTCAAGAACTTGAATTGTTTTCCAACAAACTGTTTGGAGAAATTCCCGAATCAGTCGGAAATTTGTCGTCTCTTAGGAGTTTCCGAGCCACATTGAATAATCTCCATGGCAATATTCCAAGTAGTTTTGGGAAGTTGAAAAATTTGACAGATTTTGTAATTGGTGCAAATAACTTGACAGGTACTATACCTTCCTCAATTTACAATCTTTCATTTATCGAAGTGTTTTCGGTTCCTGTAAACCGGCTTCAGGGTAGCCTTCCTACCGATTTCGGCCTTGTATTTCCTAATCTTCAGATTCTTAGAATCCATACCAATCAATTTAGTGGACCAATTCCTTTTACTCTATCCAATGCCTCAAAACTTGTAGCATTTTCCATCTCCAATAACATGTTTACAGGGAAAGTGCCTAGCATGGAAAGCATGCGAGATCTCGAGATTGTAGGAATAGATCACAACTCTCTTGGCTATGATGATGTTGGTGACTTGAATTTTCTGTCTTCTCTTGTTAATTGCACCAATTTAACTTCTCTGATTATTAGTGACAACAATTTTGGTGGGGTGCTTCCAGAATATATGAGCAACTTCTCCACAAGGCTAAGGCTTATAGGATTTGGAAGGAATTTCATACAGGGAACCATTCCAACTGAGATTGGAAACCTCGTTAGAGTGGAGGCTCTCGGTCTGGAGACAAACCAATTGACTGGTTCTATACCAAGCTCATTAGGCAGACTAAAAAAACTGGGTGATTTGTTTCTCAATGGGAATAAACTCTCAGGGACACTCCCTCACTCTCTCGGAAATTTGTCGGTTTTAGGCAGATGTAATCTGAGGCTAAACAACTTAATAGGAGCCATACCGGCCAGTCTCGGAGAATGCAAAAATTTGCTAATGCTGGCACTTTCTCAGAACAATCTGACTGGTACAATACCAAAGGAATTGTTGAGCATCTCATCTTTAGCAATTGCTTTAGATCTGTCTGAGAATTATTTGACTGGCTCCATTCCTTTGGAAGTGGGAAAGCTGATAAATCTTGGCTATCTGCATATTTCCAAAAACAAGCTAACTGGGGTAATTCCCTCTACTATCAGTGGCTGCACAAGCTTAGAAAGTCTATATTTAGATGGGAATTTCCTTCAGGGAAATATTCCTCGGTCGTTGAGTTCTTTAAGAGGGATTGAAGAAATTGACCTCTCTAGAAACAATTTGTCAGGCCAAATTCCAACTTATTTGCAAGATTTCAGCTTTCTCAGATATTTAAATTTGTCTTTCAATAATTTGGAAGGTGAAGTTCCCATTCAAGGAGTGTTCAAAAATGCAACTGCACTGTCTGTTATTGGAAATAAGCAACTTTGTGGTGGTATACCTGAATTGAATCTAGCCAGATGCAATTTGAATAATCCTACAAAGAAGAAATTAACTACCATGGCGAAAATAATCATCTCGATTTCCGGTGGAGTGGTGGGAATACTACTGATCTTATGTTTCCTGCTTTCTTATCGGTTTAGGAAGAGAAGAAGTTTGCAAAACTCAAGTCAATCACTGAGAACTTCCTATTTTAGTTTATCTTACAATGATCTCCTTAAAGCAACTAATGAGTTTTCTCCTGCCAATAAAATTGGATTCGGTAGTTACGGGTCAGTCTATAAAGGAACTCTCATTCATGATGGAAGTGTTGTTGCAGTTAAAGTGTTCAACCTTCAACATAAAAGGGCTTCAAAGAGTTTTTTGGCAGAATGTGAATCCCTTCGAAACATCAGGCATCGGAATCTGGTCAAAATTCTTGCTGCATGTTCAAGCGTTGATTTTCAAGGAAATGATTTTTTGGCATTGGTTTATGAATACATGGTTAATGGGAGCCTTGAGAATTGGCTACATCCAAACGATAATTTAAACAAGTCAGAGGGTGAGGCGTATTTGAATATCATGCAAAGGTTAAGCATTGCCATTGATGTGGCTAATGCTTTGGATTATCTGCACAATGATAGCCCCATGACAATAGCTCATTGTGACTTGAAGCCTAGCAATGTTCTTCTCGACATTAACATGACCGCTCGTGTTGGAGATTTTGGATTAGCAAAATTCATTTCTGGAGCTTCATTTCCGAGCAGTTCAATCGAAACCGGTTCCATTGGTATTCGAGGCTCTATTGGCTATGCTCCTCCAGGTGATTTTTATTTTGTTAATCTGATATATTACCTTTTTGAAAGTTTGGGTCAGTATCTCCAATTCTCCACTCAAATAAAAATCATACTTTTCTTTTTTTTAATATGTATATATACTTCTATATTCTTCTTGATAAAAATGTTTTAGATTTTCTGTAAACTACTTGTTTAAAATAATAACTCCTCCCTCAACTGTCCATAAACAACTGTAGAGTATGCTATGGGAAGCGAGGTTTCAATATATGGAGATGTGTACAGTTACGGCATCCTATTGTTGGAGATGTTCACTGGAAAGAGGCCAACTGATGAAATGTTCAAAGATGGATTAAACCTGAACAACTATGTTCTGATGGCTTTACCCGAACGGATAGAACAAATAACGGATCCAACAATGTTCCTTAACGAACTAGAGGGAGTGAGCAACAACGGGACTCTGCTTCTGACTAATCAATCTCAAAATATTCAAGAGTGCTTGTTTTCCATTTTCAAGATTGGAGTTGCATGTTCTGTCCAAAACTCTAGTCAAAGAATGAATATCAGTCAAGCCGTCACCCAACTATGCCTTGCAAGAAACAATTTTTCACTGAACTTAGAGGAGTTTTGAGGAGCATAATACCTTGGGAATTTTTTCTTTTGTAAGTCAGGCCTCAATAATGCAAAGCTATGCCTTTTATACATGTTTTTGTAGTAGATTAATCACTAATGTTGTCTCACTTGACTTTTTAGGTCTATTTTAAGATAAACCATTCATAGATATGCATACTATAGATTTTTACTCTTTTTGCTAGGAAAAGGAAAATTATACAAGTTTTTTTTTCCGACGTTTCTCTAACTAATAGATTGTATTTCCATTGATGCAGAGAACAAAATGCAGTTATATGTGATGAATTAAATCCTCCAAACCAACCAAGATTGCTTTAAGTTGTCAAGTTTCTTCGTAATCGTCACGACTGAGCATGAAAGTCATCAATTTTCTTAAGATTTAGCCAAAAGCTTGATTTCTTTTACAGTTTATTGTAATTTTTTGTTGTATAAAAGAATGAAACTTTAAATTTTGTTCTCACACATGAAAGAAAACAATGTAAGAAAGAGTCAATCCTAATCAAACTAATCTATATGCCTGAATTCTATTTGGGTAATGTAACTATAAATATTATTTTGTTAATATTTTGCATTTAATCCATTAGATTACAAGTCACTGTTTATACAATAAAGTATAGATGTAAATATGTAATGATCAACATGAGGTCCATTTCCTGCATGACTGCTCATTTTTCAGATTTTGATCTCATACAAAGTTATTTAACAGGTTGAGTTTCTTGTGAGGAAGAATCTTGAATATTAATTGGTCACGGGGAGTAACTTTTACTACGTGTCTCAATCCTATTGAATAAAGCAAAGTAGTAGATAATAAATATATTAACTTTTTTAGTCAATACATGGGACCCAATACGTTTTATTTAATCAAAATGGAACACGTAAGAAAGTCAAGAGGAGACTAGTCAATACCTAAATATCTTCTTTCTTGTAATCAATTAAGTGATTACTGTTATAATTGGACGTTTACTATTTGTTTTCCCCAGTGGAATTTTCAAATTCAATGCAAAAGTGAATTTTTTTTAAGAAATAATTAAACTACTTCCCGTAACAAGACTAATGGGTTAACAAAAGAATATCATTATTAATTTGAATATAGCTCGACTAGCTAGTCATCAATATTATCTTTCATAAGTTTAAAGGTTCGAGTCTCCCCTCCCTAATATCTAAAAAATGAACATCATCTCTTTTTTTTCCTTTCAACTTTCTCTAATGACTCATGACCTAAGGAATGTCAGCAGCAGCAGTAATTAAAATCAGCAGCAGAGAGAAGAATAATATGGAGCACTTTATTTAAGGTCATTTCAATACTTTTTCAAAAGTATTTAAAAATACAACATGTAATTAACGGGTAATCAATGTTAATCATTTTAGACGATTACGTCAATCAAAATAAAATACTTATACACGCGCCAAAAAATACCCCTTTTACTTACTATATTTCCATTAAACCAAAACTCCATAAGCAATGTATTGAGAAAATTGTTCATCTTTCTATCTATCATATCCATTTTCAACTGTCAACAAAGGCAGATTCAGCCAAGACAATAGCACGAGCAAGAGCGGCAGCTTTATTCTGGCATTCTTGAAATTCATCATCAGGGTTACTATCAGCAACAATTCCAGCACCAGCTTGAAGATGAGCGACCCATTCTGGTCTTCTTTTCAAATTATCCTTGTACGAATATAATGTGTCGTAACGACTATGAGATGATGTTGGGAAAACAATGGTTCTCAGAGCAAGTGCTATATCCATTTCACCACTAAATGAAACTGTTCCAAATCCACCACTATATGGCCCTCTTCTTGTTGGCTCCAATTTGTCTATTAATTCCATTGCCTTCACCTAACATTGAGAAAAAAAAAACACTTTTTTTAAACTTTTTTTTTTGGCAAAAGGAGACTTTTTTTTAACTCACCTCAGCAATTTTTTAATAGCAAAGACAATTCAGATTAACGGAGCATACGATGAGGACGTTTTTTACACTTTTAAAAGCACAGGGACAAAAGCGACAAGAGTATGAAAGGATAGAGACGAGGAGTATAATTTAACCTTAGGTGCTCCGCTGACAGTTCCAACAGGTAATGCAGTTTTCAAGGCATCCCAACTAGTTAGATTGTCAAGCAACTCTCCTGTAACCTGCACAAAGTAATTTAGAGAAATGTAGCTTAAATATGTGGTCTTCTTAAATAAAGCTTAATCTATGTGTGGACTCCGATATTTACACAAAACCCAATCACGTGGAATATTAGTAATTAGAGAGAAAATGACAATGTGGGGTATGAATTCATGACCTCTTACTCCAATACCATGTTAAATAACCAACAGACCGAAAATGTTAAGTTGTTAGGGCTAAAGAAAATTTAATCATTTAATATATCTCGACACTTCTCAACTACAGAGAAAGATATTTACCGTGGAGCTTATATGCATTACATGCGAGTAACGTTCAACATTCATAAGCTTTTCTACCTTCACTGAGCTGTGTTTTGAAACCTGCATCAACAATTTATGTTTCAAAGGCCAGTATCCAGTTCATAAAATCAACAAAAAGAAAGAGAACACAATAAAATTCATGTACCGAACAATAAAAGCATTTTAATTTCATCATATAACCATAAGTTAGCTTTGAACAATAAAAATGTTCATGAAACCTTGCCTTGCCAACATCATTCCGAGCCAAATCAACCAACATAGTGTGTTCTGCACATTGTTTTTCTTCACTCATCAACTGCTCCTCCAATATAGCATCTTCTTTTTCCGTCTTCCCTCTTCTTACGGTTCCGGCCAATGGACGACTAACAATCTTATTCTGTCAAAAACATTTTATATAAATTAATTTAGACCCCCTTTGAAAACCATTTCATTTCCTGTTTTTAGTTTTTAGTTTTTAGTTCTGAAAAACAGAATTGTGTGTTACCCCTTTTACACGAGTCAGAATTTCTGGACTTGAGCTAACCAATGTACAACCTCTAGCCTGAGAAAAAATATATAACATGAAAAAAAAATAAGAAATTGAAAATTTATAAGAGAAACGGTAATTACAATTAAAATGTGAAGAAATCTTTACTTGCAAGTAAGCCAAATATGGACTTGGATTAACAATCCTCAACGCTCTATAAACTTCGAAAGGATTCGCAAAAGTTCGATACTCGAAACGCTGACTCAAAACTATCTGAAAAATATCCCCTGCAAGAATGTGCTCCTTTGCCTGAAGTACAGCCTCTTTGTACGAGTCACTTGTCATGTTTGATTTCTTTAAGGAAGGACCAAGATTGCTAGTGTCCAAGTCTACAAAACCTGGATTCAGCCTTGGACTGAAAATTGAATTTCAAATTAATAGATGCTAACACTAGTATGATTTTCAAAAATAAAAGCACGATACTCACGATTCGCCGTCTTGTAATCTTGCAGTTAGTATGTCCAAACGTCTTAGTCCGTCTTCATAAGCTTTTTCAACTGATGAGTATCGATCGAGCCTCACCCAATGTATTATAAACACTTTCTGATTTTATATAATGTGATTATTTATAGCTAGAGTTAAAATTGATAAGATTCATTTGAATTCCAATTGCTTAAAGAAAAACAAAAAATCATCACCTTTTCTACATTGTCAAATACAAATACATCAGTGTAGAGGCCTAGATGAAAGTCAGGAAGGTTTCTGTCATCCTTTGGAGCCTTTGAGAATGGCAGCTTTTTGTTCTCCACATATCGCATTGTATCATAAGAGAAATAACCTACCCATCCACCTGCATATTGTCACACATTACTAATGTTAAATCATTTATCGTGTTGTCGATGAATTAATCCGTCAAAAACCATATTAATTTTACGCCAAATGCAGAGAGAATCGGCCAAACCGATCTAAAAAAACTCAGGTTTTACCACAAAAGGCATCTGGAAGTTGACCAATTGGTTGAGCTTTCCATTGCTCTGAGATTTTTATTGGAACCATCAATGGCTCATCTTCAAAGTTTTCAGTGAATCCGCCTTCCTCGTGATCCATTACTGCAACTGAATTCTCCTTTGCCACTACCTCCATAGCTGGCTCAGCTCCTACAATACTATAACGACCCTGTAACAAAAATTCATGACAATGTAGGTAATAAGATTGGGAGTGAAATAAGAATACAGAAGAAAATCAGTTTGGAAACGTATTTACTACAACTGAACCTCGTAATTGAACTCCACGGACTCAAAGATAAAGCTCGGAGACTCCCAATCGTTTTCCTTCACGAAACGTCGGTAAGCTAAGATTGGATTGAGCTGGTCGGAGAAAATGCATCGAGAAAGCGGGACGAGATTTCCACGTTTCGATGCTTCTATGAACTCTGTGACATCAACAACTAAAGAAACAAGAAAGACAGTTAATAAAATAAATAAATTTGAAGTTACTGGAGTATTTACAGATTCATGAATATTAGTGTATGGCTATTCAAAATCATAAATTATCAATGATTATATCTATTCTGCACAGTTGATGAAACTGATAACAAATTTTTTATTTGGATAATTTTAAGGTGGAAACTCTATATTCAAAAGAAAATTTAAAATGAAACAAGTATATAGATTGAGAATTAAACACTTCACTTGACCTCGTTTGATAAAAAAAAAAAAAAAAAAAAATGCTTTTAATATTTGAATTTTATTGAAAATATTCACCAAACTTTCAAGATTACACTATATACTATGTCTCTTTCAGACAAGAAATGTAAAATTATTTCTTCTTTTTAAGATATTACATCGAGTTGAGGGAGAGGAAACTCAAACCTTCAATCTCATCGAAAAGGAGTTATGTGATGCCTAATCACTTGATAATCTAATTATCAATAATTATATATAAATCTGCACAATTTTACTAAAACTCAAACCATAAAAAATACTCATAGAATTTCAAATCAAAGAGAGAAATTGAAAGGAAACACATTGATTCATACTCAATTCTTAGTTTCAACATTTGAAGAAAATTCATCAGCCCTTCAAGATTACAGTATACACCACTAGTTTTCTTTCTGGTAAAAAAAATAATATTAAAGCACCAAGAACCCAAAAACTTAAGCCAAACAAGTGAAATATTAATAAATGAGAATGAAACGTCACCACAACGATTTAAACTCAAAATCTCCTACTTTAATATTGTGTTAAATCTTTAATAGACCCAAAAACTTTGCCCGTTTGGAATAACTTTTAAAAGGCCCAAAAGTGTTTCTTTTTTAAAAAAATCCATAACTTTTCTAAACCCGCCTAAAAATTATTTTAAACCGACGTTAAAGGCAAATTTAATCATTTATAGATTCCCAACGGAAATCTACAAAAATTACCTAAAGAATTGGAACTTGCGTTGTGGATAGCAGCAGAACAGTTAAAGGAAGGCCGGGAACTCTTGAGCGAGGTTGAGCAAGAAAACGATGAACATTTCAAATTGGAAACGCCATTCACGATAAGAGAAGAACGCCGGTTACTGGCCGTTGACGGCCGAAGAAAAAAACAGTGAGAGAGCTTAAGAGATTCCATTTTCCGACGATTTGAAAGGGAAAAAAAAATATAAAAAAGATTAGAAAACTCCAAATCCTTGTTTGGTGCTTTGGAAAAAAAGCACATTTCGTTCGGATGAGTAAATTATATTATTAAAGAATTCCCGCGTGAATATGCTTGTAACGCTTAAAACGGTCTATTTTTTAAAAAAAAATAATAATCTATTTTTGGTTTTGAATTAATTATTTCTATTTCATTTATCAAAAAAATGTTCAATTATACAAAATACCTCTAACCTATGAGATTGGTTTCAATTTTGCCCCTATATTTTTTAAAGTTTGAATTATACCCTTAATCTTTTAATTTATTTCAAAAATATCCTTTATTGGGGAAATTACCCTTATAAAACATCGTTTGTATGCAATTTCGATTAAGTATAACGAAAATAAAGGATTGAGAGTATTCTTAAAAGTGTATTTTTTAAACAAATGAGTGATTTCTCGAAAAATAAAAAATAAAAGAGTAATTTTACCAATTTAAATAAATTAGAAGGTTAAGGGTATAATTGAAACTTTTGAAATATGATGGGTAAAATTGAAACAAACTCCATAGGTTTGGGATATTTTATATAGGGAAAAAGACAATTTTAGTCCCGGGTTTGAGTTTGTTGACAATTTGATCCTCGAGTTTTCAAAACCGACATTTATACCCCTGAGTTTTCATTTTGTTGTCAAACTCGTCCCTGTCGTCAAAAATCTGTTAAGTATTTAACAAAAAGGTGACGTGTCAATTTTATATTAATTTTGATGATGATTGGATATTATTTTATTAATTTTAAATATGATGTGGTATTAATTTATTAATTTTATATTAATAATATATTTCCTTATATGGAAACAGATTTAATTCAATATTTATTTATATATTAAACATTACATTAGTTTTCTTAACAAAATCATTAAATGGTCTTAAAAAAAATTTAAAAGAAAAAAACCCAATATCGTTAAACAATTTTTGTATTGGTGTTCTTCATTTATGAAGAAACTTCTTAATGTTTGATCATTTTCTAGCTTCTTTCTTTCTTTTTCCAATTTCGTAATTTTTTTAAATGCTTTTAATATTGTTCACATAGAGGTTTGAGGTTTAAAAAACACAATTCTATCATTATTAGGATTTGAATCTCATCGGCTTCAAAGAGCAAAAGCATTATAACAAGATCGCTACAAATTAGAAAAGAGAACAAGAGAATCACAAATGGTAGGAGAAGTCTCAATTAAATCACCAAAGTAGAAAACAAAGCATGTAAATCACCTAATATTATTATTTACTAAATCCTATTCAACTAAGGTTTCGATGTTACTTTTTATTATTTTTCAATTTTCTTCTTTTTCGCTTGTTACTTTTAGTGAGCAAAATAATACAAGTACAATATAGAAAATAAAAGGAATGACACGATTTAAAGAAGCTTTTGTTGATTTCTTTAATTCTTTTTATTATCACGATTGGCCATGAACTGTTATCCTTTAACATATTGGGTTTTGATTGATCTGTTTAGGCTTGAGGCCATGAATCCAACGACGAAACTGAGAAAAACCAACAAAATTTGGATAGGTTGGATCAAGATTCAAGTTTATGTCTTTTAGTAATAATGAGAAGCATATTGGTAAATAAGAAATGACATTTCGAAAAAAAACTCAATAATGAGAAGAAATTACTTTATAGCACAATTTCAACAATTAATGATTTATTAATGCACCTAAAAATGCACAATAGTTAAAATTTAATAAAACCAATTTCAAAATAAATGAATATCTTTAAATTGTATAAAAAAAACAAAAACAAAAAAACAAAACACGTGCAACGCGCATCAAATAAACCTAAAGCCAGATTTATTTAGCTACACCTTCTTCCTCCACAAAGGTCATTCACGCCAGCATATCAATATGTTACTTTGATGCACATATCAGTAAAATTATATAAAAAAAAAATCATGTATTTTTCTCCTCATTTTTTTATACATTTTTTTTAGGAATATGCAAATAAATGGAATGAATGAGTGTGTGGTTCGATTAATTAACTCATTGTTTTTAATATGCATTAGTTTTAATTTTCTTTATTCACCTTGCTGTTTCTTGATAAAAAGAATTTGGTCCTTTATTCCACTATTTATACTTCTATATGGATACAATTTCTTCAAAATATGCTCTACTAGACGAGGAGTGGGAACAGAAGAATTGAAACAACAAACTGCATAGCTTAGGGATATTTTGTATTTAACCTTTTATGAATTAGAGCCTATATGAGACATTAAATAAAAAATGGAACTTTATTGGATGAAAAAGATAGAATAATCTTCCAATTCATGTAGGTGAATAAAGGCTATTTACCTTTTATTATCTTAGTCGATGTATGTATATATAGATAGATGAAATAAAATTCAGTTAGATATAAAAATCCTTGAATCTTTTTAGCCATTTTCTTAGGCTTTTAGCTATATTCATACTGTTTATAGATTAATGATGTGTCAATCTTAATACATTTGTCAATCTCAAGTATATAACAAGTAGGAAGGTATAATTTTAATCCATCAATGAATTTGGGCGGCCTTAATTAACTTTCAAATGGTAATTGAAAAAACTTTTACTTTCACCCTACTTACTATTTATTTTTTATTTTAGTCATCTAAAGAATGAAGTTTATTGCTTTAATTTAAAAAATATATATATTTAAAATATGTTCTTTCATTTCTAACTCTTCATAAATGCATAATACAAATTAAAAAAAATTCAACGTGTTTACATAATTAATTTTATCTTCATACTCAATTTTAATTTTCTAAATTATTTATCAAAAGAAATTTTGAACTATTAAATATTGACATTGTATCAATTGAATTATCAAATTGTTAGATTCCACTAAAATTTTATGGTCAAAGAATATAAGTTTCTATAGTATTCATCACAAAATTCAATTTTAATAACCTCAAAAAGGAACCCAAACAAAATTCATTCAAAAGCTAAAAAACTTAATACACATAAAATTATAAAGCTGAAATTTTCATCAAATGCTCCTAAATGAAAAGAACGGATCACACCATCCAAAGGTTCATAAAATTAATATAAAAACAATGTACGATCACGTGCAACACACGTTATTTCTAGTGGTATATTAAAGATAAAGATTAAAAATATCACTTCATACAATATTAATGGTGTTAACTTTTACTAAAATTATTTAATCTAAAATAGCTTGGGTTTAATTTAAAAGAATTTGTCTCAAATAGCATAAATCTGCATACTAATTACTAAAATGTCAGAACTTTTTAAAAATTACTCAAATAGCATAATTATAGTTCAATAAATTATTGAACTATTTTTCATAGGTATTTTTAATAAATTTGTTTGTTTTTTGGTTTTTTAAGTTTAAGTTCAATATTTTATTAAAGTATTTGATCATTTTTTATTATTATTTTCAATGATTTTGTTAAATTCTTTAATTTTTTTAGTTCAATAAATTATTGAACTATAATTATGCTATTTGAGTAATTTTTGAAAAGTTCTGACATTTCAGTAATTACTATGTAAAAATATGTTATTTAAGTAATTGCTCCTTAATTTAAACTAAAATATAGGGTTTATAAATTAGAATATAAATCACGCATCCAAAATTAGTTACCTACAGAATTAACGAACCTAATCTGTTAAAAAAAAAGAAGGAAGAATTAAATCAACGAACCTAATAATAAAACAGCAGTCATTAAAAAAATAAAACAACATTACGGTGAGTTTCGTTCCCTTGTCCAAACCCAGGGCGTCAAAAAATATGGTCGCGAGGTTTATGTGGCGCGCCGGAGCGAAGGTCGCGATGGCGGGCACCGCCGTCACATGTGGCGCAGCCGCGGCCTCTATAGCTACCTCTGACGACCCTTCCATGGCTCTTAAGCTCTACACCACCGTCCCCCTCCGCCTCGTCCGTCTTTCCTTCACTGTCGCTTCCATTGCCTTCGGTTTGTATATTTTCCCCTCATTATTCACTCTCTCTTCTCTTTTTGTATTCGTGATTGTTCAGGCCAGTTTATGCTCACCTCGACTAATCTAACGGACTATTTGACGTCCTTGCTGCTTTCTAATTTGAATTCATTTTAATTACTTTGAGAATTAAAAATTGAGAATTTGGGTTTATTGTGTTATTATTCCTAAATACCTTATGTTGCTTCACATTGTTTTAATTAATTATTTATTTTTTAGGAGAAGTAATTATAGAATTATGTGATCTGAATGTTTTAATCGATGTTCAAATTTAAAATGGGCGGCATTGTCTCCGTTTTATAGATTATGAATATTCTCTATGGAGATTTCCTGAAGGGAGTAATGAAAGGGAAAAAGTTAAGCACGAAGTTCATCTTAGGTCTGCACGTAGACTTCAAGAGTTATGCTTCAAAAATGGAGGAATATATATCAAACTCGGTCAACATATCGGTCAGTTGGTATGATTTCTATCGACATTTTAAAAGTATTTGTTGGAAAAAAACAAACTGTGGGCAATGGTTTTATATCCTAAAAAACGGCACCTGTAAAATATGTTACCTTAGCCATATCATCCTCTTATGCAGGAGTATTTGGTACCTCAAGAATATGTCCAGACGATGAGAGAATATATGTTGAACAAATGTCCGGTATCCTCATACAAACTAGTGTGCGAGGTGTTCAAGAAAGAGCTTGGTGAGACACCGGAGAAAGTATGTTCCCTTGGCTAGTCTAATATCCGAGTAGAAAGACACTTTAATATTTCAATACACGTTTCATGGTAATAGATTGAGTATGTCATTAAAATCTAACAACAATCAGGGTAATCATGACAGGATTATTTTTCGAGTTAAGAATTCTATTTTTTAATATCCAGTTTCTTATTGGTAAATTTCACATTTTGTTAGAAGGAATATGTTGATCTCATATTCCAAGTCTTCTCACGTGCAGGTCTTTTCTGAATTTAATCCTGATCCAATAGCAAGCGCTTCCCTTGCACAAGTGCATGTTGCTCGCACCCATGATGGGCAGAAAGTTGCTGTGAAGGTCTTTTCCCACTTTGATGAATCTGTATCTGAATTTCACGTGCAACGGCTCCCCCCCCCCCCACTTTTGAGTGAATCTTCTTTATCAAATGATTCCCTTATATGCAGGTTCAGCACACTCATATGACCGATACTGCAGCTGCAGATCATGCTAGTGTGGCATTAATTGTGAACACTGTACATCGATTTTTCCCTTCTTTTGATTATAGGTACTTTGAGAAACAAAAAACTTAGATAGCCCTTTAGAGGTTTTATAGATGAATGACATTTTGTTCATCAAAATATATGTTTTATTCTTGACCATGTATGCTTATATGTCTATCTTGAATAAAATACTTCATTAAAATAATATTGTTCTATTGACTTCTGGTGATATATGATTTCTCACTATGAAAAAAAAATATTATCTTTTATATAGGTGGTTGGTTGATGAAATCAGTGACAGTTTGCCAAAGGCAAGTTAACCTCCTTGTGTCTTTTTTTTACTTATTTGCCCATGTCAAATCTATAATTACATGCTTTTTTGTCCCGTGAGATTAGTCGTGGTGCGCGTAAGTTGGCCCGGACACTCACGGCATAAAAAAAAAAAAAAAACTGACAGCTTTTTGTAGTAATTACTTGCTTTAGTTATATACTTTCTTAAATGACATGAGAAGTTCTTACTCGGTACTCTTTTATCTCTTTTTTACATCCATACCAAGAAATTTTCCAATTTTTTTTACTTATATCAGATCACTAAACTTCACAACATTTGACTTGATAGTTAAGAAAGAAACTCATGGATTATTTAATATCCTTGGTTGCTAGCTCCAAGATTAGGAGATTAAGGCCATGACAACTTGATTGATTCGCCACCCTCGTGCTTCTTTAGTCAGCCTTCTGATTCTAAACCTGGATTTTGACCTGAAATATGTCTTCTTGTTTTCTTGACCTCCTATAAATACGTGTATGTCCAGATCTTCACAAACCAATCTCAAATTTGCATTTTTTTTGTTTAAAATACTATGAAAATTATACTGCCTTTCCATTTTGCATCTCTGAATTTGATATCCAGTATACTTTCCGCTCCTTACTGCACATATAACTTACTTAGTTCATGGTTTAGAAATTTTATTGGGGATTTTTATCTGCTTGTGAGCTTTGTGTTAAAGTTGGTTTCATATTTTGTCATTAAAAATATCAATAGATTGGATAGTTTAATTTCACTTTGTTCAGTTTTGGGGCTTTGTTTGGAATGGACAAAAATTACGTGGATTAGAAGATGGGGGATTTCTGTCCTAACTTTTCTGGTATTTCAGTCAGCTTTTTTAGTGGCAAATCATAGTTGAATTTTGCATGGATGAAATTTTGTGACAGTGTTAATAAATTTTCTTTGATCGAGCACGAATATGTATGCTCAGTGACTTCATTTTTTTGGTTTGATATACAAATCTACATTGGATTTTAATTCAATAATCTTGCATGATTAACAAATTATTAGTATTTCTTTGAACTTAGAATGTGGTCATATTTCTCTCTCTTCTGCTTTTTTATTACTTTTCCGTCTTTAGCAGTTCTATTATTCTCCCAGTTTATTTGCTCTTCAGGAACTTGATTTCTTAGTTGAGGCCAGGACAATGAGAAATGTTTGGATAACTTTCGGAAGTTGTCTCCTCATGTTGCAGACTCTGTATATGCGCCAAAGGTGTATTGGAACCTAAGTACCTCAAAGTTGTTGACCATGGAATTTATAGATGGCGCTCAAATAAATGATGTTCAAGCAATTAAGAGGCTTGGGGTTCAACCGTCAGAAGTTGCCAAATTAGTAAGATAATGCAGTTGAAAATTCCTTTCTTTGCCCACTTGGTGGTTTCTTTTGTCAAACATTTTTAAGCTGCATTATTTTACTTGTAGCTCAATTACTTGAAGTCTAACAATGCAAAATATATTGTCTGCCTGTCTGGTTCTCGGATGTGCAATTTTAGCCTAAGTTAATTTAAACTTTTTTTTTTCAAATGAAGATGACTACGTAGCAGATGTATTATGAGTTCTGGAACTCACAACATTCATTGAGATGGTTTTCTTTTTTTAATACTTGCTTGACTTTATGGTGGTAAGGTTTTACTTCACTTACTGAAACAAAAAAAATTGATTGTTCATATAATTCATACAGGTGAGTCATGTTTTTGCTGAAATGATATATAAGCATGGATTCGTACACTGTGACCCTCATGCTGCAAACTTGCTAGTTCGTCCCTTGCCTTCTAGCAAAAAAAGCATTTTAGGTGAGTTTTTCTTTGTATTAATGATATCATTTATATCATTTTTCTTATCATTCCAATTTCATTTGATATTTTTTTAGCTATGTCAGCAATCTAATTAATGGTAGACATAATCTATTTGTTCTATTCTTATTTACTTCTCAGTTATCATATACTACATGAACAAGATTTCAAAATTTACTTTTTCCCCCTACAATAGTTGTTTCACTGAATATATTGTTGATTGATTGCAAGTATCCACCCCATTGGTAAAGTTATCCATTTCTCCTTGCGAGAATGTATTTTCAAGAACCATGTGAAAATGCTGTGTGTAGCTGTGATCCTCCTTTCATTGACGTTCAAGTGTTGGATTTTTGCAGTAGTAATCCATTTTTGCTCAATAGGATGTGCGTATAATGGGGGGAATTTTGAGTCAATCAACTGAGAGTTTCTTTCTGATTTTTCATTTCTTTCTTTGTGAGATAGAGTATCTCCCTAAGATTACCATTAAGGATATCATTTCTTACATTCTTTGTTTGTGAGATAAAGGAAGTATTCTGATGATTGATTTGTTGAACTTGGATATTGCCTACTAGTAAATCATATCATAGCCAATCAAGAAATTTTAACTGCTAAATTTATAATTATTTTCTATGCTCCGACTGCGACTAAGATGTAACAATTGCTTTGATTAAAATGAGCATTAAAAGCTTCTAGTCCGTGTTGCCTCTGTTTTCGATGTAACTGTGCCGCTTCACTAATGTTGATGTTTATTGATTTGCAGTATGATTTCTGAAAAATACTCTGCATATTTTTTTTAAAAAATAAATAAATTATTATGTCAATCTTTTATTCTATTGATGCGCACACAGGCAGGAGGAAACCACAGTTAATACTTTTGGACCATGGCCTGTATAAAGATCTTGACTTCAACACAAGATTTAACTATGCTTCTCTTTGGAAGGTATTTCCTTGCAGTTCATAAAAACGTTTTGCCATTTGCTCTTGTGCGAACATGTCTCTGTTTTGGTGTTGTCTCCCAATTTGCTTTATTTCCCTTCTGTCACAGGCACTAATATTTTCTGATGCCAAAGCAATAAAGGATAATTGTGAGAAACTGGGTGCTGGGGATGATCTTTATGCATTATTTGCTGGAATTCTTACTATGAAACCTTGGAATCGGGTCATTGACCCAGCAGTTGACCATTTAGTCATTCAAGGTTCTGACAGTGAGCGTTCAGAACTACAGGTAATCTCCATTAAATGACAACATATCACCCTCACCTCCAAAAAAAATTGATTACTTGTGCTCGACCCCTCCTTTCGTTTGGTAGTTAGAGAACCCTATTCAAACTCCAGAGTAACTTGGATCATCATAAACATTGTTCTTACAAAGTACTGAAAAGTTTTGAACTTTGGGGTAACTGATTTTGATCCTAAAGTTCTTCTCACAAAGTTTTTTAAACTTGTTCTCTGATGGTATTTTGCTTTAACTTCCCCTCAGATGTATGCTTCACAGTATTTCCCCCAAATCACAGAGCTACTTAGGAGATTGCCCCGTGTAATTGTGTTGATGCTGAAGACTAATGACTGTTTAAGGGCGGTTAACAATACACTGGTAATGTTCAGCCCTCTTCCTACTAAGATATACTTTTGTAATGCAGTTTTTTTAATATGGTCTGTTTTGGCAGCTTAGCAGTCCCCTGAAGTTCTGTAATTTCATACTGTTTATGCTTGTACAAGCAGTGGATAGTAGATACAATTTTCTTAATGAAAGTTTTGTGGTGTTCATGCACGCAGATAGATAGGTAGATAGAAAAATATAAATTAGTGCATCCCAAATCCGTAACTCTGTTTCCCTTGTATAGTTGAATTAGTCAATTTTAAGCTCAAAATTTTAATTTCATCGAATTGAGCCTGAATCGTGAATAAATTGTGAAATTAACACCATCCTCAAACCTAAGTTAAGGCCCGTTTGGGATAGTTTTGAGGGGCAATTACTGAAATAACATATTTTTGCATACTAATTATTGAAATGTCATAACTTTTCAAAAATTACTCAAATAGCATAATTTTAGTTCAATAAATTATTGAACTAAAAAAATTAAAAAATTTAACGAATTCATTGAAAATAATAATAAAAAATGATCAAATAGTTCAATAAATTATTGACCTTGAACTTAAAAAAACCAAAAACAAACAAATTCGTTAAAAACACCTATGAAAAATAGTTCAATAATTAATTGAATTATAGTTCAATAATTTATTGAACTATAATTATGTTATTTGAGTAATTTTAAAAAGTTCAAACATTTTAGTAATTAGTATGCAGATTCATGCTATTTGAGACAAATTCTTTAGTTTTTAAAAGTGTTTTTAATGGTTATCAAAAACACTTTCTTTATTCAAAACACTTTTAATCACTTCCAAAAGTTATCCTAAACGGGCACTTAGAGTCATATAGCCAATAAATTACTCAAAATCTGACCAACACAACATTCAAACTACGACTTAAAACACATCCAAACCCAGCAAAAAAAAGAAAGAAAAACACCCAAACACTATATAACTGAGTCACCATAAGACACCTAAACTCGACAAAAAAATGTCTGAACCATACCAAAAGTGCTTTCCAGTTCCAACAGTCTTAAAAAATTAAAAATCAATACCCATGAAAATACTCATCTAGTCATAAGAATGATCACACTTGGCCATAAATCTAAAAAAACAAAATTTCAGCGAAGGTTCTTCACCACTTACCCGGGTAAAACAAATTTCCCCCTATTATTCAAGTATGTGAATAGTAGAAGAAAAATGCTCATTGTTACATTAGCTTTAGCAATGTTGTCGATATTATTTGGATACATGCTAAAAAATCATTGTTGAAATGGTTATCCAACAGTTGCAGGGATCATCACTTGAGACATTCCTCATCATTGGGAAGGTTTCATCTGAAGCAGTTATTGAGGCAAAGTTATTGGAAAAGAATTCCTTCACACGTAGGTTAAATGTTTGGTTTGATGAAGCAATACTGGAAGCTCGAATTTTCACATTGCAGCTAGCCCTATGGCTTTTACATCTCAAAAAGGCTCTACTTTGGTGACGCTGTAATACATATAACAATGGTAATCCCGTGAGATCAATCGTGGTGCATGCAAGTTACTTCAGACACTCCACGGTTTAAAAAAAAAAGTGAGAAGGATCCAGTTTGGACCTTCTTGCTTATAAAAGCTTATTCATTCTTTCTCTCTGTGGTCAAATTCCCTATAGCTTACTTTATGGGTTGTTCGATCACAGATCGATCATATATCGAAAGGATTGGAAAATTTTGGTATTTTATTTATTTTTTACCTACTTTTGTCCCATAAATAGTATCCTCCAATCATTGGGACTCTAGGATACGTTGTAAAATCCCCTGATTGGGGCTATAGATATTGAAAATATACGCAATGAAATTGATTAAATCTACTAACAATTATAAATTGATTTTTTTTAAATAAATTATGAATTCAAGTTGTCAGATTAATCTTACTTACTGATGGCACTCTCTTGATGATTTTTTTTTTACAAGGATGGCTTAAGATGAATAGTGCATCCATGATCCATGTTAGTGAAATCTTTCAACTTGAGTCCAATAAATTGAATGTTTATAATTAGTACTATAATTTTTTGAACTTTATCTTTTATTACATTAATGGAGGAATAGTCCAAATGTAATGATCTAAAACATGTTTCTAATTTGAATTGAGCGCATCAATATACTAAAAGAACAAGGATTAAAAAAAAAACGTTTCTCATTAAAATTAATTTTGTTAACTATAATAGTTAACTATGCCTGTGATATTGTTTTACAAAATTTTAGATGGTAAATGTTTTCGAGTAAATGGTTGCCTTAGTAAAATTAGTTGAGAGTACATAATTCAAGATACACACCGTTATTTTTTTTTTTAAATTAATTTTGTTGAAACACAATGATCAAGAATTTATGATTAGCATAATTTCTTGAACTTATTTGATGAATGTAGTATTTTCACTAACATCACATGACTTTTTTTTTTAAATTTAAAAAAAAAATTATATTAAATTATCTATGAGCATGTATTTGAGTGACATCATTATAATTATAAATATAAAAAAATAGGATGATTGTAGTTGCGTATTTTTGTTTAATATTTTTTAATATAATATTTATAAAAATAATTATAAATTCAGAAAAAATTTCTTTGATATTTATAAATATATCGTTTTATTGAACATATCAATCAATGGTTTACTATAACTACGGTTAATCAATATCTAATTCAATTTTACTAAATTATACAAATTAATGGTCATCAAGTAAAAATATCACAATATATAACCTTTTATTAGTAGCAAACTGGCCCCTTTTACTCTCCAATCCAAGATTGAATCTCTTATTTCCATTGTACATTTCATTATCACAACTTTTTTTTTAGATATTACATCAAATTAGAGGAAGTAAGACTCGAACAATCGATCTCATAGGAAGAGAATAAATGTCTGATTACTTGAGTTATGCTCGTATTGACTCATTATCACACGTTTTAGGTAAGGTTTCAGATATCTTTAACATTTTCATCATGTCCATTAACATATCTCCAAAATAGAGGTTTGACTTTTCGAACGAGAATATCATAAAAATAAAATTAACGTCAAAAGAGGCGTCAATTATAAAAAAGATATCATTGGGTTACCAAAGTCGAGAGATATTTCGTCCGACCTAAGATTCGACCGTCGATTCTGAAGACACACCTTTAAACACTACATCCCGCTACAGCATATATAAAACGCATCTTCCAAATTTATAAAAATATTTTGAGTTTCCCTCCAATTTAATTTCTCCATTTCCACTGAAAAAAATTGAAGAGAGAGAATCTTTTAACATTTTTCAGTTTATTTTGTCGAAGAAATCACCATTTTTTAGCTATGGAATCTCAATCTGAAGTCGCCTTATTCTGACTTTAAATTGACCTAATTTTCCAGCTCTTTCTTCTCATCCCCCAATTCTCAATCCTCTGATTCCTTCATAATTTTCTGATTCAAGATTTTTAAGTATCCAGAGTCTCAATCATCGCTACTTTCCGGTTTTCAATCTTTCATCTGCTGTGGAATTTATAAAATACCCATTTGAAAAAGATCGATTCTTACGGATTTCAAGGTTGAATTATTCTTGCTCCTCTAATTTTGATCGTTCATCTCTTTTATATGCTAGATTGTTGTTTATGTGATAATCTGGCGATTCTATGCATATATTTTTACCGATTTTTCAGGAATTTATTGTCATAGCTTTACACTGCTTCACTCAAAAGCTGTTGACAGTTTTTTTTCTTGCAATTGAGTTCCGGTTATCTTATTTACTGATTTGTCAGGTTGAAAAATTGATTTCCTTTTATAGCTATTACAAATTATGGAATCTGAAATGATGGATTGAGGTCTACAAGTTAGGTTCTAGTATTTACACCAAAAACTATTTCTGGGTTTGGAATTTGGAGGTGGGATTTACTGAAAATCAGTTGAAATATTTTAAATCTTTGCATATTCATCTATAGTTTTTTTGGGGGTAAAGGTTAAGAATCGAACTCATATCCTTTCGAGGTAAAACCATCATGTTGGTGGCCATCTTTTGCTATTTTATTAAATAACTTGTTTTCAATTACAATAATTTAACAGTTTTAATTGTCATTACCTTGTAGTACCAGCAGAAAGTTTTACTTTTTAAGTGGATGCGAGTCTAAGATATATCATACGGGAATTTGATTAATTTCTTCTGGAGGACGTTGCACATTGGTGGAGCTACGGGTTCAATACCCTCAGAAATGACAAATTATTATGATATTGACGACATTTTAGCAGAGGAAGAGGTTTTTGTCTGCTTTTACTTCTAGTCAATGAGATCTTATAAACTTGCAATATCAATATTCTGAGTTTGTTTTGGTCTTCCTGACAGGTTGTTTCAGTTGTGTTCCAAAAGGCAGTAAATGGGGTTGGAATTGATCCAAGTTCTGAAACAGATTCTGTAAGTTAAAGAGATTGATAGCATATGTGATGTGCATGTTGAATGACAGTCCCATGTAACCTTATTTTGGTGTGATTTTAGGTTGAACCTGGATCAAAAGTAGAACTACCCTTCTGGCTTGCTCAAGAATTACATCTCAGACAAGTGGTGGTTATGGGTTTACCTGCCTGTTTCAATCAAAAGTAATAGTTATAGCACTCACACTCTGTGTACAACTTATTATGCTCATACCATTCAAGAATTCTAGATTTTTGGGATTGACTTTGAGAGGACTTCCTTTGAAGTTGATCCACAAATGAATTGAATTCTGCCTTTTCTTTTGAATTCGTAGTTGCTTGACTCATGGTTGCCAAATTATTTTAAATTGCTTGTGTTTATTTTCTATTACCAGAACGCGACTGGAAATTCAGGCTGATGCTGCATTTGTTGATCTACGGTCTCGGTGTCCATACTTCTATGAGTTTGGATGCAAGATTGCTCCTCTGTGAGTATATTAAGACCTGATTCTGTGTTTTGTAATGACAGTTTTTTCATAGTAAATTTCCTTAACTTCTTTTGTAAGTTAAAGTTTTTTTATTTCTGCATTTTTAATCACTCAAATTTAAGTCATATATATGTCCAAGGTCTATGGGTGCACTCCCATTTGAAATACATTTTCCACTTTTTTAACTAACTCAAATTGGATTATTATAATGTTTGGAAAAAGTACCATTTTGAAGACAACTTGTTCATCAAGTTCACACTTCCTGTTTGAAAAAGAATAATTACGATATCTAGCAAGAAAATTATTGTATTGATGCAATTTAGATGGTGGCAGATGAATTGATTAATTTAAGCTTGTATGCTGCATATCCCACTAAGGAGTAAGGACCTTGCATTTAGGTTTGAACTCTTCTATGATAATCTGGCAGATGGTTTTGAGCTAAACAGAATCTAAAAGCTAGTTTGATTGTTTTTCCTGTTTTATCAGTTAAAAGGCCTGATGGCTAACTAACCCTGATGCTTTTAACAGATCAGTTGAGCAACAAAAGTCGGGTTTAAAAAAATCAATTGAGATATTTTTTGTACTATTCATTTGATTCTCGGTGATTCTTGCACCCAATATACTCAATTAAGTGACTGGCTGCTGCTGTGAGTGGATGTAGGCATTTTCAAAACCACTATAACTCCTTTTGTTTTATTTTCTGTGTTCTTTTCTTTGAGTTTGGTTATTTTATTGATCTATCTCTGTTGGTGTTTTCATCCGGGTAATTTCTCATAACACAAAAAAAAAAGTAATCCCTTTCTTTTGTTCCATTCTAGACGTAACCTGATATATATGCCTGAAGATTTAAAACTAACTAGCTTACCCCTTCTATATTTGGACCATCTTGTAATAAGTGTTCTTTGCTTTGATCATATGCAACTTGGGTGTTTGTGAGCTCTGTCAAAGCTTTGTTGATAAATTTCCTTTCTGTTGAGTATACCTGAAGGGGCTAAGAATGATGACGGATTAAATGCTATTTCGATCTTTCTTTCATATATGTTAAAATAGGTGGAATGTATGGCTTCTCTGGTTTCTCATTTGTGAACATGTTTGACAGGGTTGTCGATAGAACGATTGGTTCTTGGCTTTTATCCACGTTCAAAAGTAGGTATAAGGGAGTCCTTACCAAGGCTCACACTGCAGCATTTGCTTCTAGTTCTAAATACTTGGCACTTTTCTCAAAAGAAGAAACAGAGAGTAAGATACTTATTACATATTTTGTCCGTCTCATCTTTATATTTCACGCTTCTCTTCAAACTCACATCAATATGTCATTGTTTGCAGTGTACGACGCAGCTCAGTCCTCAATGACCGCCTTTAAGAAATGGCGGATGGGCGGACCTAGATTTCAGAAAGCATCCTTTCTTGGGAGGAAGAGGAAGTCATCTGAGTAGTCACTATTTCTTACTTAAATATTATACTTCAATACTTTGATTACTATCTTGATCATGAGTTGTATAATCATAGAAACTAGTGGCTTGCCCCAAATGGATAATAGGTAATTTTTGTTTATCATTCATTTAATAATCTATGACTTCCATTTTTAATGTTTCACCGACAGGATGAAAATATCTTTCTTCACCTAAACGAATGGGGGGCAAAGCTCTTCATTAAGGGAATGTAAGTTTCTTTATTAGAGCAATTCTTGTGGTGGAAATTTATTCCCTCTTCAAAACTGATCGTAAAAGTTAACAATTTATATGAGCATATCTGTATTCCTTTTACCTTAAATTAATCATATTTTAAAGAAACTTGCTTTAAAAACAACATTTTCTATTTATTAATTAGCATGAGTTTAATGATTCCATAAAAATGATCCACATCCAAGAAAACTAGCAGAACATGTTTTTTTCTAATGCCAATCACAATTTTTCTTTTTTGTATTTTTTTCTATCATTATTATCATTAGAGACCATTTGGGTTTAAGTCAAGTGTACTGCAGCCGCAGGTGAGATTTTTTTTCTTTTAATTTTACAATTTATTGTTATATTACCTTGCCTTTATTTTGATATTTGCTTGAATGCATATATATATATATATATATATATTTTTCATTTTTGGATGATTCTTTTTCTGAAGTCGAATTTATTCTATGATAAATAGGATTAGATAGTACCTCATCTTACCATTAATCTCTTTAAATAAGATATAGAATCAAATAATCAATTCAATTGGAAGACGAGAGAAGTTATAAATATATATTTACAATTTTCTTTTAGATCCCCTGAAAATTTGGGTTAGAATGAGAATATTATTAAAAAAGAAATACCAAATAAAGCTGACTTAATATTATATTGGCTTGTTGCAAGAGTTGAGAAATGAGCATTTGAATACAACACGACAAATTCCAGTGTGAAACGGTCAATAACAACCGTTTCAAAATAAAGGCATCTGCAAAGCAAATCAAAGACTTTTTTTAAAAAAGAAAAAGAAATTATTAAAAGTTCATAAATTTTGATTCTTAATTCACAGTTTCACATATTGTGAACACATAGCCTTCACATTTGTTTTTTTCCTTTGCTAAAAGACAGCATATGAGTAGCTACACATTTAAATATGTTCACAAATTTTGAAACAAGCACATCATCATTTGAAATATACAAGAGAGAATAAGACTAACATTCTCTATCCCTCAAAATGCAAGATAGATCTATATATTAAAGAGAAATTTCACTATATGAATTTATTTTTGAAAAATAGCATTTTTCTTAAAGACGTGTGGGTCTTTGCTTTGGGTGAAAGAGAAAAAAAAACATCAATTCATAAAATGTTACTTTTTTTTTTAAAAAAAAAAACGCCCTAAATTAAAATTCATTTTTCATCATGTACCTACACAATAAAAAATCGAACAATAGAGAATACTTCTCGTTTGTTCATTTCCATTACTAATATGTAAGAGAAAATAAAATAGAAGACTCTAATAAATAACGTTGAGAGCTTAAACTATGTTCAAATCGGTATGTAAAAACTTCGAGCATCATACAAATTATAAAATATTATTCTATCAATTTCTCAATTCCTCTTACCTAATATTATTTTGGTCTGGCATTGATCCAAGCTTGTTACGTTTGACAAATACAACATACTAATATTTTAAAGAATATTTTAAATTAATTTTTTTATTACAAGTGAATGAACGTCGTGGTGACTCCAACCATTCTTGAATTAATTTAATTTTGTTAGAAAATTTATCATTTAAAAATTCGGCATGGCATATGAGCTGTTATAGATTAATATTAGAAACTGTTTATAAAACTTTTAATTTTTATTTTTCGAATTTAAAAAAAAAAAAAAAACCAAGCATGAAAGTCTTCGTTAGTCGTTACAATAAATGAATTAATTAAATACTTCAACAGTTTTTTTTTGTTTAATTAATATTTATTTATTCGTTATGGACGTTTTTCATCAGACACGTCCGAACAAGACAGCCTTAAACTCTCCGACTTTCCCTCTCTTTCTCTGAAAACTCATGAAAAAAAGCGTGAAATTGAAGGAAAGAATTCTGGGAAAAAAAAAATCGATTTTGGAAGCAGAAATGAAATCTGGATACAATTACAAGGTACTCTGTTTCAATCGGAAATTCAAAATCACTAAGGCAACGCCGCCTCCCGACGTTATAGATATCTTTACGTCATTTTCCGGCGGCGGCGACTTATTGTCAGACGATCAACTTCACCGGTTTCTGGTCGATCATCAAGGTCAGAAAGAATGCAACTTGCTTGAAACGGAGCTGATTATGGCGGATGTCTTGAAGAACCGACAGAGCTCGAATCAACAAGGGTTTAACCTTGATGATTTCTTTTACTTTCTCTTCCTTGATGATTTTAATGGTCCCTTCAAATATCAGGTTAGTGTGCTTTTCCTTTCCTTGTTTTGCCTTAACACGACAGTTTAAGCTTTCGAGTCTAGTAGTGATTTAATATGGTATTAGAGTATTGGGTCTGAGTTCAAATTCCTGTTATGTCATTTCCTCTTCATTTATTAATATTCCACGTGATTGAGTGTGTGCTTATATCAAAGCTTACATGTGAAGTGAGTGTTGAGAATATATCAAAGGATTAATTTGTCTTAACCCGACAATTTAAGCTGTTGAGTCTGGTGGTAATTTAACATGGTACAGAGTATGGGTCTTGAGTCAAAATTTTGTATTGTCATTTCTTTCTCATTTATTAATGTTTCACATGATCTGGCCTTGTATAAATATTTGATGATGTTGATAATATATTAAAAGAATAAATTTGGTTTCCAACCGTTTAAGCTTTTTGGGTTACCACTGATTTAAAATTATTCATGTTAGTTGTGGGGAATATGCTCATGAAATGGAAGTTATGATTGTGATTGAATAGGAAACAGATGCCTCAAAATGTCAAGTACTCTGAGAGTTATGAAATGAGTCTGGTTGATGCAGTTGAAATTTTCTCATTTTAAGTTTATTGCAATTAACATCCTTTGCCTATAATCAGTAATGCTTTCAATTACTGTACTGTTTACAGGTACATCATGATATGAATGCTCCATTGTCACATTATTTCATATATACGGGGCACAACTCCTACCTTACCGGTAATCAATTGAGTAGTGAATGTAGTGATGCTCCCATTATAAAGGCTTTGAAGAGAGGTTTAAGGGTCATTGAGTTAGATTTATGGCCAAATTCTGCAAAAGATGATGTCCATGTTCTTCATGGAAGGTACGAGTTGATCGGTTAATTTCTAGTCATCAAAATTAAAATGTTATAATGATTAAATATTCGAGGGGAAATCACTCTATATAATCATTTTATGGATCTTTATAGGACTTTGACCACCCCTGTGACCCTCATCAAGTGTTTGAAATCTATAAAAGAGCATGCTTTTGAAAAGTCTCCTTATCCGATCATTATTACTCTTGAAGACCATCTTACTCCAGAACTTCAAGCTAAAGTTGCAGAGGTTTTCACTTCTTGCTCAAAATGATTCATCTCTAGTTGTGGCTGAAGATTTTGGTTTCTTGTTTCTAAACCACACTCTTCTTGCAGATGGTAACTAAAACATTTGGAGACACACTGTTCTACCCGCAAGCTGAGAGCTTATCAGAATTTCCTTCTCCGGAATCACTGAAACATAGAATTATTATTTCGACAAAGCCACCAAAAGAGTACCGTGAATCTAAGGATAAAAAGGATAAGGTAAATGGTCAGGGTGATGGAAAAGAGCCATCAGAAGAGGAAACATCAGGAAAGCAGACCTCAGTCCTGGCGACCTATTTTGAAACCGAGGAAAGGGTGGGTGAGAAATGAAGTATAGGCACATAATTATTTATTTGAAGTCTAAAATGACTTGATTGGCCCTTTTATTTTATTTGATTCCAGAGTGAAAGTGATCCAGATGATGAAGAAAACATTAATACAAGCGATTGCAAATCGTTCCAGCAAGCTGCACCTGAATACAAACGTCTAATTACAATCCATGCAGGCAAACCAAAGGGTGGCTTAAAGGATGCATTGAAGGTAGAAATTGATAAGGTTAGGCGTCTTAGCTTGAGCGAGCAGGCTCTTGAAAAGGTCGTAGCCTCTAATGGAACTGATGTTGTAAGGTAATTAGTCAACTTATTGGGTATAAAGATACCTCTAAGAGATTTGTTTCTCCAAACTTCCTTTCCTTTCTTCAGTGATTGATTCTAACATTTGTAGTTATGATCTTTACAGGTTCACACACAAGAATATTCTGAGAGTTTACCCTAAAGGAACACGTGTTACATCCTCAAATTTTAGGCCAAATATTGGGTGGACGCACGGAGTTCAGATGGTAGCCTTAAACATGCAGGTGAGGTTTGAAACCTTTAAAACATGTCCTTAGTGTACCGAAATTTCGCTTTTGTCTCTTTCCCTTTCTTTTATTTGTGTTTTGATTTTCCTGCTGGTGGCATTAGATTGGAAATGTATGGTAAAATTTCCAAATGTTATGATGCATGGATACTAAAGGTATATTTTGCTCGAAGGAGAAACAAATATTGTGAATGAGTGGGTCAATTGTAGAATTACGCTATACATTTTTTTGTAGATGGGTGATACACATGAATTATTGATGCCCTGCCATTGATGATGTAATAAAATTTTGTTTCACTCGTTATTTTTTACCTGTCAAATGAATCAAGCACATGTTTATTTTTCTATGACAGGGCTATGGAAAATCATTATGGTTGATGCACGGGATGTTTAGAGCCAATGGAGAGTGTGGTTACGTGAAAAAACCTGACTTTCTGATACAGAAAGGTCCACACAATGAAGTCTTTGATCCCAAGAGAATTTTACCAGTCAAGACAACATTAAAGGTAAGCTAATTGAGTGATTTTTTTTATATATTAAATTTGCTTCTCTCTTGGTATCAGACAATCAGTTCATCCATGTCATGTTTAGGTAACGGTATATTTGGGGGATGGATGGAGCTCTGACTTTAGCCAAACACACTTTGATACTTACTCTCCCCCAGATTTTTACACAAAGGTTAGTGGTGACCATCATTTTCTGTTGGGTTCGATATCGCTAATTCTGGAATGATACCGCACTGCAACATGGAATTCACTAAGATTTCTATGTCATGTCAATATGGATGTTACTTTGTCAAATTCTAACAGTTTTAACACACAATCTTCTTGTTTATTGTTCTTGACAATCTATACTTGTAGACAAATACTCAACGATGAACTGTAAAAAAAGACATTCTTGAATAGAATATATGATATCAACAATATCTGTATGAGAATTTATCTTTCTTAAAAATTGCATAAACTAAAGCTATCAATCTATCATACATGGGAAATCATGAGCTGACCATACGATGAATGTTACAGATTCGTATAGTTGGGGTGCCGGCTGATGCAGCCAAGAAGAAGACAAAGATTATTGAGGACAATTGGGTGCCTGTTTGGAATGAAGAGTTCAACTTTCCATTGACTGTTCCAGAGCTTGCTTTGGTTCAGATTGAAGTACGAGATTTCGATAGATCCGAGAAGGACGATTTTGGTGGACAGACATGTTTGCCTGTCTCAGAGCTAAGACATGGGATTAGAGCAGTTCCCCTTTATGACAAGAAGGGAGAGAAACTAAAGTCAGTTAAGCTTCTCATGAAGTTTCAGTTTGTATAGAAACTGTAAAGTAATTTTAATCTTTATCCTTGTTCAGTATAAATGCTTTGTCTGTAGCCTCTTTTTACTGTCGTCAATAAGAAAAATATATATTAGAAATGCCTCTTTTTTCAGAGTCATTATCAATGTATTATCAATTTTGCCCATCATCTTATAAATATATCCTTTTTACCTTTTAAATATCTATATGAATAGATAAGGATGAAAATGAAAAATTCATATAGACATCAGGAATGAAATAGCCTATTTAGCCTTCCTAATTACTTGATTGACAGTTCTACTTCAGCCTAACAATTTTATTATTTTCTTAAAATGTGATTAATTAATTGCATCATTGAAGTTTTAATTTGAACAATCAAACCCTCCCATTTACTCAAATGAGAAAATTAGTAAGAAGATTTTGAGATATAATTATATCGGTCTTATACATTGTTAAGTTGTCTCTCTTTCTCATTCATTCTATCACTTTGAATGTTGAAATTAAAAGATGATTTTTTATAATCAATGGTTATCATACCTAAATTATTACATGTCTAACACATATAAAATGAAGATTACATAATCCTAATATTTCTAATATTGCTGTAGTTAAATGGTGAGCGTGTAAATTTCTATAATAATTATTAATATACATAATAATAATCTAAATTATATTGTTTAGTAAAATGTTAACATTTATAACTTAAAAGGAAATAAATTAAATAAATACAAAATTCTATGAGAATGTAATAAAACTCACCAACTTTAATAGAAAACTATTAGATGACGATTTTTTGAATGGTTAATTTAAAATATAGTAAATATTTTTTTTTAAAAAAAATTATAAAATTTTGTCATGCGATTTTTGACATTACACTTCAAATACTTGTTTTTTCAGAGAGATTTATATGATGGTGTACTTGTAAAAATTACCTTTACTCGAAGAAAAAAATGATCCAAACTCCAACCCACGACCATCAACGGATTTTCTCAGATTCCGATTCCAATTCCGACAATGAACACTCCGGATCTCAATCTCTCCGTCATTCAGATCTCTCTAATTCCATTTTCAAATCATATTTCGAATTCACAGGCAAATCTTCCACTTCTACTTCTGACTTATCAAAGATCCAATCTTTCCTCACTTCTTCTTCTTCCGGCGCTTTATCATGCTTGATTTGTCTCGAACGAATCCGTCTCTCAGATCCAACATGGTCCTGCAATTCTCTCTGTTTCGCCGTTTTCCATCTCTTTTGCATTCAGAGTTGGGCTCGTCAGGTTTCCACTCGTTTCGTGGAAAATTCCGCCGAGAATTCTGTCTGGAATTGCCCTAAATGCAGAGTTGAGTATTCAAACTCTTTAATTCCTAAGAAATATTTTTGCTTTTGTGGGAAATTGGAAGACCCATTTAGTGATGATCCATGGGTTTTGCCTCATTCTTGTGGTGAGGTTTGTGGGAGGCCATTGAAGCATAATTGTGGTCATTTTTGCTTGCTTTTGTGTCATCCTGGTCCTTGCCCATCATGCCCAAAGCTTGTAAATGCTTATTGCTATTGCGGGTCTGTTCAGGATATGAAAAGATGTGGGTTTAAGAATTTTTCTTGTAATAATGTCTGTTCCAAACTTTTGGATTGTGGGATTCATAAATGTGTGGAGATTTGTCATGATGGGTCTTGTCCGCCGTGTCGGATTCAAGGTGTGTTTAAATGTCAATGTGGGAAGACTGAGGAGAAGAGGGAATGTTGTGATCGAAGTTTTCGGTGCGATAATGAATGTAATAGAATGCTGGGATGTGGGAAACATGTTTGCAATAAAGGGTGCCATTCTGGGGAGTGTGGTGAGTGCCCGTTTAAGGGGAAGAGAACTTGCCCTTGTGGGAAGAAAGCTCATGAAGGAATGCCTTGTGATGTTACTGTTCCATTGTGTGGAGCTACTTGTGATAAGATGATTCCTTGTGGCTTCCATAGGTGTCCTGAGCGATGTCACCGGGGACCGTGTATTGGAACTTGCAGAACTGTTGTCTACAAGTCTTGTAGATGTGGAAGCTTGAAGAAAGAGGTGAATTCTTGTTATTCTCTATTTATTTTTAATGCAGTGAATCTTTGAATGGGAAAAAAAGTTCATTTGTTGAATGAGTTAGGAGATAGGAAAATGTTACTAAATCTAGAGTAGATTCCTTGTTATCAAGATTTGGCATGTGAGAGGAAATGCCAGAGAATGCGGGACTGTGGACGCCATGCTTGTAGACGGCGCTGCTGCGATGGTGACTGCCCGCCCTGCTCAGAGGTTTTTATTGCTGTCTTAGGCTTTCAAGTTCAATTCTGCTTGTATCTCAAGGATTAACTTTTCAAAAATTTAGATATGTGGCAGGAGGCTGAGATGTAAGAACCACAAATGTCCTTCCCCATGTCATAGGTATTTAATTACCTTACTTTGGGATTTGATACATCCTTTTAGTAAAAGTTTATATTACATTCCTGAATGATTGTTTAGAGTATTAATATGTTCATGATGTTTTGCACATCATTCCAACGTATTTTATTGCTAGAATGAGTAGTGTCCTGTGCATTTCAATTAAATAACTGACTCTTAGAAATTATTAAAAGCTCTATAGATAGGTAAAGATTAATAGTAAAACTATTTTCCAAATATTCTTATTACAGTTAGTTTTTTATTACACTTATTAAAAATTTTATCAGAATGAATTGTAATTTAATGATCTCAATGCGAATAATTGATTCGGTTTTGCAGAGGTCCTTGTGCTCCTTGTCCAGTGATGGTAACCATTTCATGTGCATGTGGTGAGACACACATTGAGGTGAATTGTTGGTAACTTTAATTTTCATCCCAATTGGTATATGGTATCCTTTTTCATCTTATACCATATAATTATCTGTGCTCGTTTGTGATTTTATGAACTTTGCAGTTGAAGAATGGAAATTAAAACTTGCGCCCAGATTTTTTTTTTGTAACAATTTTCTCTTGAATTAATGATTGATATCTGTTATTGTTCTATAAGTTGTGGCCAAGGATCATGATTTTATCACTTAGACTACAAACATGTTGGTGGTTCCTTAGGGATGTGGTTCATTTAGCTTTTGGCTCTAGGCTTTTTCAAATAGTTTGGGTCTGTTCTATTGTTTTGTTTCTGTCCTTCCTTTAAATTAACTGCAAAATGATTCAGTTAAATTAGATACTATTTGGCTTCTCATAGGCATTTTTAATTGATGTACTACCATATATTTTTTAAATCTGTGGTGGGTTTTGTGGATGTTGTCTACTATTGTGATTTCTGAACATTTTATTCTTATTGCTAATTATATTAGGTTCCTTGTGGCACTGAAATGGATCAGAAGCCTCCAAAATGTCGTAAACTATGTCACGTTTCTCCTTTATGTAGACATAGATTAAGTCAAAAGGTAATTCTTTTTATATCTTGGCTTCCTGCAATTTATTTATTTTATTGAATTTCAATGGAGTTACCATCCTTTTTTTGGAAGAACGTGTATCCTACTAATGCTCAAGAAGAAGCTACTCCCAGTTCTTCTTCTTCTTCTTCTTAACATTTTATATGCATTTTACATTATCAACTGCTATTATAGACTTCCATGACTAACAGCTCACGTGCATGGTTTTCCATTCAAAATCTCTCTCTCTCTCACACACTCACACATTTTCCGGTTTTTAAAAAACATGTACAACTACTACTGTTTGAAGCATCTATTATCTTCCATGCACATTGGTGTGAGTCATTGTGTGTTGTGGGGTAGACAATCATAATTATGCTACATACTTGACCTCCCATTTCATTGAAGAGATCATTCTTTTCTTGACAATTTAAATTTCGTTATTCAGCCGCACAAATGCCACTATGGAGCTTGTCCTGAATGTCGCAAAATTTGTGAAGAAGAATACCCATGTGGTCATAGGTGCCAATTAAGGTTCGTAAAAGTTGTCGGTGCTCAGCTAATGTATTGGTTGTATCTGGTTAGAGTACTATTTTTCTATTTTTTTTCTTCCCTTTTCATCTTCTTTCCTGTGTTCAGATGCCATGGCCCTAAACCTCCTCCTAAACCAGAATTTACATTGAAACCTAAGAAAAAGAAGGCATTTCATCAAGAAGAACCTACTCCTGGTTCTCCATGTCCTGCTTGCCCAGAATTAGTCTGGAGGCCATGTGTTGGTCAACACATTGGTGCTGAGAAAATGGTTAGTTATTGATTTCATGTCATCTATGGATTTTAACTTATATACTTTTAAGTTACCTTGGAGATGCATTAGTCATCTGGTGCTTATGTTTCCCTCATTTTTTGTTCATCTCCCCCTTGTTTTTGTTTGTTTTAATAATCAGATGGTTTGCTCTAATACAACACGTTTTCCTGTGATAATTTGTGTGTTTGTTTTAATAATCAGATGGTTTGCTCCAATACAACACGATTTTCCTGTGATAATTTGTGTGGAAATCCACTTTCTTGTACCAATCACTATTGTACAAAAACTTGCCATGCACTCAGGAGTCAACACGCAACATCATTCCAACAAGAATTGAGCGAACCTTGTGAAAAGTGTCATCTCCCTTGTGAAAAGGTTAAGATCTTAATTTTTGATCTATTTTGCAATTTTGTGTTTTTGTCCTTCCTTCATACTTGACATGAATCTCAATTCCATGTAGTTCTTCATTATTAGTTTTCTTAAATCTTCAAAACGTTTTTGTCCAGGAGAGGATGCCAAAATGTGCACATCCATGTCCCTTACGATGCCATCCTGGAGACTGTCCCCCCTGCAAAGTGCTTATAAAACGCTCATGTCACTGCAGTGCAATGGTCCATGTTTTTGAGTGTATATATTACATTAGTTTGTCTCAGGAGAAGCAAATAGCTGTACGGACCTGTGGTGGACCTTGCCACAGGTAATGAAAATAAAAAAAAAATTATTTGTTGTTATCTATACCTTTTTATCTAGAAAACAGTATTTAAAAAACACCAGAGGTACTATTTTTTCAGAAAATTGCCCTACTGCACTCATCTGTGCCCTGAAACTTGTCATCCTGGGGAATGCCCGTCACCTGAAAGCTGCTCAAAAAAGGTGACTGCTTGTTTATTTTCCATCTTTATTATATGTATTTTGTTAAACACTACTAACAATATGGAAATGATTATGCAAATTCTTATGATTATGCATTTACAATGTTGGCTACAAGGCTTCTTTTGTTGATCCAATTTGTATTCTTTCTTAATTTTTTTATTGAAGGTTACCGTTCGTTGTGGATGCCAAACCTTGAAAAAAGAGTGGTTATGTAAGGAAGTACAAGCAACATATCGCAAAGCTGCTCGTGATCCAAAAGACATACCGAAATCTCAATTTGGGTACGGGCTTTTACCCTGCGGTTCTGATTGCAAAAGTAAAGCACAGGTTGCTGATTCAGAATTACATCAACGAAAATCTAAAGTCATCGAGGTATTGCCTTTCATACTACTGCAAAATTTGTATTTTAATCAAGAAACCACTTTAAATCTTTGAAATTGAAGCTCTATGCTTCTAAATTTGATTCCTCCCCCAAGTACCAAGGTAAAAATGGCCTATTTCCGATTCCGTTTCAATATAACCAATTTTTTTGCCTTAAAGGTGAAGGAGCTGGATACAAAGAAGCATGCACCAAAGCGAAAAAGAAGGCGTGACCCAGAACAAGTTAAGCAGATCTCAAGACTACAGGTACTTTCTCTTTGGGGTAATTCCATTACAAATGATTAACTCTTTGGTTAGAGTCTTGTTCACTAATAAATAAAATCCTTGTTCCACAGAAATTTGTCGCTATATTGAAGTATATTATACTCTCAGTTACTCTCATCCTCGCTCTCGTGTCGGTGTCATATTATGGTTATAAGGGACTGTTATGGCTTAATGATTGGATGAATGAAGCCGATAAGCAAAGACGGGGACGGAGGTTCCCTTAAATCAATGTTCCAAGATCATTCTTTACCTTACAGTTCTCCAAGAAAATATCTTTTTGCTTCTGCGTAGACCATAAGAACTTGTATACTTGAGTTTGTACAGAAGGCAATTGCAGGATTACATTGTTAGAAAAATAATTCCTTGGGTTTTTTTAAGGGAAAAGCTTGTAGCAGAGCTATTTAGTGAAATAATAGATTCATTATAGACATTCCAAATTTTGATATGAGAGGGAAAATTCACTTAATTTTCCTTGTGAACAAACTTGTTATTAAACTATTAAATTGCACTTTGAAATGAAAGGTTCGTTCGATTACATAACAAAAAATTGCAAATGGAATGTATTTCTATAAAGTGATCAACTTTGATTAAAAAAAAAAAAAACCTACCACGATTTAAGACACTTATAATTCCGCTATCAAGTTAATGATGGGAATCTTCTCTCCATATATATATATATTAAAGTGTATTTTTAAAAATGACATTTTTTAATTATAAATTGAGAAATTTCATTGGGTGGTATATTTTTATGCAATATTTATAAAAATATCAACTCAAAAAAGTATTTGTAAATATAACAATTTTTATCATGTTTATTAGTGATTAACAGTGATTTAGTAAAAATATGTAATTCAATGTTTATCACTGATAAACCCGATCAAAATTTGCTATATTTGTAAATATTTTTTTGAGGTTTTATATCTATAAATATTACTAAAAGAATTTGCTAGATTTGCAAATGCCACTTATAAATTTTAAAAATGGTAAAATTTTCAGTAAAATCGTAAAAAAACCAATCAAATTAAAAAATTATTGAATTTTAATTGAAAACATCCCAATTATAAATATAAAATACAATAATAATATTATCATTCAATAATTCAAGAGAAAAAATAGATGAAAATAAACTTCCATTAATTTAATGAAAGAAAAAAATGTCATTTTTTAAAATCAATTCAAAAGTGTTATATGTTAGAATTAAAAAAACAATCTATTTAAAAATAAAATAAAATAGTAGTGTAAGTATATAAAAAAAACCCAGAATGTTGTTCGAAGTATATCCCTAAATATTAGTCTCTCCAAATATTCTCATATTTCTTTCCAATAACAAAATGTATTAAAAAAATCAATAGGTTTACTCTATTGGTTAAGACATATAGTTCCCCTTTAAAAGAGTAGTCGAATTCATGCCCAATACTTTGTATAAAATATATATATATATATATATTTTGCTAATTGTATTCAACCAAAGAACGATAGCTTTTGTTTTGAAGTGAAAGCTTCGAAGGAGAACATAGAGATGGCCACTTGGGTTTCGAATATTTGGAGGAGTTTCCATCATCAAAGTTGGGTGAAAGACTTCACCTTTGATAGAAGTATATTCATTTGAATTTTTGGGTTAAATTATACCTTTTATCGCTATCACTTGTGTGAATTTAGTTTTTTATACTTTTAAATATTTGAGTTTAGTTATCGTAGTTCATCAATTGTGTCGATTTGACTATGTGAATATGACTCAATTGGTTATTAATATTTCCTTAAGATCTAAGGTCGTAGGTTCGAGTGTTTCCCTCCCAATTTGATATAATATCTAAATAAAGTGTCAATTTGATAGTTTTATTTTTAAAAGTTTTATTTTAATAATTATAATTTAGTTAAATCTTATTTTTAGTTTTTATTGTCATTTTATTTGTTTAATTGAATAGTTTTTATTATCATTTTCTTTACTAGATTTACAATCGTTCCCTTGTATGAATACGTTGGGATCTTTTAACATATGAAGTAGTTAAGAAATTTAATCATGTAAAAATTGAAAATTGAAAATTATTTCACTCGAGGATGGAGCAAACTATATGGATGAAAAAATTGGACCCAGCGTCTATAGGCACACTCTTTACTTGTAGACATAATGAAAGGATACTATCCTTGAAAGCAAAAAAAAAAAAAAAAAAAAACTACCTGAAAATATTAAAAGATACAAACTGAAAAAGAATCATGTGTCAATTGAGACTTTTACAAACATAGATTTTCCTGAGAAAATACTACAAATTGAGAAAAGAATAATCATTTAATTTTTTATAACTGATATTACATTATTTTAGACTAATGGATTATCCAAGACAAAGTACTCTAAAAAATGGATTAATTAAGTATATAACATTTTTTTAGGGGTTGTGTCAAAATATAGCTGCACATTTTTTTTTTATATTTTATAACCATTTCTGATTGAGGGATTTCAACATATGGTAATTTTTTATGATTAATTTTAAAAATAGAAAATGTTTTGAAATATTTCAAAAATGACATTCCCCAAAGTGAGATTCCATCCATCTCAACCTGAGATTAGATCAATTTGAGTCTGAGATTGGTGGATCTCACTCTCAAAAATGTTATTTTTGAAAGTTTATAATACTTTTAATATTATTGAAAATATATTTTTTTAAATATCTTAAAATATCATATTTTAACCTTTTTTAAATTTTCGTATTTTATAAGATACCTTGTGTATCCTTTGACTTCATTAATGCTGATTGATTTATGATATTTTAATTTATTGGTGATTTTTTTTTTTTTTTTTATCAGAATTTATTGGTGATTTGAGGGGTTGAAAATAAGCAAAAAATATTGAAACTAAATGGATAGTGAAAATGTAATAACCAAATAAATTTCACATAATAAAAAAAATACAAACTTTCATTATCTCTAATCACAAAATTGATACAGGCTTCACCTTAGACAACTCAATCAATCAAAATCAGTTCTACAAAGAATTCTGCCAAAAAAAAAAATGTACAAAGACTCAATTTTCTTCATCTGTATTCAACAAAAACACAAATATACAACAACTTGCATGCATATACATGTATGAAAATCAAAAGCAAATTTTTTTTTAATTATTCTTCAAAGTTTATTTGATGGATAATTAATATATCTTCAAAGAATTTAATGATAACGGCTATTCATATGACTGCGAAAGCCATGGATGTGCTAGAGCTTCCTTCGCAGTTAGTCGTCTTTCTGGATTGATCTCGAGTAAGTTTCTTAGAAAACCAATAAACCCGGCATCAAAAACCTGCAGGTGATTCTCTAAGGAGGACTCTTCTGGGATGATGAATTCCATTTGATCAATCTCCTGAAATGGGGATTGTTATGTATTAACTTTTCAGTGATGTAAACAACTTTATGCATCAAATGGTTCTTAACATTCTAACTACTCTGAGACGAGATGAAATATTCAAAAATAGAGAAGACATTCTATGAAAACACATGGAAAAGGGGAAAATCAACCTCATTCATATAATAGAGGTCATATTCTTTAGTGAAGTATTTGTGTGTGTCCTGTGCTCTTAGCAGCATCTCCATGTCGATGGGACCAAACATCCCGATCATGCGAGCAAGGATCATAACAACGGCATCGTTGGGAAATAATACCTGACAATGCATAGTAGACCAAAAATTTACTCAAAAGGACAATGTATTCTATAGCGAACTGTCAATAGTTTTGCTAGAAGTGGAATTCTTCAGGATAAAAGAAAGAAAAACTTACTTCCCCGGAGCATAGCTCGGCCAAGATACAACCAAGAGACCACAAGTCAATCTTGGGATCATATGGGAGGCCTAGAATTACTTCAGGAGCTCTATAGGATCGAGACTGTACGTATAAGCACAAATTATCCGACTGAAAGCAACTGCTGCCTAAATCAATAACCTTTATCTCACATCTTTTGTAACTCTTAATAAGAATGTTTTCTGGCTTTAGATCACAGTGAATGATTCCCATATGATGCAAGTATTCCAATGCCTCCAAACATTGACGCGTAATGATCTGCCAAGAAAAAAATGTCAGAATTTCTTTTTTAAGTTCAGAAATTAAGAAAGACGAGCATCTTAACCTAATAAACATGTATACCTGCAACCTGCCAAACGTAAAATAAGCATCTCCACCGGATTCTTGATTGAACTTTTGAAACTCGTACAAGTTTGCTCGAAGTAATTCACAAACTATAAACAGATGCTCCTGTAAGATTTTCATTACAGAAAAGAGTGAGAGAGGAGATAAAAAAACAACTGAAATCATACAAACGTAAAGGATAAACCTATTAAATCATTCCAACAATCTCGCATACGTAGAACAAAATCAACAAGGATTTTCAAATCAGGCTCAAGCGTATCATACTTATCATTGCCCACAATTCCATTAAGGAAATTCGTTAAAATAACAAATTACCTTTCTATAATGTGGAGTCAATAAAACATACCTGATGATAAAAGTAGTCATAAAGCCGCAAAATGTGGCACTGATCTGCTGGGTCATGCTTGTTGACAAGCTTTAAAAGTTTGATTTCATCTAAGCTTTGATCAAAAAAATCTTTGTCGTTTTTTATGATCTTCAGGCAAACATCTGTTCCTGTGTGAAGATCATGTGCTTGAACGACCTTACTAAAAGCAGCCGATCCTAGGTATTCTGTTACATAGTATCTGCCTGCAATGACTGTGTTTAGCACAATAGGGAAATCCTTGCTTTCTTCAAATCCAGTCCTGTAGATGGTATAATACATGAGAACAACTCATTGCTACATATCAACCTGCAATACACAAGCTTTAAATATCTATCAAAGCAGAGTAAAATATTTTTACAATAATTAATGTGAATTTACTTGAAATAAGCTTCTATGTGTTAATACACATAAGTTAAAATTAGAGTATATTAGTAGTCGAATGCCCGTTTTCCTCAGCATCCAAAAAAATTAAAACATGACTTAACTTAAATTTAGCAAACAATAGCAAACCTGTTTTTTCTATGTATAATTCTTAGATCAAATACATCATATTCGTCCCCGTCGATATTGTACATCTGAAGCTCGTCAGCAGCGATGCCATCTCCATCTGCAGCTGGCCCCGAGTCATGGGCTTCATCCTCTACTTCTCCATAATTACCAACTTTATAGTTATCAGTTGCATTAGGTATAGAATTTTTCTCTTGGTCCTTTTTTTGGGAGTTGAGATGATCTTCAAACCCATTAACAAAGTTAGATGAAGAACACATTTCAGTCGAATAATCACGTCGAGGAGCCAAATCACAGTTATCGGTAATGTCTTTAACGACTTTAAACTGAGAATCATTGGAATCGATTTCATTCAATCTCAGATAACTACAGTCTGCAGGTTTCTGATCATAAAACTCTCCACTTGAAACACAACACTTGCAAAAAGGGATGGAACAACTATATGCAGCATAACCCTCAGCCAACCCCCCAAAGCCTCCTTCCAGTTGCTTAAATTTATCGACACAATAACGATCTGTGATCTCAACCAAACTTTCATCACCTGTCGGAGCTGCACGATAAAGATACAACTTCTCCGGAGACGACAAATTATTAAAATGATTATCTTTTTCAGTAGTCATTATAAACTTATCCTCACTTGGGCAGCCAAACAAATCCGGTCCTTCAAAGCACGGTGTCAAAAAATTCACATCTTCTTTCTCATCGTACCAAAGTAAGTCATTTTGCATATCATAATCATGGTAATCCCGAGCCGTGCCGAACTGAGAGGCAATATCCGAAGAAGACTCCGAATCTTCCTGAGATGTAGATGGAATACCATATGGATTGATGAACTCTGCAAGATTGAAGAGATTCAAGTAATCTATACCGAATAGAAGAAACGAATGAGAATGCAATACCAATTTGAATTAACCAATGTGAAGAAAATGAAAAGTGTTTTCTCTCTCTTATCATTTTAGACAAAAGAGAATAAGCATAAACCTCATTCCAAGACTTGGATCTAACTGTTTTACTCAATATGAAGCTAAACTTCGTGGCGATATGGACTCGACCCGCTCCAATTTACCCCGGGACCAAATTGATATCTCAACAATCAAAGGAAACTTCCCTCAAATTCAATCAAACAAACTCTTCATTCAAATCCCACTTGGTAATCATAAACGGAACTATAACTACAATTCTTACATACTAACTAAATTCAAAACAAATACAAAAAGAATATAATAATTAAACTCACAGTGAAAAACCAGAGCTTGAAAATCTGACCATTTTCAATTAAGAATCATACCAGAAGAGCAAACTTCAGAGGTAGAAGACCGAAAGCTCACAAACTCCTCCTCCTCCTCGTCGTCGTCGAAAACTGAATTCGATCTCGAACGATCATCGCCGGCACAGGCGCCAAAAGCCGCCAA
This sequence comes from Gynostemma pentaphyllum, assembly GCA_028015215.1. Taxonomy (NCBI): domain Eukaryota; kingdom Viridiplantae; phylum Streptophyta; class Magnoliopsida; order Cucurbitales; family Cucurbitaceae; genus Gynostemma; species Gynostemma pentaphyllum. The sequence goes on along the minus strand of CM051345.1, from coordinate 45,422,079 downwards.
TTTCCGAGAATTGGCCGGAATTTTCACCGGAGGTAAAGCAGGCACCATAGGAAAGAGGAATTTCTCAAAATCATAGGAACCCAATTCATTTTTTTCAACCATATCCTTTCTGAGAGCTAATTCTGCCTCTGAAAATCCATTTTTCTTCAAGAATTCAAACACTGCTTCCACTTCTGACACTGCCATGATTGAAAAATACTCAAAACTTGAGAGAAATAGCTTGTGGGATAGGAGATGAAGGATTCAGAATGGAAATTCAGTAAAAATGGAGGACTAAATGTGAAATTTTTGGGAAGAATTGAGACTTGCATGCTGGAGAGAACTCTCTCTCTCTCTCTCTCTGTTTTTCTGCTCTCTCTCTCTCTTTCTATTTCTATGTTCAGTGAAACTGAAGCAAAAGTTAGTGTCTTTTTTTTTTTTTTTTTTTTTAATTATTTAATTATAGATGTCCTTTTTTAAGAGTTTGTCTAGATATGTATTTTTATTATGTTATGACTTTTAATTTTAGAATTAAATAACAGATTTGTTTTTAATAATTGATTACCATAAAAATAATTGAGTTAAATGCAAAGATATCCCTCCATATTAGATTATTGATAAATCAGACCTTTTACACTTTAATTTTTTTCAAATACATCTGTAATTTTATAAAATTGTAAATCACATCTTTCGATAGGTTAGTTTTAACAAAACTGAGATTCATACATACTCTACGAATGTCACGTAATCCAATTTCATTAAAAATAACTGAAATTTTTAGCATATGAGAAGATTTTTTTAGAATAAATCGTTATGTTCGAAAGATATAAAATTTATAGATTACACTCATTAGTCCAATTTTTCGTTAATCTTAACGGTAATAAAACAAGTGGCATGTGAAGAATGTATGTGTGTCTCAATTTCACTAAAACTAACGGATAGAAAAATATGATGTACAATTTTACAAAAATATAGGGATATTTAAAAGAAAAATTAAAGTGTGAGGTATGATCAAGGAGTTAAAAGTTGTTGTCCATGGAAATATCGAGGTTCAAATTTACGGATATATCGATGGACATATCGATATCGACGGATATTAGGATAAAAATGATGGAAACGATGGAAACTTACATGAAGACTTAGAATTGATCAATGAAACTTGAACTACTCTTTAAATAAGACATGATTAATCATATAAGTAAGTTTTACAAATAAATGATATTTAACATTGAGAAAATATAAAAATACAATAAATTGGAGAGAGACGGAAATAGAAAAAAATAAAAGTTTTTAAAAAATAAAGAGAGAATGAACTGAAAGTTAGTAATAAATTAAATAGAGATAATGATTAAAATCAAAAATCAGAAAAATAATAAAGAAGGAAGTGTAATCAACGATAGTTGTGTAGTAGTCCGATGGAAATATCGATAATGTCGAAGATATTCTTTATCCCCGTATAAAAAGTCGAAGCTCTATTTTAGAGACATATCGATGGATATATCGACAATGTCGAAGATATTTAAAACCCTGGGTATGATTAATCTAAAGTGGAGAAATATATTTTACATTTAACTCAAAAATAAATTATCATAATCATATTAATAAAAAAAAACTTATAATAAAATGAGAGTTTTAGTTCATACAAATTTAGATGATAATTATTCTGTCCGAAATAAAAGTTAAAATAGTAGAATTAAAAAATCAACAGTTTAATATTTTTTTTGTAATAAAACAAATATTATTTCAATAATTCTTTTTAAAATGTTATTTTTTTTCTCCTATTTTGATTAAAAAATAATAATAAGATTTTGATAGTTGTCTTTATTAAATACCAACTTTGAAAAGTGATTTTTTTAATCAAGTTTGAAAAGTGAAACAATGGGCTTAAGGTTTTTTTTTTTTTTTTTAACCATGCTCATTATAACTCAATTTCATCTTCCACGATGGCAAATTATCACCGTACATGTGTAAGATCTGCTTTCTGTTTGTTTGTTTTTTTTCTTTTTTGTTTTTTTATAAAATATCATTTTGATCTCTAAACTTTCATTGAAGTTTCATTTTCGTCTATAAGCTTTTAAAAATTACATTTTTCATCCTTGAAATTTCCAATTCATTCCGTTTTGGTCATTCCGATTTTGTTTTTCTATCTAGGACACTAATGGAGGGCTTATGTGATATGTAATTAATGATGTGACACTATAGAAATATATCGTGAAATTAAATACCATAGAAAAACGAATATAAAAGAAGATTAATCTCATATTTTTCTCCTTAATTCCATTCTTAAATCTCATTGTATATTTGTTTTTTCTCGTCATTTTACCTCATTGTATATTTATTTAATGTCACATCATCAATTATATGTCACATAAGTCCTCCGGTAATGTCTTAGATGGAAAAACGCAGACTAAATGACTAAAATGGAACGAATCGTAAAGTTCACGAATGAAAAATGTAACTTTTGAAAGTTAAGGGACGAAAATGAAACCCGAGTAAAATTTCAGGACGAAAATGCTTTTACCTTTTTTTTTCTTTTCTTCCTATTTTTGCAACAAAATTTAGTAGTCGTTGCCGTTGGGGAGGGACCAACTTCATTTCTTTTACTTTTCCACCCTTTTTCTTTATTTTTTCTCCCCTTTGATTCTTCTTCTTTATAAATTATATTGCTTTTATTATTTTTTATATGAACTTCTTTTCCCAACGTCTTTCTATTTTTTCTAACTTTTTTTCCTTTGATTTGAAATTTGAGGGCCTCATAATTACTTTCTTTTTATGAATAAAATATTAATTTAGAATTTTAAATGTTGCTTATAATTTATATTTTCATTGTTTTAATTCCTTTCATTGTCATACATATAATTTTAATAATAAGCAAGCACGTGGCGTATGTTTTACTTTATTCCCTTAGATTACAAAATTTATACTTAAAATTATAAATAAATATTTATTCATCTAGTTCGGATCGGAATCTCGGATATGCAATTTTAGATGAAATTAGTTTTTTTTTAAAATTATTATTAAATATAGTATTAGTGGTTGATTACTTTTTTTATACTTATTTCTCACATTTGTCAAACGATTTTTTTTTAATTTTGATCATGAAACTATTATATATTTTTATTTTGACCCTTATACTTTCAACTCTTAATTTTCTCATTTAGTTTATATTATAAAAGTGATCATCAAAATATATCTACAATTATTATGTTATAACATCACATTTTCTTATATAACAAGAACTAAACGCATGAAAGACACTATTATAAAAGTTTCAAAACCAAAATCGATGTTTAAGAAAAGGTTGAAATTGTGGGGAAATATAAAAAGATTTAATTTATCTTATCTTAAACTTTTAGAGCTATTGGTGATTTAATATAGTAAAACATCTTGAGTTTAAATTTTGCATTATCATTTCCTAATTATTTATCATTATTCTATGTGATTGGTAGGGCCGGTCTTAGAAATGTAGGGTAGTTAAGTGAAAATATAATTTTGGGCCCTATCAAATATTATTAAAATTTAAAATATTAACTTTTCTTTTTTAATCGGTTAAAATATTAATATATTAACTTTTATTAAAACACTATAACATATTTTATATATATTTAATCCTAATCCACATAAATAAAGGAGATTTAAAAAAAATCATTAAGTAATTTAATAAAACCCGACTTTTGAAACTAATGAGTTTAAGATTTAGGTTCTGGAATATGATAATCGACTATTTGAATACATATATAATTATAACTATAACACTACAATTTAAAAAATGGTAAATTTTTAATAGTATATTTCAAATAATAACTAAATATTTTAGAATGTCATACAAATTATACTATTTTAACATTCACTAATTAAATAAAAGAAAAAAAATTAATTAATTTATTAAAATAGTTCAAACTAATAAATTTGAATAAAACAATATCAATTCTAATTCAAAACACCTCATTATTGATTTTAAAAATAATTTTTGAATATGTAAATCTATATAAGGGGAGATTTCATTTTTAAAAATAAAATCAAACTTTTACTATATAATAAACATAAATATACGGTGTATATATATATATATATATATATATAATTAGTAAAAGAAGAATAGGAAAGCGTGTAATAAAAAATAAAAATAGGAAAGCGCATTCACTTGAACTCGGCTTGCGCGTTTTTGTTAAGATAAATTATAAATTGTGCCACCGAACCAAAGCCATATTATGATCTAATGTTTGTCACGTTTTTTATATAATATTAAACGTTTACATCATTTTACTCCCCAAACATTTGGGGGCCCGGTGCCGTCGCACCACTTGCATAGTGTCGGGGCCGGGCTTCGTGATTGGGTCTTATGCAAACATCTGAATCCACACGCGTTGAGGCCGGGGAGTGTTGAGAATATATAAATGATTGAGTTTGTCTTAGCCACCAACCTCCAAAGCTTTTGAGTTTATTGATGATTTAACAAAAAGATTAAAAACCCAATACAATAAATTTTGAATGTCCAATAGTTGTCATAGTGATGTAGAACAAGACCTACTCAAATCAAATCCATAGCTTACATGGGAATTTAATCCAACCTTAGAGTAAAAGTATCCCTAAAGGAGAAGAGGATAAGACAAGAATTACCAAATAAGATTTAGAAGTTAATTTACATAGAAAATTAATTAACTTAATTAAAAAAAAATATTAATCTTAAATTATACTAATTAACAATATGAAAATAAAATAACATTCCCTAAATTAATTAACCTATTACGTCCCACGTCACATCGCCATAACATGATATGTTTATAACCATTTAAAAAAAAATTACAACATAATCAATTCATATGATATAAAAAAAAAAATTCCCCAATATTAAAAGTTCTCTTTTGAGTTTAAGAATGTCCAACTCCTCCTCCATTCACACACGAACAAGACTAATCCAAAACCTGCTTTCACCAACTGATGACAATGAAATTAGAACTAATCCAATATTATCTTTACTTTAGCCACAGTGTCCTACTAACACCTTATAAAAATATTTAAATTAATAATGGAAAATTTTAGTGGGTACGTCAATTTTAGCTATGTATTGTTTTCTAATAAATAATTATCAGTATAATATTGTTTAAGAATTTAATAATCATTTATTAAGTGTGACTAATATTATATTTAGTGATTAAGTTTTGGTGTAGTAAAATAAAAGAGAGGACTATAATTTGAATTTTTCTTCTTCCCATTTTATTTAAGAGGGTTAGGATTTTATTCTTTGTGAATTTTGTTTAGCTATCTCTTGTAATTTTGAGATAATTTTTTACACTCCCGTTGTATTTTCGATTTTTTATATTCATCTCATTACTTATATGTCATATGTATTTTAATACAAACAATAAATTAATAGTAGAGTCCATTATTTTCAACTACTTCCACACGTCTTATTATTACTTGAGGGGTACATATAATAATAAAAAATTAGGATCTCAGCTCTAAAAAAAAATTAGTTATTGTTGAATTACTCTAAGGTGTTTGGGTATGCGGACATGGATTTTAAATGTCTGGATAGAAACATGTGTTTCCTATGCAGGATAAAGATTTTTGAAATATGATTTTTTTTTATTTAATTATCATTTGAAATCGATAAAAATTAAAAAATTAATTAAATTTATAAAATTAAATTAAATTTCCCGACTATATATATATATATATATATTTTATAAATTGCTTTATAAGAAATTAAAAAATAGTTATTTCTAATTTTAAAAATGAATAAAATAAAATAATTAATTTTTAGGTTAATAGTGTCATGGGATTTTAAATCCCTCACATCCAAAGCCGATACCGGTATACCAAACACCCTGAACTATTTTATCTCTATCTGATTTAGTTTATATTTTCAATTTGTAATCATGCATAACAAATAAATATTTGACTTATAAAATCGATTACTAATCAAAATATTTATTACACTTTTTACCTTATTTATAATTATTTTCTTAATTGATATTTTTATAATATTTAATCTCAAGTCATAGTATTTCTATTTTCTATCTCATTCCCTAAATAAATAGCAATGAATATGAAAAATAATAATGGAAAAGGATAATATTTTCAGGTGCAACCAACTTTTGGGGTTTGATGATGCAATTCTAACCACCGCAGAGCATAATGCATGGTTTGTTAAAACTTTAAATCTCTCATTTTTCACTTTTCAATTTCTTTTTCCATGTGATTTATATTATTTGTAGAGAGGAGAGATTGAATGATTTGGTTTCTTTTCTCTCTCTCTCTTTTTTTATAAATATTAATCGTTCTTAATATTTGATTTTCTTTACTTTCGAGTTGTGTGATGAGAAGTTTCAAAAATAGTATAACTCAACTGGTAAATATAATACACCCTTCTATTTGATCGAAAGTTCAGATACAAGTCTCATCTCCTCAATTTAATAGAGAATCTTAAATGAAGTTATTATTTCAAGAACTCTCTTCAACACAATCACAATCTTTACTTGAAACAATTTGAAAATAAAGGGTTTTTAGTCTCAAGAAATTCAAATTTCAATGTGATTGTTTACTATCAATTGGTTGATAGTTTATTAATGAATTTGTTTGATAATAATTTAATTTATTTCTCCTTTTTATAAATAAAATAAAGATTTTTGTTTATTGTTTTTTTTATTCTCTAAATTTGACTGAAAAATCAATTGTTTTTGAATTTATGCATATAATTATTTAATTAATGGATGGAAATGAAGGTCTTAAAATCTAGATCTCGTGCAAATAAAGTTAAAAGACAATTCTCCTTTCCATAACCTATGAAACTAATCAAAGAATCAATTAATTTATACTTCTTGTTTCACATTGTTTGACTATTACTTTTGGTCATGAATCAATGTTCTCATTATGAATAGTATGTCCCACGAGATTGTGCTAAAAAAAAGCCCTTTTAAGTATTCAAAAATTGTTTTCTGAGTAATTTAAAGTTTGAGGTTATGATATCATTAAAATCAATGTTCACAAATTCATGCGTAGTTAAAAAAAAATTTAAAAGTCGTTAGTAAAAAGGAATTAAGGTAAAAACACTTTATAAGAGACGGGTTAATAACTAATTAACTATGATAAATGATAATAACTTCACGAGATAACTATTGATTTACATAATTTTTTTTTTTTGTAAAAGGTTGTTGAATTTAAAAAAAATATACACTAATAATTTACATAATTTAGTGATTTTGATTTACAATAATCCTAATTTATCATTGATTGACATATTTAATAATTTTTTATATTCATTTTAAAAAAAAAAATACTATATATAAATATTTTAAAAAAATTAAGCTAGATTTACCATGAATGATTTTTTTTTTCGTTATGTTTGGTGATAAAGCATGAAAACCAAGTCTAAATATTTAAATGGGAAATGGAGATGAAAATTGGGGGGCATATTCTTGGATTAGATTCGCATTTTTTAGTCATTTTTTGAAATATTGGTAAATCAATTAATACCAAATGGTAGGCAATTGATAGCTTTCGAATTCGAATCCTCTATTCTCTTTTTTCAAAAGAATATTACATTTTGTGAAAAAAAAATTGAATATTATTTTAAAGTAGGCCTTAAAATTAAATAATAAATAAATAAAGCACTAGAATATTGTAGAGTAGGTACTTGATTTTCTTAGTCTCAAATAGAGTTGTTAACTTGTAATTGATTAAGTTAGTGCTCACAAATGAGAGATAGTGATTGATACATTATGTATTTTTAGTCAATGTTTGAATTCACATAAAGTTTTGGATTTTTTCTTATTAAATTATCATGGCCAGAGAATATTATTCCAAACTACAATATAGTACATAAATATATACTTATATATTGAATTTAATATCTAGGAAAAATTGACGTGGTAAAACTTGTCAAGAATATTGCATGTTTGATTGTAATTTTTATAGGGAAAACAATTTTTATACACTACGTAACGTAAAGAGTGAGATTCCAACGATATATTCTGCATAAACATAAAAATCAATTTTATAATATATTATTTAAATATAAATTTGGATATTGAATTTAATATGTGGGGGGAAATGACGTGGTATAATTTTGTCAAAAAAATTATTATAATTTTTAGAAAAAAATCTTTTTTATACAATAAATTTAAACAAGATTTGAACTTTTGAACTGAACAATATATTCAATACAATGACTTTGTTTAGCTAAAAAATACAAAAGAACAACAAAAAATGTTGGACATTTGATAATAAATAATAATAATATTTTATTTTATTTTTTTATATAAAGCGTCGGGGTGGGAACTGAACTACACTATCGAGTCTTGCGTGTGGTACTACATAAGCCTCGTCAATGGGCCGGGCCGAGCTGACCCGGTCCTTAAATGAATGGGCCCGGGCCGGACCCGAGTAGGACCTATCAGGCCTAGTCAAGAAATGGGTCGGGCTTGGCTCGGGCCTGACTTAAAATGGCAAGTGTAAGCCCAGTCCACGGGCTTGGACACATGAGATAAAATACGAGATGGGTCGGGCTTGGCCCAGTCCGTTCGAACTTTTATTTATTTAATTAAATTTTCCAATAAGTATATACATATTAAATAATTTTTTAATTGGGCTTCGGGCCGGGCCTAATGGAGGCCCTATGGATAAAGCCCGTGGGCCGGGTTTGGGCTCAAATGCATGATCCATATCCAGCCCAAAGATTTACAGGCCGGGCAGGGCCTGGCCCGTCAACCGTTGACTTGCGAGCTGAGTCGGGTCGGACTTGAGTTGGGTTTGGACCAACCCACGGGCTTTATCCATATGATATGATGAGGCTTAACACTACATGCTTTAATTAATAGGCTGTGTCCTAATTGAAAATAATAATATTATTTAATTAAATTATATAAGTTGAACCACTTATTAACCCTCTATTATGTTCCGAGGTGTAACTGAAATTTTCCCTAATTTTAAAGTAAGTATATACAGTTCAAAGTATGTTGCCATAAATTTTTTACGTAATTTATTGTTCTTTGACTTTGACTAATAACTGTGTTGTCTGTTGAGTAATATTATAATTTGAAATTTTTTATTTTGCTAAGTAAAGTACAAAATTGCTTTCAGAGAAACTTCAAATTTTGAAAAGTTAAACAAAGTTATCTTATTCAATGTATTTATCATCTAATTTGGTAGTATTTATTTCATTTTTAACTTTTATTAGCTAGTAACTTTGATCATTACTAATCATCATGTTATTTTTCCCTATTTATAAGGAATTTGTGACTATTATGTGAGATTATATTATAAAAGTATTAATAGATATCAATAGTACCGATATTTATTTCATTTTTAATTTATAAACACTTGAATATTCTGTAAGATTATAAACATCACAAATTAATTTATCTTCATAAAATCAAAATAACAACAAACTGAAAACATAATATAAAATTGAAAAGCCACCAATAAAGTGGTCAACTGACCGTAAAAAAAGTCATTAAAAGACGTGAATTTGAATCTCCCTAATCTCAATCTTTTCATACTCAAAATAAACATAAAATTGAAAAACAATAGTAATATAAGAAGTGTTAGAAATATTTGTAATGTATAATATGTCAATATTTTGGCACAAAAACAAGAGGGCACATTAGAAAGAAATAGAGTTGAAGAAATGAATGAATGATGGAGAAAGTCACATGGGAAAGTAGAACCCACAACATTGCATATGGAGTTGCAGAAAATGAAACAAAATTGTTCATTTTCAGCTTAACTTTGAGCAAGGATTTGACTTCCGACCCCATGTGGGTTTTATAATCATGGTCTTTCCTTTGCTTCTTTTTTAAAATTTTAGACAAGGAGCATGATCCTAAATAGTCAATGTTTTCCATTTATATGGATTATAAATATTTCATGGAATTATTCTTGATTTAAATGATTAAATTGTTTTTTTTTTAATCACAAGTTTGATATAGGATTATTTAATCATATCAATTAATATTGGGGAAATTTTACTGGGTAGCAAATTTTAACGTAATTTATAAATATAACAATTTTTAGTGCGTTAATCAGTAATTAACAATGATTAATATTTGAATTCGGTGATTTACTTATTGTAAAAATATATAATTCAATATTAATAATTGATTGACCAGCTCAAAATTTATTATAATAATAAATATTTTTAAACCATGATATTTTTATAATTATTACAGAAAAATTTGCTAGACTCGCCCACTTAAAATTACTAGTTTTTTTTCTTCTAAATATTATGAAACTTCTCAACTTTAGTATTGTTAAAAAAAAATTAAAAAAAACAAATTGCTTCTAGAAGATGTCAAATCAAATTTGAGTAGCTAATCAGATGGGTTATAGTTAATCTCATAATTTTCTTAGACATACCTCTACGTGCATGATAAAGTAAAGTAGTGTCCTTTATTGAAACAATCCTTGATTTTTTTCCGGTAACTAATATTTTAAATTGTGATATGAATATGGAACATTGAAAATGTTGAACTAATAAGCTTATATCATATCATTAAGATGGATGAAAAATGTTAAATTTAATTAAAATATGATGAGAAAACAAACAAACCATATCAAGTTTGAATAATCACACTCAAACTTAATTAAATGATGAAATTAGACTATTATAAGCATTATTTATGATATTATTTTAATCTCATGTGTGAGAAAACATGTATCAATATGATTTAGGATTTTATGGATAACTACAGATTTTTTATATATATAAATTTAACATTTTTGTGATATCTTGTTCTCTCTCTAACTTTCTAACTTCTTAGTCTCTTTCTAATGGTCTGTGTATTGAAACTGAAAAATGAATTTTCTAATTTTCTTCTCATCATAATTTGAGTTTGATTTCATTTAAGCCTTAGAGTTTGATAACCTATAACTTTTTTTTTTTAAATTTGACATTTTAAAGTTCATTCTCATGCTTTTTTACTTTCTAATTTCTGATACTTTGAGTATTGAAATTAAAAATTGAGTTTTTTTTTTCCTTTCATTATAATGATAGGTTATATACATTGAGTTGTACATGCCTACTCACACGTGAAATGAAAATAACATTATTAATAATAATTTATAATAAAACAGTCCAATTATATCACATGACGTGGTTCAGAATGTAACTATTGAAATTAAGAATTCGAAGGTACAATTATAATAATCTTTATAATTCAGAGACGGTTTGTGCAATTTTCTAAAACATTACAATTATATTATTCTATATATGGATGCAAGAAAGAAAAATACAAAGATTGGACCTTTTATTGGGTCATGATAACTCAAACAAGAGATGAAGGCTTGAAACATCCATTTAAAGCTTGGGCTGGGCTTCATAACAAACTAGGCTACTTTTCTTCCACAACCCAAATTCTCTTTTCAACAACTTCTTCTGGGAAATCATCCTTTTAACCTCTCTGGCCCAAAATTGTGCAGGTTCATTTCAAGGTTGATTTTTTGAAGTTTCTCTGAAATGGGGTTGGTGAAAAGTGAAAATCCTCTTTCACAATGAAAACCAAATGGAAGAAATCCGAATACTAAGAAAGAGGTTAGTCCTTTTTTTGTGTACTTTTCTTTTTCATGGTAATCTAATTGAAGCTTTTACTGCAAGTATCTATGTAACTTTGAACAGAATGATAGTATGCAAAAATTTCCTGGAAAATATCCGAGGATTATTCTGTCAATGTCATAATTTGATTCGTTCTTTGTCTTCATGTATTTGTTTCTCTTTACCACTTTGAAACTTGAAAAGTAAAGTTAGATTTAGTATTGAAAAGTCATAATATTTACGGTTTCATCTCAAAGTCAAAACCAATTGATAGTTAGAAAAGTAACTCATAGTCTTCATAACTATGGTTGGTTCCCTTTATCTTTCCGACGTGGGATCCTTAACATGTTCTATGAAGATTGTGGCTTTTTTTAAGCTCATCATTCTTGGGTTGAATCTCATTTTTGGAGTGGAAAGTCATTTGAGTTTATTGGGCTCTGGATCTGATACCATCATAATATTCATGCAGTTCCATGTGAAAACCAATTGATAGTGAGATGAGTATCTCGTGGTTTTTATAAATATTATTAGTTCCTTTGATTTTTCCGATATTGTGGGATCCTTAATAAAAAGAGAAGAAATAAATCCCTTTATAGAAATGGGCATTTGAATTGAGGTGAAAGTGAAATCTGTCAAAATCAGGGAAAAAGTAATGGAAGAAAGAACCAGGTTCCCCACTAAGCACAAAGCAAAGTTATGAAATATGATATAACATATTACTATTTGTGGTAAAATTGAAGGCCAACAAGAATTAGTCCACTAAAGACACCCACTAACCCCACCACAATATCCCCTCTTGTTTTGTTTCACTTTTTTCCTTCTCCCATCTTCAACATCTTCATGATGTCTTCTTTACATGGAAAAGAAAAAAACTTTTTCCACAGTTTAGGGATCGTTTCCTGTGCTTGGACATAGCTATACGCATCTCCTACTAAAGAATAGGAATATGAACAGGAATCCCCACTTATAATTTTTTTTTTTAATATTCGTTAGTGTCTGGACAGTTTGTGCTCACTAATCTCACTAGACAACCACACGACTCTATAACACTTGGCGTCAGGAAACTTGTAAGATAATATTTTAGATTGGTAGCCACATATGGTTTGAAGTTATGATCTCAAGGCTTTAAGAAAGTCCTTTAACCACTAGGTCATAGTTGATTATCCCCTCCTATAATATACAGCAATCATATAATTGTTACTTTTTTTTGGGAGAGATATTATTGAGTGGTTCCTTGACTTTTGTAGTGATTGAAGCATTATAAAGCATATTGGGTCATTGGTGGGGGCAAAAAGCAGACTACAGCATATATATATCTGTACAAATTTAGAAAAGAAGATACTAGTGGGGAGGTTCTTCCACTGTTTTGTGTAGGGACTAGGCAAGACTTTCCTTTGGTGCGTTTAATCAACTTTTTCCTTGATTTTTCTGAATAATACAACTCATTTTTTTGTTATTTTTTAGATACTTTATATAGAAAAGTTCTTGAGGGGTTGGTTTAAAAATTTTAAGACAATTATAACCTATGCAATTTTGGGTAGGCATGATGGTTAAGTACTTATTTGATTTTGATTTAAAGATGGTTTTTTTTCGTCTTCTTGTTTTTAGAATCTTTTAAATATTGTGGATACAAAAGATATATGTTTTGGTAGCATTGAATTCAAAAATGGTGAATACTATTTTAGAATATATTTGGAGATGTTAGTATCATATATTATAGTTTTTTCGTTAAAATAAAAATATAAAATTTGTTAGTGTGTTTTTTTAGAAAACATTTTGTGCTTTAGAACCTATTATATTTGAACTACTAAACACTTTTGTAGTTTTGTAATTTCCCCTTGTTTTTTTATTTTAAACAAATCAATTGCATACTTGTAATTAGGTAGCGATATTCTCATGGGGTTCTTTTTTAACGACCCCTTTTGTATTCTTTCATTTATTTTATTAATAAAAATCATGTTATTAGATTTTAAAAAGTTTTCAAATACTTTATTTTCCTTTCTTTCTCAATATTTTCATTTAGTTTTTAGGTTATGAACCACAAAACAGGTCCTAAGTGTTGGTCCTCCCTAGGTTGCTTTCTTAAGCATAATTACATGGTCATGTATGAATTTTAAAAGTGGTGAGAAATCACAATACCTTTGCCTTAGACGAGGTTTGACCATCTCTCCCACTAGTTGGCTCTATGATGCGTTGAACACATTCTCAATATCATAGGCATAGATGTCTTTTTTATTCAAATGTGGTGGTCAAACTTATCCCGGGCATGATGGGCATGGCTATTTTGCCATGATACACGTCATTTATTTTCCTTTTCAAATTTTTCCAGCTTAGGTAAAGATAAAAGGCCTAGTGACTCTTCGCCACGTTTGAAATTCACACACGACTAATACAGGTTAGAAAGTACTACAACGAGTAAATATTACTTAATTATCCTTTTTATCTATAGCTGGAAAGATTATAGTCTCCTAGCAATATAGTAAATGCTAAAAATATTTTGTTTGAGGAATAATTTGTAGCTTTTGCCTAGTGGGAATTTCTGTTCAAAGTTCATGAAAATTTATTATCAATGGTGTCTTGTCTAAGGTTTATGGCATAAAAGTTCTTTTTTTGGTGCTCATATTATAGTCTTGTCATAAATAGAGCATCCATTTATAGCAACTATGTATTGCTATGAAATCTTATTCCTAACGCATTATGAATAAAATACCAACTGCAAAATCAAAGGAATTTTGTAATATTTTTTCAAAAAAAATAAATAAAGGAGAAATGAAAGAGTGAAGTCATATCCACCACCCTTTATGCGACCAGCATGTTAAATCATGGTGCTGGAAGTTCACAATTTTAGATGATAGGGATTTGAATGTATATGTGGCCACTTTGACTAATGTTCATAATTAGTTGAAAATTATGACAAAGGCTATTGAGTAATGTTAGATAAGTTAAATTATTGACCAAGTTTATCGAATAAAGTGACGGACACTATGTATGTCATTTCAACTTGTTTGATGTGCATTGGTGTGTATTGACCTTGTGAAATTCTGTTAGTTTTTGTACATTTACATTTACTTCAATGAAATTCTATTTCAGAAGGCATATTTGCTGGTCTTTTAATGGACAAACCTTTTTTTTTCCAATGTTTTGCTTGAATTCTTAAATTCTTCCAAAATACTTATCGGACGGTAGGTAGTCACCATAGTTTGAATCTTTATTTTCAAATATATTTAAGTTTACAAGTTATCTTTTTAATCCTGGACTCAATCCTTGGTAGGAGAAGTTTAGCCTAGGTTTGTGAAACAAGCGGTTGTATGTGTTGTTGTGATATGAGTTTCAGAAACCTTGATTTATGTAGCCTGTGTTTCAATAGTTAAATTCTTTAGACGTGGTTTCCCTCACTTTTTACCTTTTAAAACTCATGGGTTCTAATGACAAAATTCGGAGCCGTTTTCCCTCATACCAAACGTTGTATCCTCTGCTGCTCGGCAGAAGAAGACCCTCTCCACTTGTTTTGGCTTGTCCTTTAACAACCAATTTATAGGGAAAATTATTTGACATCTTTCCTATTCAGGGTCCTCCCCCTTCAAATATCTAGGCTATTCTCCATGGTTTTCTGTGTGGGGTGAAGTTAAATGAAAAGGCTTCCTCTCTCTGGCGTAACTCGATAAGTCTGGTTTGGTGGGAAAGAAACAAAAGAATTTTTTATGAAGGCTCCCTCAATTGCTCTGATCTTTAGGATCTTTTGGTTAGGTTTACTTCGCTTTGGTCTCCTAGGGCCAAGTCTTTTTGTAATTACTCTCCGTCTATTATAGCCCCCAATTGGAGGAATTTTTTTGTAATCCTTGGGTGGTTGTTTTTTAAAGTTTCATTTATCAATGAAATTGTTTCTTATAAAAAAAGAAAAAGAAAACCAAACTCAGGGTAATTAAACCCACTTAATAATCATGGATTAGGCTTCCACCTCACCCCTTCTACCAAACATCCCCTTAGTTTACTACTCCACTTTGAAAGGCATTTTTCTTTAAAAAAAAATTCTCAAATCATATACCAATCTTTTTGGTTGCTTTATATGAAAGGCATTGGCACCTATTCCTTCTGCAAAATCACTGTTTATAGATGAGTATTTTGCCACTCAAAGGCTAAACCAGCCAGCCTCCTGTTCTTTTGACACAATTTAATCTTTTATTATTATTCTCCATAGAATTGACCTTATTAAGTGGAAGAGCACCTAGACTTGTGTGATTAATTAGCATAATCCGTACTATTCTTTCACCTTTTGCTGATGCATTGAAAGAAACTATTGTATATATCAGAGAAAGATTCTATTATAAAAGCATCATTTATAGGATTTTAAGGATCATGAAAAAAAAATGAAAGTTTTGATAAGCACGAATAATTTCACAATCCCATTTGTTAATGGCCCATTTACTATAATATATTACTTTCTATCTCTCAATTACATGATTATAAATTGGCAGAATGAATCAATAACATAAGTAATAGGAAATTTTCCCACTTGGATTTTTTAATGAGAAAGAAGATACGTATGGTAGTGAGGAATAAGATATATGCCTCATCAGTGGATGAAAGTCAAATTCCATAATAACTCTTTTATTGGAAAAAGCTTATTCAGCTATGGTGTTAAGCAGTTTTCAACTGCAAAAGTGAGAGGAACGTTGAATATCTTCCCAAATTGTTCTAAAGTTATATCTTCTTTTCTTTGTTGATTTTTTATTTTAATTTATCTTTTGGGTGGAGACTTATTGAAAAGAAACTTCTGCAGTGTTTATGGTCCCCTGAGGAAGAACTAATCACTCTTTTGATTGTACAAACTTTATTTTGTTCAAAAAGCAAAC
Source organism: Gynostemma pentaphyllum (assembly GCA_028015215.1). Taxonomy (NCBI): domain Eukaryota; kingdom Viridiplantae; phylum Streptophyta; class Magnoliopsida; order Cucurbitales; family Cucurbitaceae; genus Gynostemma; species Gynostemma pentaphyllum. The sequence continues at coordinate 45,405,714 of CM051345.1, read as the reverse complement.
TGTTTGGCATAAGTACTCCCTTCCATAAGGTTGAAGTTTCGAGTCTCCCCTCCCAGATGTAATATTTTAAAAAAGAGACTAAAGAATGTTATTTGAAAATGGAAAGGTTTTTCGTTTTAACTTAACTTCAAGTGTTGTGCTTTCGCTTAAAATCTGAGGAAATTATGAAATAGGTATTAGATCTTCATCTGTGTAGTCTAATTAATATTTGAAAAAACAATAACTGAAATAACTAATGTGTGTTGTTGAAGTTGAAGTTAAAAGATTCAAATGAATGGAAAAAGAAAAGTTCAAAGTAAAATTAATCATTTCACACAAATGCTAAAGAAAATGGATTTTTTTTATACTAGATTGTTCATCAAAATGTGTATACCCCCCAATCTTTCACAACCCCACTAGATAGATCTCCTTTTAACATGACATTATTGAATATTGTCATGCTTGACAGCAACTGTTGCAGATCTCCCTAGCCCCCCCTCCCCCTCCCTCTCTCAGTCTCAAAAAACTTTTTTTTTGGTACTCCATTACTTTCCTACAGTTTTGCAGAAAGTGGGGTTTTCCTTTTTTTTTTTGGAATTCAAAATTTCATTGCATTCAATTGCTTGTGATGCTAGATTTATTTGTCAGGTTGTTATGAGGAATATAGCCTAAGGGACAAATGAGGAATTAAACAAGTAACTTTTCCTTATTATATCTACTGATCAAACTTTTCCATATATGATTCTGTGAATGGATAGTGAGATAAATCATCAATCAGCAACAAGAATCTGCAGCAGATTGTGTAGGTAAAAGAGAATGGAGTTATGATACTTTTACTCAGCTATATATATTTGTCTCTTTCTATTTATCTTATTTGTATGCCTAAAAATAGTTATGTTACTGAAAAATCAAGTAAATCTTGTTCTGCTCTTTGTATGTATTAACGGCTTCTGTACGTTAGTGTTTTTCACTAGTCAGATTGTTCTTAAAAAATTATGTGAGATAATTTTTCCCTTTGAGGCATTTGGTTTATCGGTTTATGTAGTTTGAGATCGGGGAACTTGAGTTTGTGTAGTTTATATTTGATGCACGAGTTTGTAAGGATGGTTTAGTATACAATACCTCGTGTTTTGAGGAGGTAATGTCAACTGTATGGTATATAATTCTATGGTCTTAACCAATGAACCAAACGACCCCATAATAGTGTTTGTGGAAGTAGAAAAGACGTTTTTGCCCCGATTTGATTTAGCAAAAAACAACTGTAATTCGAGTTTGCTGGAGTCTTTCAGCAGAATAAATCGATTGGTTTCAATTTCAATTTTAATTTTAATGGTATGGATATTGCACATGCACTTCAATTGAATCAGACTAACCTTAATTATGTCGCCAGACAATTATGCACATAGAAACAAGGAAGAAGCAAAGGAGAAAAAGAAAAAGAAAACAACGTGTGACTAAAAGCCAGTTACTTTTTTTTTTTTGGTGCAGAAAATAATGCAAATTCTGGTGGATCTTCCATTCTCAGAATCTCTTTTTTTTTCCCATCTCTATCGCAGACTGATTAATTTCTTTTGTTCAATTAATTTGGTGGGGGCAAAGAAACCTATGAATTTATATTTGGTTATTTTTTGTGCTGAAATAATGAATAATGCTACAGAATCAGAAGAATAAATATTATACTCTGCTATTTGCAAATTTTACTAGTTGTTTCTTAACTTTCATTTTTACCAACTTTCAACTTTCCATATGATTAAATGCGTATCCTATGCATAGGCTTGTACGTGACAAATAATTGATGGTGGCTCTCAGCTTTTGATATTTGTCTTCACTTGTCTTCACTTCTCCTTACCATCCTTTCCATTCTTTTTTTTTTTTCAATATATTCGTTAGTGTCCATGTCAGTTTGTGGGCATCTTGACTAAACTCACAATACAATCACACAATCCTATGTAATTTTATATCAAGAAACTCTTACGATAATATCTTAGATAGGTACAAATAGATTTGAAACGATGACTTCAAGACCTAAAGAAAACATCTTGATCCCTAGACATAATTGGTTAACATCATTTCTAATTTTAGCTTGTCAAATATTTACTATTTTCTGCATGGAATTCAATTACCACACGACCTAAAAGTTAATGGTTTGATTGGATGTTTATAAACACATCTTTTATTTTTTAGAATAAAAGTTCAATGAATCTTGCTTCTATCATTTTTTCACTAATATCATTTTTTATGTTTCCTCTAAAAATTATAAATTTCTAAATAGTAACTCGAATATCTTAGCCAACCCAGGCATAGTTCATTTGGTTAAGGCATGTAGTTTCACACTCAAAAGTGTGGTTCAATCTCCACCCCCGACACTTTGTATAAAAAAAACTCAAATATCTTATTATTGAAAAAATTGTTGCTAAATAGTGGGTGGAATTGTGGAAACTCCCTCCCCTTTTACTGATCGGTAAAAATAAATCTTAATCTCTTAAGTTAATACAAATTTAATTGGATAGTCACACCTAGATATTATATAAAATGATTATTAGATTTGAAAGTTTAAATAGATGAGTTAATGTAAAATTTAAGGTTTGTAATATATTATCACAAATAAGGTGCTATTTTTAAAGCTTGGTGGAAGTTTGATTTATATACAAATACAACAATGAGGTTTACATGTTCTAGACAAGAGTTTTATGACGAGTTGTTGGCGGATACTATATAATTGTTTTGAATAGGATTTAGGGTTTGGGGTTTAACTTCTGCCCTTATTCTACCTGCATTAGGAATTATAACTAATTACTTTTAAAATATGTCATTTTTAATTGATATTCATATTTCAAAAAAATAATAATTTTTACTAGCCTATATAGTGTAGATGGACGTGAAAGTGAGTATACATATCTCTGACAATTTTTTTTTTATTAGTATGAACGATAGTCAAATTGATAATAAAGTGAATCAATGATTTATTTATTAAATGATATATTATTTTAATACACTTGCATTTCTTAACTTATATTGAACAATAAATTAATTTTTAACTAAGAAACTTTATAAAACTAATCATAATTTAGAGGTAAATATTAATGTTTAACTTAAAGTAAGAAATTGATGTTTTACATCAAGTCACTCAATGCATATATTATTTATAGATATATAATTCCTTATTCAATTAAGATTAATTAAATATTAGTCATAACCATATAAAATAAGTAGGTCATTCTTTACCATCTTAAGCGAAAAAAAGCACTTCAATTCTACATATCTAAAGGAGCTTTTGTCATAGTCTAGACTTCTTTAGCTTTGAGCATTGAAAGAAAATCAAATCCATTCTTTCAAAAAAAAATTTACTCTATTTCATTTTTATTCTTGGGTTCTCTTTTAAATCCTGGTTTTCTTAAAGTTTGGAATGCAATGATATTGTAAAACGAATAAGTGGTAAGGAATATTGGCTTGTCACAAAAGCGACCCGGATTTGATCCCTGGCAACGGGGCTGTTGCCTTTTTATATTTAATTGCTTCACTTTGGAAAAAAAAAAAAGGAAGTATTATTTTTATTATTAAATGATATGGGATGATACCATGTTTTGAAATGTGTTTATGTAAAGACAAATAGCACTTTATAAACTGCTTCTTTTTTTTATATTAAATCATCATGAAGGACTCCTTATCACTATTATTTAAGGAGAGGAATTGGTTTGGAAAAGTAAATATATAATAGTGCTATTGGAAGAAAATAAAAAAAAAATGAGAAGGGAAAAAAACGGTTTTGACTGATTGGGTCAACTCCAAATAATAAAATTATAAAAAAATAATAATGAGAGAGAATTTTAAAGGTGTTTAGTAAAAGGGTTAAGATGGGCATTAGTCTATCCCGCATTTATTAGGGTAGATTTAATAATTCCGGGTTTAGTCTATTAAATTCATGGATTTTAAATAGTATTATGGGTGAGTTTGCTGACTTTTTATAAAAATTTAAACAACCTACAACTCAAATTAAAACTCACCTACCGAACACGGGTTATATAATCGTAGGTTTACGAAACATATATCACTACACATCCAAATATAGATTTTCTAAAATTAGACTTTACGACTCCAGATTATTAAAACTCACCCCGACCTACACTTTCAACCAAAACACCCCTTTAAGAGTTCGCTGAAAAAGCTTGTAACTGATTGAGAGAGATCAGGGAAAAAAACTAGGTTTTGACTGGTTGAGTCTACTCTAAATAATTTATATAAAAATAATGAGAGAGAGAGAGAATTTTAGAAGTTTGCTGAAAAAGCTTGTAAACTGAAAAAAAAGTGAAGAAAAAGGAAAACTGAAAAGGTTTGGGAAAAAAGTGATGAGAAAAAGCAAAGAGGGTAGGACAAAAAAAAACATCAAATCAAATACCTTTTTTAATAATGTTTTTAACCTTTATTTTTTTAATTGTCCGCGTGTAGCTGTATAACAGTTTAACGGGTGGAGAAGGGAAAGAAAAGATTCTCTATTTCTATCAATGAAAATTATTTGAGAGGAAAAAAAAAAAACAACCTTTGATGAGAGTGAAAGAGGTCCCATATTCTCAATGGAGGAGGTTTCATCTCTCTCTCTCTCTCTCTCTCTTCATATATGAAATGATATGGTGGTGGTTGCTGTGTTATTTTCCTTCTCTTTCTGTCACTTTCTACTCCTTTCTCTCTCTCAACTTACTTAAAGACAACGGTTGATATTATTCACTATTGATCTAAACTTTGTATGATTATTCTTTTTTATAAAGTTTAAATAGTCTCGTATGATTAAAGATATACATCAGAAAGATGAATAGACCTAGCAAAATTTATAGATGTGTTAAGAGTTTACTATCTCATTATTATTTTAGTTTGAGATATAAACTCATTATTATTTAGACGTATTGATAAAGATATCATCGTCTCTTATATAAACCAATGTGTTTTTTTAACCGATACGAGAATTTGATCGGCATTGTAATATTTTTCTTTTTCGAACTTTGAAACTATGACTCCTCTTCTATAGTTTGATTCTTTAGGAAACACTCACTTGTTGATTCAATAACTCACGAATCGATCTCGTCCTACAATTTTTTACTATAAACAAGAATTATGGATGGGAAAAAGGGGTAACCCTTCATGTAGTTTAGGATTGATTGTATTATGGTCCTTGTTAAGTTTCAAAAGTAACATTTTTTTTCTATTTTCTTCTGGTTAGTAGACCGTTAATAGATTATTGACGGCAAATAGGGAATAAAAAATGGACAATTACTAAAATAACATATTTTTACTTACTCATTTTTGAAATGTCAGAACTTTTTAAAAATTGCTCAAATAGCATAATTATAATTTAATAATTTATTGAACTAAAAAAAATAAAAAATTAATAAATTCATTGAAAATAATAATGAAAACAATGAAATAGTGCAATATATTATTCAACTTAAACTTAAAAAGTAAAAAACAAATAAATTCATCGACAACACTCATGAAAAATAACAATGCTATTTGAGTAATTTTTAAAATTTTTAGTAATTAGTATGTAGATTTATGCTATTTAAGACAAATCCTAATTATAAAATTGCTTTCTCAAAATCGATTGATAAAAATGATACTTTTGAAATCACCGGGACTCAAATACATTGAACTCCAAAGTACAAGAATCAAAAGAGAATTTTATAAAATAAAAAATGGGTTAATTTCAGTAATGGACACACTTTAAGTTTGTTTATTTAAAAAAAAAAACACAAGCTTTTATATATAAATCAAAACTACCCAAAACCACCACCAGAAAAATTAAAGTACATTGTGAAAAGACAAAACATACCCTTGATCTATTAAATGATATGTAATTAATGAGACATAGTTATTAGGAGAGATAAAAGGGTAATAAGGTAACACTCAAATCGAAATCCACCAGAATCGCCACTATAAATGGTGTTTTATGGGTAAATATGATACTAATATGAAACAACCATTAAAACTAAAATTAGGTGAATTAAATTGGTTATTAGTGTAATTAATTCATAAAAAATTGAAACAAAAAAAATTTACATAAACAATAAATGAAATTCTTAATTATTTTTTTATGTGATTTATGTTATTTCTATTAATAGAAAAATAAAAGAAGTATTCGAAAAAGACATTTTGGAATGATGAAGGGAGTTGGCATATAAACAGAGAGGTGAAGCTGGAGTAACCAGTTGCCTCCTAGTTGGTGCTGAGTCAACTCAATTTTGCAACTAACACAGCATACAAACCGAACAGAAATTAATTCAAAAAAATTAAAAATTAAAAAGCTCTTAGTTTTTTTTTTTTTAAGGAAGAAAAAAAAAAGGAAAAGCTAAAATGACAGCGTAAGCAGACAGTGACGGTGACTGGCCAATGAAATGTCGTGGACCCCACTCAAGTTGGTGGATGCAGCATCTTTCAACCTCTCAAAAAAGTATGATTGATAATCATGACTGTGACTGTTTCATATTAACCCGCATTCTATAGAAAATAAAATAAAAATAATAATAATACCTTATATTCCATTTTCCAACCTATAATAGATTGACACCATGCAATTATAGCCGTTTTTATTAAAAGTAAAAAAATTTAATTAAGTAATTTTTATTATTATTTTTATTTGATTATTATCAATAAGATAGTTTAATGGTATAGTCATTAATTTAAAATAATCATCTCTTAAAGAGGATGACTCTGAAATTTTTAAAAAGAAAAATCATATTTCATCGATGATGATAAAAGTAATTTTGTGCTATCCTAATACATGGAATTTTCAACAACAAGAAAGATAAATTTCAATTGGTTAAACATTTTTTTTTTGGGGTCGAAGATTCAAGTATCCCCTCCCCTAATTTGATAAGTCACAAAACAATTTTATTTTTCAAATATGTAACCTTGTTTAGAAGTATTTATTTAGAATCAATTACCTAAATATCATATATTTGTAATTAAATGTCAGAATATTTTTAAGATTATCAAAATAGCAGTTCAATAATTAATGAATTAAAAAAAGGCTAAAAACCAATAAATTCATTGAAAAAAAAGAAAATGATTCAATAAAAAGTTTTAAAATGTTATGATATTTTAGTAATTAGTATGATTTATGATTTTTTTTTATTAAATATAACATAATTTTGAATGTGTTAATGGCTTATTATATTTGACAATGATCATGTGAGTAACTATCAATTGTTCACTATAAATCATTGTATATCAAAAAGAGCATAATTTAAATGGTTAAATACCCCCTTGTTTATCATAAGTTCAAAGATTCGAGTCTCCACTCCCCTAATTTAATATATCTCTAAATAATCTTAAAGCCAGTTATGTTTAAGAATATTTAAAAAAAAAATAATACCATTAGTTTCATAAAATAATATCACCATTTTTTTTCTTTAAATCACAATTAAAAAAAAAAAAAAAAGGTTTAGAAAGACAAAGAAAGATCTTGCCCAAAGATATCTAGAATCTAAACGATGCTTTGCTCAACACCTGTTATTGTTTTTTTTTAAATAAAAATACCCTTCAATTCATGACATGACATTGGCCCACACTTATTGCTTGACCCCACTTTTCACTACCAATGTCATCCCTCTTGCCACGTCACCCTCCTTTTTTCCCCTCATTCTCTTCTTTATATATAATACTTATTATTATATTTTTTTTTATAAATTTATATTTCCACCTCCCTTAATCTCTCTCCCTTTCCATTTCAATTCCCTTTTCCCCAATTTTTTTTTAAAAAAAAAAAAAAAAAACTCATTTTCTCATTTTATTTTTCTCAAACAAATAAAAATTACGTGTATTAATTTATATTGTATAGTATTATATTTGCTTTCATATGCTCGCCGGTGATGCCTACGCCGGTAAGTTTAGCGAGGCAATGTTTAGCACCAGACGCAACTCACGCGCTCGACGAGGCCGTGGCAGTAGCGCGCAGCCGTGGCCATGCTCAAACAACTTCACTTCACGCCGTCTCCGCTCTTCTTTCTCTCCCTTCTTCTTCACTTCGCGAGGCTTGTTCTCGAGCTAGAAAGACCGCTTTTTCTCCTCGTCTTCAATTCAAAGCCTTAGAGCTTTGTCTCAGTGTTTCTTTAGACCGGGTTCCTTCGACCCAAATCAACGATGAACCGCCGGTTTCTAATTCTCTTATGGCCGCCATTAAACGGTCTCAAGCGAACCAGAGAAGACAGCCTGAGAATTTCCATTTATACCATCAGATTTCTCAGCAATCTTCTTCTTCTATTACTTGTGTTAAAGTTGAGCTTCAGCATTTTGTTTTGTCGATTCTTGATGACCCGGTTGTCAGTCGGGTTTTTGGTGAAGCGGGTTTTCGGAGCTCCGAAATCAAGCTTGCTGTTCTTCGTCCTTTCCCTCAGTTGCTTCGTTATCCGTCTCGTTCTAGAGTTCCCCCTTTGTTTTTATGTAATTTGATGGAGTTTTCGGATCTGGGTCGTCGTGGTTTTTTGTTGAGAGATGGAGATGAGAATAACAAGAGAATTGGAGAGGTTTTGAGAAGGAGTAAAGGGAAAAACCCTTTGCTTGTTGGAGTTTGTGCTTATTTAGCGGTTAAGAATTTCATGGAGGCTGTTGAGAAAAGGAGAGATGAGGCTTTTCTGCCTGTGGAATTGAGTGGGGTGAGAATCGTTTGTTTGGAAAACGAGTTGTCAAGGTTTTTCTGTGACAATTCTGAAATGGGGTCTTTGAATTTGAGGTTTATGGAGATTGGGAAGATGGTGGAGGAGTGTTTGGAAACTGGGTTGATTGTGAATTTTGGAGATTTGAAGGAATTTGTGAGAGAGAATAATGGTGTGGATGATAGAGTAAGTTTTGCTGTGGGGCAATTGAAAAGATTGGTGGAAGTTCATGGTGAGAAAGTTTGGTTGATTGGTGCAGCTGCTAGCTACGAGACTTATTTGAGATTTGTTACTAAGTTTCCATCTATTGAGAAAGATTGGAATTTGCATCTTTTGCCAATTACTTCTCTTAGGCCTTCTATGGCTGAATCATATCCCAGGTCCAGGTTAGTCTCCAAATTAACATAATCTTCTTGGAATTTGCATTGACTCCTTGTTTTTATGTATTACTAAGTTTTTTTTATTTTTTATTATTCATGGATTTTCTAGGATTGTTTTATTTTATTGCTTTTTCCTTGTTATTCTCAATGCTTCTAGTTCAAATATGATATCACCTGCTTGAGGGATCACTGTCTTTTTCTATGTTTTAGCATTTAAGGAAGATCTAGCCTGCCGTTGTACGCATGGAATATGTTCAGTTTCTTGGCTTTTTCACTTTGAGTTTTGGTAATTTACAAATTGATGCGTTTTTTTTTTTTGGGTGCTAAGGTTAAGATTCGAATGTCACACCCCCTTTGAACGATGAATCTTTTTAAACCAGTGATACGTTTGGCCGTGTAGTGTTCTAGTTTTACAGTAAGGTCTAAACTTTTATTTAAGATTGCTTTAGGATCAGCTTCAGCACTTGGATGAAAAAAAGGATTGCTGTGGAAATGAAATTTACATTATCTCATGTTTTCATGTTCTAAGTTGTATTTGCTTGCTTACAGTTATATCTGGCATCTGACATGTAGTTGTTTACTTATACATCTTTGACCTGAAATCATCTTTTAATTGTTGGCATTTAAAAAGGTAAAAACCTGAGAAGAAAGTCTCTTACATCTGCTTTATATCCAAATATTATGTGTATTATTATGAATTTGAACTTTGCAAAAGAAACTATCAGAATTAGGAACTGGTGTTAATGTCTTAAAAAATAAATCCCAAAGAAGTAGAATGATTGATGATATGGAGAGTAATTCAGTAAGATTTCTCTATCTCTTCCTGATTTTGGGTTCCCGAAGTTGTCAGTGATAACGCATTCCTGCTCAAATTGGTTTATACTAGATAATTCTACGTCGATGTCTTTCTTTTGTATATCTTAAGAAGCCAAATATGCTATTTTTTTTTTCTCTTCCAATTTCGGTTTCATTTTAATGTTGGATGTAATGGTTGTTATCATAATATCACTGCAGCCTGATGGAATCGTTTGTACCATTTGGTGGGTTCTTTTCAACACCTTCTGATGTTAGTGCCCCCTTGAGTGGTTCATACCAACATCCTTCACGCTGCCTTCAGTGTGATAAAAACTGTGAACAAGAAGTCATTGCTGCTTCAAAGGGGATTTTCGCTCCCTCCCTTTCCGAGCAGTACCAATCAAGCCTGCCTTCTTGGATGCAGATGGCTGAACTCGGCAACTTCGAGGGATTGGATACGAAGGTGAGCGTTGCTTTCGAATTCAGTTCTCTAGATATAATTACCAGTCATCGTGACCCGAAATTATTTTCTATCTTATATTTTATACTTGTACTGGAATTTTGGTTGCAGAGTACATTAATGTATGGTGATGTGATTTTCATGTCCTAAGATAATGTTCATTTTAGAGGCTAAAACTTCTGCTGCACTGTATTTTTAATTTATCATTTATTGCACATTCTTTGTGTTGTTCAAGTATACTTGAACAAGAATCAATTTCTTCTCTTCTTATGGTTATCCTAGTTTATTTTCTCGTGTAAAAACTAGTTCATACGTCTTCAGTGCAGACCAGAGATGATGGACTGGTATTGAGTGCAAAAATTGCAGGATTTCAAAAGAAATGGGACAATATATGCCAGCGTCTTCATCACGGTCAACTGTTGAGAGAAGCAAAGATGTTCCCAACAATTGTGGGATTCCAAGTTACTGAAGATAAAAAGGGAAATGCTGTCAACAATTGCAGCAGCAGTGCACAAGTCTCACCAGACAAGCATCCATCAGTGGATTTGAACTCCTGCAATTTCATGGATTTACCAAATATCTCTGTCTTGAAAGCAAGCACTCAATTTCCTTTATCTTCCAAGGCAAAGAATGAGAATTTCCTATCCAAACTGCAGGAAGAATCTTCTAAAACCGAAGATCTTGAGTTGGGTGGCCACAAGTCTCCTTTCAGCCGGTCCACTTCGAGTGTGGATGACGAGAATCGAACATCTTCTCCATCAGCTGGTTCCGTCACAACAGATTTAGGGTTGGGAATATTTTCTTTGCCTATCAATTATAGGCTGAAGAAACCATTGAATCCTAATAATGCGGATTTTCCATCAGCCTTGTCAGGCTGCTATTCAACAAATGTTGATTTAGTCGATGGGAAAACCTGTAATGGCCTCACCCCATCTTCATCCTGTTCCAGTCATGAACAAAGAGGACAGGTGAATGCCATAGATGTCAAGACACTCTTTCACTTGCTGAAAGAGAAAATTTTCTGGCAAGATGAAGCTATCAGCATTATTAGTCAAACTATATCCCGATGCCAAACGAGAAGTGAAAAACGCCATGGATCTAATTTGAGGGGGGATATATGGTTCAATTTTGTTGGCCCTGATAAATTTGGAAAAAAGAAAGTTGCTATTGCACTTGCTGAGATATTGTTTGGAAATAAGGATCAATTCATATGCATTGATCTGAGTTCCCAAGATGGGATGATTAATACAGACACCCTTTTCGGATACCAACGCATGAGAAGTTACAATGCGGAATTCAGAGGGAAAACTGTTCTGGATTTTGTTGCTGCTGAGTTGAGAAAGCAGCCTTTATCCATTGTTATGCTTGAAAATGTTGATAAGGCTGATCTTCATGATCAGAAAAGATTGTCGGAGGCTATTCAAACAGGTAAACTCAAGGATCTACAAGGAAGAGTTGTGAGCATTAAAAATGCGATATTCGTGACAACTTCGACATCCTTGATTTCGAAACAACAAATATCCTTTCCTGAAAAGAAAATGCCTAAGTACTCTGAAGAAGGACTCTTAAAAGCTAAAAGTTGGCCACTACAGATAAAAGTCGGTTCTACCTTCGGAGATCACACGTGCCTTAACAAGACTGTCTCAGACACAGAAAAAAAGAGCATCCAAAATCCCATCTTTATGAATAAAAGGAAGCTCATTGTCATTGATGAATCTTCAGATAAGCACAAAATATCTGAAATGGTGAAACGGAGTAATAAGATGTCGAACAGAAACCTGGATTTAAACCTCCCTGCCGAGGAACATGTGCAGCATGACATTGATGAGAACTACCCTGATAACGACTCCATCTCTGAGATCTCGAAAACATGGCTGCGAGATTATTGCGACCGTATTGATCAAGTAGTAGTTTTCAAGCCATTTGATTTTGATGCTCTTGCAGAGAAAATTACGAAGGAGATCCAGAAGACCTTCAGTGGTGTCTTCGGCTTAGACAACACGCTCGAGATCGACTCAAAGGTGATGGAACAATTGGTTGCAGCTGCATATATGTCATATGGGAATAGAGAGATAGATGATTGGATAGAGAAAGTTCTAAGCAGGGAATTTTCAGAAGTTAAAAGAACACACATTCTCTCTGCATATTCTATTGTTAAAATTACTACAAGAGAAAGTGATAAGGAGGTTTCCTTGGAGGAGAAAGCAGAATAAGTCTTTCTTCCCCATAGAATCATTCTAGACTGAACAAGTCTTCTAGATAGAGATATAAAATGTAGTGTTGTGTAATCAAGTAAACTTTACTTAGCTTGTAAATCCCATAATTTTGTTGGGTTTTCTTGTTTTCAAGTTATGTTGTGTAAGATATCATATTTAGTTGGTTGATCAAATTCCGCAAGTTAAGCCATATCTTGCCTTCGTTTCCGTCTCCGTCTCCGTTTTCGTTTTCGTTACCCTTTTTTGGTACTTTTTTCCTCAGCCTGATATATCAATGCAACAAGGATTTGCAAATTTGTAGATACCATGAGGAGATTGAACCACGCAAAAGACATTGATAGAAAATTAAAGAAAAAAAAGGTCTTTCAAAACCACAGCTTTTAAAATTTGACTACGATTAAAAAATAAAAAATAAGGAGATAAAATAATAATAATAAATAGGTCTAATTTTTAAAAATATAAATAAAAATGCTATCATTGTAAACTTATAACTAATAGGGATGGCTTTTTAAAAGTCTATTTGTCCAAACCATTTCAAAACAGATTGCTTCGATTTAACAAATTATTATAGTGATCCAAATGAAACCAAAATCAATATAGAGGTTTCTATCTAAACCAAATATGTTTATATTTGTAATTTGTGTTTTAATTGTTATATTATACTTTAAGAAGAATTGAAATTAGTTCTAAAGCTTTTGGAAACTAATTTTGAGATTTTGTTGAGCTTGTCATGATATAAAATTAAGTATTTAAGAACAATTGGGAAAAATATAAAAAGTGTAAGAACCAAACTAAACCAGAATCTAAAAAATCTATAATTGGGATCTGTGATTTTGGGTTTCAAGCAATGAAGATGAACAGAATCTGCCGGCGTACAGGATATTTGTATGAAAAATACACTACGTTGACGGGGCTTAAGAAGGAGAATAGGTGTTGTTTTTTATAGTACATCATCAAATGTACATACAATACACTAGTAAGACTGGAGAATGAAGGAAAAGAGATTTCTGTAGATATGTATCATTTGTTTTGTAGAGTACAATCATTTTGTACAGTAAGGTACGATGAAGATGTTTCTGCTGTTGTATTGATTGTCGAAAAAATGGTGGACACTTCAACGGGTTTGAGAAGAAAGAGTATGTTTTGTCATTTTTAAGGGATCTTGTGTATATCTATTAATATTTTATTTTTTTTGTTTGTATTTTTGTTTATTTTTATTAGATGTAATATCTCTCAAGATTTTCTTATATTTATCATATTATTTTTTCCTTAACAGTTGAGGGTTTTTTTTTAGTATTTTTATTATAGATTTCTCTCTTGGTCATTTACTTAAAAAAAATATCCAACCGGCTAAAAACTAAAAAATGGCCAATTTAATGGTTATATACTTACACCCTACAAAAATATCATTTGAGAGACTTTTTAAAACTTGAACTATTAAAGTCATTATTCCTAATAAAAATGTCATTAGAGGCCAATTCTTTTTATTTTATTCATTTTTACTATTTTTCTTATTTCCAAAATTTAACAAATGGATAGATTAGGTCTAATGGGCTTGAAGACTAATCCAGAGAGACAATTGCTAGCCCAATAGTTTAGTTAAGTTCGTGTAATTTACAGAAATAGCCTTTTTAGGATACTGTTTTTATTTTATTTATAGATGTGCACTGAAACTACATAAATTTCAGGTATGGTTAGCACGCATTTCTGTCGTCTGTGATTTTGTTTTATTTATATCTAAATAATTGATTAATTTTTTATTTTGATTATAGTAATTATTAGAATCATTAATTAATGTCTTTTATAATTACCATGTTATATATTATCAATTGTGTCTCCGTGAGTTCTCAAAAATAATTTTATGAATTTTTTATCCCCTAAAAAATATTTCTGGTTTGTTCCATTCATTTACTCGACTTTAAAAAGGAAAAATATCGATATGATAATGATAGTTTATTTTTGAGTTTAAGTTTATATCATCTCATGTATAGTCATACTTTTGGTTCTCTCAAACTAATAGAGATATTGTCAACACGAAGATAACAAACATATTGCCCTTCCTATGAGATCGAAGATTCAGTCTACTCTCCAATTTAACATATCTCAAAAAAAAAATCTAACAGAGATATTAACTTTGTTTTATATACACATATTTGATTTGGAATTAGGCCAAATCCATAGTCTAAGCAAGGAAATTCACTTTGAAGGGAAATCCATTTGAAAAACTAGAAAATTCACTAACTAGATTAAAATTGTAAAATCTACCGACAAAATCATATATTTTTTTTAATTGTCCAACATCAGTTCATCCTCATTATAGAAAAGAAGAACTCGTCCTCGAATTCTATGTGAAGAAAACAAGACAAAACTCTTATTCTTCTTTCCTTCAACAACAATAGTTGTTTCATCTAACTCTTTCTCTTCTCTATCTCGCTGGTTTCTAACATCTATTATTTCTCCGTCACCGATGCCGACGACGTCGTTTTTGTAACCATATTTAGTTTCTCCGTTACTACATTCATCGAAATCAGATATCCAATGGAGCTTGTAAACCCTATTAGAGCCACCCACCCTTAGGGTATCACCTTCACACATTTCCATTCGTGTGCCCGGTTCAATCTTCTTCTCTGAAATCCATGAGCCATGGGTCGATGATAAATCCTCAACAAAAACTTGTTGTGAAGAAGGTTTTGAATGGATTCGAAGGTGGACTCTACTAATGGTGGGGTGCGGGAGAATTATGTCGCATTCGGGACGTCGTCCGACTACTATTACGTCTTTTTTTATGAAGATTTTCTTGATGAATTTATCATTCTTGAGGACTATAAGAATTGGGATTGCCATGGAAAAGAAAAGAAAAAAAAATGAAGTGAGCTTTGGATTTGTTTGATGAAGGGCAAAGGATGAATGGTAGAATATTAATAGAGAAGGATTTCAAGATGATGAAAAATGAATAGTTAACTTAAAAAGATGCATCAAAGTTATCGGTTATCGATACTCTTACCGTATAAAACAAATAATGAGAAAATTAACTGAAATAGTTTTTTAATTTAGTAAAACCAAATTAGCTAAAAACTATTAACTAACCAAATTAAATCATATTCTCTTACTTGTCCCACATCGATGATCATCTTCAATTTTAACCGATGTGATTGCGGTTCACCGCGTGTGCCCGGGATCACATTGCGTCTCCCCTTGTTTGTTGGAGTTTTGTTTCTTAGAAGCTTTAACAATCACATGAGAGTCACATGATAGAATCCATCACCGACAATAGTAGAAAAAATTGAAACCCAATTTAACTAAAGCAATTGGAGAAACAAGTAAAAGTAGAAGCCCAAGCCAACTTCTTTTGTTCCCCGAAACGATTGCAATGTAGGTACGAAAATAACGGCATTAACCCCACCGTCCCATGGTGAATATGAAGAAGCAAGGCATGCAGCTAAACAATTGCATTAATTTTGGGTGAAATTGTAGTTTTTTTTTATTTTACATCAAATTGAGGGAGGGGAAACTCGAACCTTCAAACTGCAAATATTATTCTTTTAAGGGGAGTTAATGTCTTAAATCTAGGGTTTTGTTGTAGTTCAAATAATTTTTCAATTTTTTTTTTATAATTAATAGATTTTTAATTCATAAATCAAACACGTCGCATAAATTCAAACTTTAATTCATAAACTCAGGTTTCTCGAACCCATAATCATTAAATCCTCTTGATTGATTTTTTTTTTCTTTTCAAAAGCTTATGTATATGCTAGAATTTTTAGGTTAAATTATATATTTGGATTCATGTACATTGTTATTAATTTGGTCTATATAATAATAAATGTTTCATTTTAAGCATTGTAATTTTTATTTGTGTCGATTTCATTCATAAACTTCTAAAAAGCGTGGTTATAGTTTTTCTTCGGGCAACCTGCTTTAGAAGTAGAAGTCTCTTATCTTCCTTTGTAGATTCAAGATTTAGGTTTGGTACAATTGTTGATTGGATATGAAAATTTTATCTTATTAATTCATGTTTGATTTTAAAAATGATTGCTTATAAAAAAAACTTTTGATTTTTTTTAAACAATTTAAGAATAAATTTTGACTCATTTATAAAAACGATTAAAATTATCGTAGGCTTGAAATCATTGCTCACATATTTTTTGTTTGTTAAAAGAAAAACAATAATTAATAAAAAAAAAGGTAAAAGAAGTTTGAAAAATAATTAAAAATAGTTATCTAAACATGTTTTCACTAGATTTCTGTTGCTAAGGTTAAAAAAATGCTTTTTAGAACACTCCCAATAATGTTTTCTAAAACAGGTTTATGTTGTTTTAAATAAATATGGTATAATCACGTTTGGGTGACTATTTTGGGAGAAAAATTTTCATCTCGTTTGTTTGCATATGAATCATCTTAATTCTTTTTTAATAATAATAATTGAGGTTAATTCTTCTTTTTTATAATCAATTAAGGGAAAATATATTTTTCAAAGGTAAGATTGGAGCCTACACTCTCTTAATTACTAGAAATGATCTTTAGAACTTCATCAGGTGACGTTTATAGATTTTTTTGGTGTTAGTTATTATTTCAATCATTTTTTTCAGGTAAACTATAAATAAAACCGTAGTGGTTTTGGTCAAATAAATAAACACCTCTTGTAGTTTAAAAATGGAAAATCATACCCCTATATTTTCAAATTATGTCAATGAGATCTCTTATCTCCAACGTTATTAACTTTCATTTGGTCATAACTTCTTCGTTTGAATATTGATTTGGATGATTCAAGATATTTTGAAATCCTCATTTCAAGCTCTATGTTATGATCACTTTAAAACTTCTAAATCATCAGTAAACAAAAGGAATAATGGCTTCAATTATACCTAATATTTTGATGATAATAAACTATTCTATTTATTTATGATTTCAAAGTTTTGAAGTAACCATAACGTAGAGCTTAAAACAAGGATTTCAAAACATCATGAATCATTCAAATAAGAGTTCAAACGAAGAAGTTATGACTAAAAAACAAATTAATGGCTTTGAAGGGAGAAGTTTTCTGACATAATTTAAACTATAAAGATGTGATTTTTCATTCTTAAATCAAAAGAAGTGTTCATGCATTTGACCAAAACCACACTGTGTCATTTGCATTTTACCCTTTTTATTATTATTTTAAAAGGAAAAACAACTCCATCACATGATATTGTTCAAAAAAGAAACATCAAAGTCCCAAGAAAGAAGAAGTCGTCCCTTTTGGTTGTACTATGCAAAGAAAAGAAGGGTACAAAGTTTAATTGGTTATGATAGTTCCCATAGGGAAGGCCAATCCAAAGCTGCCTTAGCTTGGAAATAAAGTGATGTCTCACCTATCAAACTACCATTGATAAAGAAGTGAAATGAGAGCAAAAATATAACTCAATACATTGTCAAAAAGGGAAAGGGAAAGAGTGGGGGGAGTTGGCTTTCCTTTGCCTTTACTTTTCTCATACACAAAGTTTCTAATAATTTTCTAATTGTTTTTTTTTTTAATTTTTTGGTCTAAAATAGATAATTATGATGCATGAGTCTTAATAATGCATCAAATTAGACTTGTGGGTGGTTGTTGAAATCAAAAGAACATCACAAAAAAGAAGGTTCTTTTCATTGAGTAAACATTTGGGTTTGGAGAGATTTAACTCATCCTAATTAAGATGTTTACTTTCAACAACCCATTTAAACATTAACATCTTCTTTCATTGGGTTTTATTCTCATAATTTTGTTTTCCTTTTCAATCCTTTTTTTCCTTTTGGTTTATTAGTGATCATTAACATCCCCCAAAAAAAAAGTTTTAGATGAAGATAGCAGTGGTATTTTAGCCTCTCTTTTAAAATATTATTTTCAAACTTTCAAGAGCTATAGAAGAAAAAAAGTTGGCATTTAGAACCATTTTGATCTGTAGTTATTCTGAGTAAGAGGGTATTGGGAAGTTTTGAGATTACTACATCTAATAATAAGTCCCCATTACTTTATTATGATAAGAGTAAAGTGAGCTTTTGCCATTGATTGTTATAATAAAATTTAATTAGCCACTAAATTGTTGTTCCAATCAATTTTTTAAGGGTAAAATGTAAATAAAACCAATGTGGTTTTTACCAAATATATGAACACTCCTGTAGTTTGAAAATGAAAAATCCCCCTATAGTTACAAATTATTTCAATGAGACAACTTCCTTTCAACACCATTAATTTTTTTTAGCCATAACTTCTTCCTTTGAACTCCGAATTGGATGATTGAAGATGTTTTGGAATCCTCATTTCGAGCTCTACGTCGCGGTCAATTCAAAACTTCTAAATCATCAGTAATCTAAAGCATTAATGGTGTATATCATACCTGGTATTTTGATGATAATAAAATCTTTTATTTATTAACAATTTTGAAGTGATCATAACATAAAGCTCAAAATGAGGATCTATCTATCCTACCCTTGTGATGTTTCTCTTTCTCCAAGGCAAGCCCAAGAAAATGAGTTTTTAAAACTTTTCCTATGTATTTCTTCCTTGTTGTTTCTGAGATTTTAAGTCAAAATCTTCAAATCTTCAATTTCCTTTGAGAAACTTGAAGATTTCGAGCTCGGAATTTCACAAATCACTATTCACCTGAAAACACTATTCACCCTAGTCTTTTTCTCATTTTAGTTATGATTTATATAATGTTTTAGATTGGTGTTCTTTTAGGTGTTGGTTGCTCGTTTGATGGTAAGTTGGAACGTTTACTCACTCAAGCATGCAAGGTGAGGATAAATAGAATTTAAAGTAAAATTAGAAACTGAATTTGTTGAACGGTTTGTACGAACGAGAATTGAGATTGAGTTTAGAAATAAGAGACTTATAACATGATTACTAACTTAATAGGCTTGGAAGTTAGCTGAAAAGTGAGTTGAGTGAACTTATGGGACTTTTGGTGGAATTGACTAACTCTTGATAATTCTAGGCTTATGATCGTTTTTGGTATTATTCTTGCTGATGATGGGTATTTGAAGGTTCCTAGTTTAAAGGGATGTGTTTATGGAGATCGATTATAGATTTTTACTTGATTATAAAACAATGGTAATGAAGCTTTAAGTTAATGTTTATAGCATGTTAGTATCCGAAGGCCGTTTGAATTGACTTTATTTTCTGTTATGTTTATTTGTATTTTAGAACTCTGTTTATGTTTATCTTGAATAATTATGAGAGGAATAATGAGACAATGCATAAACTGTGTATGCTTTGCATTGTTTGGTATTATTCGTATTGTACATTTGCATATATGTATCATGAGGAATGCTAAAGACTGTGTGTACTTTGCATTATTTGGGGGGGAGGGAGGATAATGAGATAATGTTGGGACTGTGTGTGTGCTCACTTTATCTGGTATTATCCATAATCTCTGTGATACATATATGAGAGAAATGTAAAGACTGTGTATACCTTGCATTGGTGGATGAGATAATGAGATAACGTTTTCATTGTCTGTCATTATTCATCAGTGGTGGGAGATAGTAATGAAAAGACGCGTGTACTTTATTTTGGAAAGCAAGATAATAAGATATTATTAGACCACGTGTGCTTGAATGTTGATGGTTATATTGATGTAAAGACCGTGTGTACTTTACATGTGTAAAGTGAGTTAATGAATAATGTTGAGGCTCGTGTGCTAGCATTATTTCCATTAATCGTGCGATGTTCTTGTTTGAAACATGTTGAGACCGAGCGTGCTTAGCATGAGTTACCATAGAAAATTGAAATGTGAACTTTATGTATAGCATGAGTTTCTATAGAGAAAGGAATGAGAATCATATGTATAGTATGAGATATATACGTACTTTGAGATGCTTAATCTTATAATTGGGAGTTGTAATACTTGATGTGAATCCCTTTGAATTGGTTGGGTAATAAAAAGTAAGTATGTAACGTCCTGTTAAATTCCGTAGTTTTTTTTTTTTTAATTTTAAGTTATTTCAAGCTTTATAATTTAGTTAATTTAGTTTAGCTTAATATAGTTAATTTAAGACCTCATTTTATTTCACTCATTCAGGAATTTAAATGCTATTTTCTTTTGATTAAAGCCATAGACTCTCTTGCCGTTCCCTCTTATCCATTTTCGTGAGTTGTTTTTTTTATATATATAAAGT
The DNA here is from genome assembly GCA_028015215.1 of Gynostemma pentaphyllum. Classification (NCBI taxonomy): domain Eukaryota; kingdom Viridiplantae; phylum Streptophyta; class Magnoliopsida; order Cucurbitales; family Cucurbitaceae; genus Gynostemma; species Gynostemma pentaphyllum. The sequence continues at coordinate 45,385,103 of CM051345.1, read as the reverse complement.
TATATAAGTTAAAATGATTAATAAAAATAAAAAGGGGGGAGAACAAACCAAGCAACGCCACCTTGCTTTTACTTTGATTTTAATATATTTTCTATAAGAATAAAAAAAGGGAAGGGAAGCCTTGTCCATCGCCGCCCTTTTTTTTTATTTCTTTTTATTTAGTTATCTATTTATTTATTATTTTACTTTACCTAGCTTAATTTCATTTTATTTTCCTATTCAATCTAGCCGGCCATTTCTCACCAAAACAGTCCACTTGAACTGAGCCTTCGATTCATTCTTAATTATTTAGAATCGTTTGCTTAGTTAATTGAACGTTAGATATAATTTATTGTAGGTGGTGTTTGATTGCTCGCTTGACGCTCCGCCGAATCGAATATATTTTGTTTACTAAGCTTCAAGGTGAGGATAAATAGAATTTACGGTAAATTTAGGAAATAAATTCTTGAACGATTTGTATGATTCGGGAGTTAAGTTATAAGTGATTCGAGCATGCTAGTTTTATGATTTATTAGGAATTGGGAGTATAGAATCGATATTGGGAAATTATGGATTTTTCATATTCTTGGAAGTTAAATTATGGAATTATTGGGTTCAAGTATGTTTATGCTTGAAGTATGTTATCATGTGTTCTTGGTTTTTTAATTTATGATATCGAGATTTTCTGATTACTTGGAACTTATTTTCTGAGACTGGGTTCTTCCAGCAATTGGAGTCTTTGGCACATCAGTTATTCAATTTTACAGGATCATTGTGATCGATTAAAGTATGGGCTTACGAGCCCATACGTTCTAACGTTCTTGATTAACGTTACTCCCGATGAGTTGTTCTAAACTTATTTCTCTGTTTATATTTCAATATTTGAATTTCTGATTCTTTATTATCACACTTGTTTGTATGGAGATGAATAATGAGATAATGCATAGACTACATGTGCTTGTATTGTTTGGTATTATTCGTGGTCCGATATATGTATCCTGAGGAATGCATAGACTACGTGAACTGCATTAACGGAGGAGATGAATAATGAGATAATGTTTAGTTGTGTGAGCTTGCATTATCTGATATTATTCATAATTGTTATGATACATATATATTCTAGACTACTTAGACTACGTGAGTTTTGCATGTCATTGGTGAGTTAACGGAATCATGTATTGACTGCATGTGCTTGCATCATATGACGTTAATCACCAGGGAGGTTCTCGCTCTTGTTCTATAATGCAAAGACTACGTGAGCTTGCATTTGTTCTGGATAAGAAAATAAAGGCTTCATGAGCGTTACTTGATATTGGAGTGACATAATAGGATCGCGCATAGACTGCGTGAGCTTGCATCATCTGATATTATTCGCATGATCATTCTTCTATGTTTTTTGTTCTTTGTTCTTTGTTCTTGTTCTTATTCTTTGTTAAGACTGTGTGAGCTTAACTTGTTCTAGTTATATTTCAGAAAGACTTAACGTATGATTACTTGTTCTGTCTATTACGAGCTTGGGAGACTTGATTACTTGCATGATCTTTATTCACTACAAAAAAATTTAGTCTTTACCGGCTAACTAATGTCGGCGAAATGTAAATCGTCCGCATAGATGAAGAAAAGCCGGCGAAATTGGATATTTCGCCTAATGGGAGGAAGTTTTTTTTTTTAATTTATTTTTAATAAAGCAATGCCGGTGAATTTCACGGGCATAGTCGCCGGCATTGCCTAATAAAAAGTTTTTTATTATTTTATATTTTTTTTTGTAAATAAAGCAATGTATAATTTCGTCGGCATTGTGACTTAAAGTAAGAGGGACTCGAGTGTCCCTGGCGAAATAAATTTCACCGGCATAGCCCCAGGGGATAAAATCCCCAACCCGTAAGCAGCCCTTTCATTTCCTCCTTCTTCTTCTTTTCTTTCTCTTCCTTGTTCTCTCTTCCCTCACCGGCAACAAGGGTGATTCAAGGTGAGTTTTCATAATTAAAAAAAAAATTGTCATTTCATGCCTCTAACTCATTTACTATTACTATTTTTGGGTTCAGGGTGCATAATTTTAGGTTTTTAGCCTAAATCTATAGTTTCTAGATATTAGGGTTTGAAAAAAAAATTAGGGTTTTTGGTTTAGGTTTATAATTTGTTTATCAAAGGATGATATTAGGTAGGAAATAAGTATTTTAATGACATCTAAGTCTCTCCTCCTTGAAGAAATCTTTTTCCTTAGGTAGTAATTGACAAGTTCTTCATATGTTGGATGAAATTGAAAGCCGGGAGGAACGTGTGAAAATGTATTCTTGGTATGATTTGATCTTGAACATTGATTGATTGATCTTGAACTTTGATTGAATTGATCTTGAAATTTTGATTTTTATAGGGTTAAAATCACTTCAATCCTATCTTATAGTTACTAAAAAAAAGCTAAATAAAGTTTGCACAAGGAGAAATTATCACTTTTCAGTCTAGCTTTATACATTCTTCAAAAACAAATTTGTTGTAACATTTTGTCATAGTTTTTTTGAATTTTAGATTTGGATTTGGTGATTCAATTGTGGATAAAAGGTAAGTACTTTTTCTTTTTTGTTTAGGAACTAAAATTGTTATTATTATTTATGATACTAACTAAATCATATGTTTATTTTTTAGGAGGTGATGTTCGAATTCCCCGGTAATTTTTGGCCATTTACGGTGAGGTTTCTCTTATCTTTTTTTCTTCCTATATTTCAATATTTGATTTACTTATTACTTGTGAATGTATATCATTTATGATTGAAAGATGCTATGGGTTGTTTTAAGCGTTACTTGGATATTCTTGGTTTCTCTTTAAAAATATGTTTTCATGTTATGGCCTCTTTGCACTTTTCATGCACATTTTAAAGCTATTTACATGCTATGATCTAAGTTTATGAACTTTTTTTCAAATGGAGATTCGTAAGCTCAAAAAATGGTAGAGCGTTCAATTTGAGAGATTGGTGGTTCGAGTCCACCCGAATCTATTATTAGTACAAAGTAAATGGAATTGTAAAAAAACTATGCGGGTGAATTTCGCTGGTAAAGGTAATTCACCGGCAAAGGTGAAAAAAAGAAAAAAAATTGTTAATGGGAGAAAAGGTGGCGAAATTCGCTGGCATAACTTAAATATATAAGCAAACGTCATATATAAGCTATGCCGGTGAAACCAAAATTTCGTCGGCATAGCCTAACTCGACGAGCTTTTCTGAATCGCTCCCGTGAAAATATTTCACCGGCATAGAGCCTTTACTGGCGGAAAAAAGGGCTTCACCGGCATTACTCCAATTTCTTGTAGTGATTCTTGTTCTTTGTTTTTTGTTCTTTGTTCTTGGGAGAATTGCATGATTTTGCATTTGGAAGTTTGATTGGGTAGTCAAGAGATAATAGGTTTCGTTGGACACATATCTGGATCGGATTTGAGATCTAAATTTCCTTTATTTTCAATTTATCTTCACTTGGTCTCCCGCTTATGATATTACACTTTCAGGTACGGGACGTGGTCGCGGTCGTGCAGCTGGTGTGACATGATTCTGGATCGATGATGATGGATGGACTAGAGTTTGTGTAGTCCATAGACTGCTCGTGTCATGTCACTTTCTTTTATTCGTTTTATTACTTATGTTATTTGATCTTTATGGATTTTCTGGATTTATGAACCCTAAATGAATCATGGTTGTGGTCGTAGGAAAGGAGTTAGTGCTACTTGATCTTGGTGACGATGATGGAGGACTAGAGAAATTGTATAGTCCATGGACTTATGCTTGCTTCATTTTTTCATCTTTTGATGCACGTTTATATATGAGCTCATGAAAGCATTTCTACCTTGGACTTTTTATGATCTTGAATTGTTTTTGCACTTTTCGTAAATATGGAATGTGCATTCCACTCTTTAAATTCGCTGATAGAAAACTGTATTTACAGAGCATTGTGATAGCTAAATTTTAAATGTCACCATGCCAGATTTTATTTAAAAATCAAGTATTCCGCTGTGTTCTAGTTTTAAAATGATTTAAAAGAAGTCTGGTCGTCACATAATTAGACCAATCTATATCAGAATTTTTTTTTTTTAACTTTTATAATTTTTAAAAATATCAAATCTTAAAATGTCCTTTTTTTTAAAAAAAATCCTTAATACTCCTTTCACAATATTGAAAGCCTCAATATAATATCTCAAAACAAAAACAAAAACAATAATTAATTTATGCATTTTAATAAAAAGCACAAAAATCCTTTAACCTTATCTTTAGATTTATCGTCCGCTCTACGAGGGAAGATTTATGTTGGAGTGGAGGATATTGAGTGACCTATCTTTGTCGTATACATTAATTAAATGGTTAAATATTTAATTAATTTTTTCTCCAATAAGTCTATTTATAGAATAAATTAATCTTGTATCCGCTCCATTATGATAAAATAATCTTGTAATTAATCATAGGTTACTAAGAACGATTTTAAAATCATAAGGGATGCATTGAAATTATTTTGTTTTGAACGTTGAAGTATTGATTGTATTTTTATTTTAAAATCATAAGTGATGTATTGAAATTATTTTGTTTCGAATGTTGAAGTATTGATTGTATTTTTATTTTAAAATCATAAGTGATGTATTGAAATTATTTTGTTTCGAATGTTGAAGTATTGATTGTATTTTTATTTTTTATTTTTATGTCATCAAATCCTTTATATCATTTCTTGTTTTAATCAAACTTTGATGATGTTCTATGATTCTCATAACTCGTTAATCTCAAAATGGCAATTTTAAATCGAATACAATTTTTCAAATAGAAATAAAGAAAAATTGCTTTTCATTTTTGCCTTTAATGAATTTATGTGTTTTTTTTTTCATTGTTAGCTTACGAAATTTGAATTAAATATCATGAAATTTAAACTTCTTTTCATATTTTTTTTATATCAATTTCGTCCCTTTATTTTTTATAATTTTCATTCTAATTATCTAAATTTACCATTTAAGTTAATTTTGTATTTTATACTTTTAAATTTTTTTTTACTCTAATCTATATAATTTAAGAAAAATTTAATCGGTAGTAAAATTTAATGCAATATTTATAAATATATCATCACTTAAAACTATTTATAAATATGCAATTATCAGTACGTTAATCATTATGATTAATGTATGAATCACTGATTTACTTATTATAAAAATATGTAATTAAATGTTAATCACAACAACTTAAAATTTGTTATATTTACAAATCGTTTTGATAGAATAGAAATGTCATTTTTTAAATAGTTTAAAACATTACTATTTTTGAAAATACCAAAAAAATATATCATGGGTAGAAATTTCTCTTAATTAATACCTAAAACTATTACTAAATAATGTTAAAGATAGAAATCATTTGTTTTTTTTTCAAAATTAGTAAATTAATTTTCTATCACAAAGACCACTATAAGATTTAACTAAAGATCAATTGGACACAACAAAACCATAGGTTTTTTTTTTTAATGATAGTTAGATAAATTTTCAAGGTTACAAAATTAATAAAACTGAGAGAAATTCTTCAATAATCAAAATTCCAAATTTTGTGGGGGCTTTTTCTTTTTCCATGATCGATCTATATATCTATAATAATAATTCCTCCGGACCCTTAAAAACAGATTTTATCCACTGCCACTGCCGGCCGGGACCCAGCCAAATCTCTGGCTCTGGTGATCACAACAAAGTCAAAATAAAATAAAATGAAAGAATCCGGACCATCCATCCCATCTCAAAGACCCACCTGAGATGTGACTCTAACCGTTGGATCTAAATACCATGTCCTCCTTTCCAAATCATTGACTCTTAAAAAGAAAATGAAAATTTCAGTGAGGCTCATTACTGTTTCTTTTCTTCTCTCCTTCATCATCTAACAAAAAAAAAAGTCAGAGATGGAACCGACTTTTCCGATATCAACCTGAACATAGTTCAATTGATAAAACATCGATACTCTGTTTTGTTAAATTGAAAGGTTCGAGTCTACCGTCCCGATATAAAAACATTTCTCCATAACCAAATAAAAAACTTTGAGATCACTCTTCTCTCTGTAACATGATCAAAAAGTAGTTAGCCAATGGAATGAAAAAAAAAACTGAGAAAGACATCTCCTCTTCCATCTAGTTTCTTTCTTCAAAGACAATCCCATTTCACCAAATTCCTTAATCCAAACTAACAAAACCTAATTCCCTCTACGTAAAGTTTCTTCCTCTCTCTCTCTTCAATGTTGTTTCTTTCTTTCTCTATATTTCTATCATCCCCTTCTTCTCTTTCCCAACCCATTACTGATCTCTTCTTCGTTTTTCTCTCATGCAGCCATCTCGCCGCAAACTCTCTCTCTTCCCATCAGAAATGGCTGCCATGAAGCCTCGTAAGAACAACAACCTCTCTATCTTCGTCGTCGTTTTCTCCGTCTTCCTCTTCGGAATCTTCATGTATAATGAAGACGTTAAATCCATCGCCGAGTTTCCATTTTCCAAACCCAAAACAGAGCAAGGGAGAGCTAAACAGAGTGACCCAGTTTCTAAAATGTCGGAAAAAAACGACGAGGTTTCTGTGAATCCGAGGAATCGAATAGAAAAAACCACGGCGGATGAAGAAACGGAAGAACCGGTCAACCTTAAATCGATGATTGTGTCGGAGAAAGTGGAGGAGGAGGAAGATGATGATGATGAGGTGGAATTGCCACCAGAAGAGTGTGATTTGTATAATGGGGATTGGGTTTTTGATAACATTTCTTATCCTTTGTATAAAGAAGATGAATGTGAATTTCTTACTTCTCAAGTTACTTGTTTGAGGAATGGAAGGAAAGATTCTTTCTTTCAAAATTGGAGGTGGCAACCTAGAGATTGTTCTTTGCCCAAGTAAGATTTGAATTTTACCCAGTCCCGGGTTGATAACCATTTCATTTCCCCTTTTTTAAAATCAGAAAACGAAATGGTTATCAAACGAGACCTAATATTACTTGATTTGATAATGAATTATGATTTTTATATTAATTGGGTCTTAATTGAAGATTTAAAGCAAGATTGCTATTGGAGAAACTGAGGGGAAAGAGGATGATGTTTGTTGGAGATTCACTGAACAGAAATCAGTGGGAATCAATGGTTTGTTTGGTTCAATCAGTAATTCCTCCTGGAAGGAAAAGCTTGAACAAGACTGGTTCTCTTGCTGTCTTCAAAATTGACGTAAATTTTCTCTCTCTCTCTCTCTCTTTTTTTTTTGTCGATTTCTTCAAAATGAAGATTCAATATTTTAAGTAATTTGATCTCCTCGACATATTTAATGATGAAATATTAGACAGGATTGCTTTGTCTAATCGATAAAGTTTATGGTTGGTGCGTGATTGTTGGGGGCCGCCCCAATTATTGCATAAATACCGCATATCTAAACTATAGAATAAGCTGTGATTTTTTTTTGACGAGAATGGGGTTTGAAAATTTTGCCCTTTTTATACCAATGTTTAACTTGAGTTTTGAAAACGTGATAGATGAGAATATGATGTCGAGAAATGATAGAACAAATATAAGAATTTACATTCACAATCTCATTCCCACCTAACACTTCTGAAAAAGTTAAATGAGAGAATGAATGACCGAACTAAACCGGCCGGTTTGGTCCGATTTATTATAGTATTGGTTTTTTCCGGTTCATAATTTTAGAAACCGAATATTTCAATTCGGTTCATGGTTTTTAATTTCCAAAAACCATAAAAACCGAACCAAACCGCCTATGTATAAAATAATGAAAAAAAAGTTTATATCCTATATTTGGCACAATAATTAAAAAAAACCTATCAAACTTTATCATTTTGCTCAAAACGTCAACCTCTAACCTCCCTCCATCTTAAATCTTTGCAATCTATCAATCTCATTTTACTTTCCACCATCTTCTATCTCTCAACATCTCAATGTTCGTCCATGGCGATCGTCACATAATCTATATGGATCTTCGTCTCTCGCCCTTCCTCCTACACTTACATCATGCAATAATGTGACTTGGCTTCCAATCTTTTGAAATAGTTATGATAAAGTACAAAACCGAAAAACCAAACCGAAATGTATGAAACCAAGTCGAACCGAATTTAATCGGTTTCTTAAAATTTTAGAACCAAACGGTTCATGACTTTCAAAAAAGCCGAAGAGTATGGTTCGATTGACGGTTTGGCCCAAAACCTAACCAAACCGAACCGTGCTCACCCCTGGTCTCACGAACTCATTTTCTTGTTTGTTTCTCACTTATTTTCTTACGATAAAGTATTTCACATCATTTTTATTATTCATTCTCCGGTATCATTTTTTTAGATAACATTTTCTCATAATCCGGTATCATTTTTTTAGATAACATTTTCTCATACATCACTTTCTCAAACCCCCAATCAAATACCTAATCCACTTTATGTTACATTCTTTTATTGTAGTGGAGGATTTCTTTTTTACTCTTTCCAATAGAAAATTGGCATCTTCCTTCTTCTTTCTAAATATAAATATCAAAGTGAAAGAGACTGAGATTGGATTAGATTGGATGTCTTTTTTGTGGACCTTTCGCTTCATAATTACTCTTTTTTTTATCGAAGAAGTTTCAAGAATGATAGTGTGCGTGCAGGACTATAATGCTACGGTGGAATTTTACTGGGCTCCATTTCTTGTGGAGTCAAATTCGGATGATCCGTTGATGCACAGCATTTTGAACCGTATAATCATGCCGGAATCCATCAATAAGCATGGAGAGAATTGGAAAAATGTTGACTACCTCATTTTCAACACTTACATTTGGTGGATGAACACTTTTTCCATGAAAGTTTTGTAAGTAATTTTTAGTTTTCATTTCATTGATATTCTTAACTAAAATTAGCAATAAAATCATCAACCAAGTATATAGCTCAATAGGTTAAGCATTTGTATACTCTCTCGTAAGATCAAAAATTTGAGACTGCATACTCTCAATTAAATGTAATACTTTTAGAATTAAACACAAAATATACTAGTACACTTAAGATTATAGTTATTTTTTAAAACACCTCTAAACTTTCGTAAAATTATAAATTACTCTATTAGTTAATTTTAGCGAAATTGAGTTATATACATATTTCACGCATGCCATGTATTCCAAAACCAATAAAAATAACAAGAATTTTGAACATACGAGTGTCATTTATAGATTTTACACCTTAGTAAAATTACAGCTTATTATGAAATTTCTACTCGTCTATCAATTTCTTTTTGTAATTTTCACAAAATTGGAATACGTGACATAAAAGAATGTGATTTATAATTTTAATATAGTGTAACTGTAAGAGTGTTTAAAAAAATTTAAAATGTAAATATGATTCAGCAGGAATGTATTATACGTTTAACTCATATTTGAAAAAAAAAAAAAAAAACTAAATTTATAAGCTAAAATTTTCCTCTATGTTTTTGTCTTGTTTTTTTTTAAAATAGACGTGGATCGTTTGATGAAGGAGCAACGGAGTATGATGAGATTGATCGGCCAATAGCATATGGAAGAGTATTGAATACGTGGATGAAATGGGTTGAAGAAAATGTGGATCCCAATCGTACCACAGTCTTTTTCAGCAGCATGTCTCCTCTTCATATCAAGTAACTTTTATTCCCTTTTATTTCCATTTAAATATTCTTTTGGCAAACATACTATAAATAACAAAAATTATAATAAGCTTAGGAACATTCACCTAATTTTTTTTATTTTTTTAATAAACAAGAACTTCACATGGTTTTTGGGGATAAGTTAATTAATGGGAGAAAAGGACATTAGGTGTAATTTGAATTAATCAATCTTTCTCTAATGACGTGGTTTTGGTTAACCACTTCACTAATCTTTGATTATTAGCCAAGTCATCCATAATTTCTCTCTCTCTCAATAGGTTTCTAACGTACTATATTTTAATTAACAAATCAGAAAGTTATGAACCAACTCGACTTTATGATAAAGTTGGATGAAATTAATATAATTTAGATATTACAATCTAAATCTGTGTATTGAATTCAAATTTCATTTAATTCAACCCAACTAGATCTATAAGCATCTTCTAATATAAATTGATTAATAACTTATTACTGAAATGTTGAAACTTTTTAAAAATTATTTAAATAGAAATTATTTAAATAGCAATTCAATAAATTATTTAACTATTTTTTTTATTCATTATTATTTTTAATGAATTATTTTATTTTTGACCTTTTTTTACTTCAAAGAATTATTATCAATAATTTACTGAAGTATTTCATTATTTTTTATCAATAAATTTATTTGGTTTTTATTTTTTTTAGTTCAATAAATTATTGAATCTATTATCTGGGTAAGTTTTAAAAATTTATAACATTTCGGTAATTAATATATAAAAATATGTTATTTCAATGACTACTAGGGATGGCAACGGGGCGGGGCGGGGTCGGGGATGCCATTCCCATCCCCTAACCCGTGGGGATTTTAAATCCCCATACCCTACCCTATCCCCTAATCAAAGAATCCGGCAGGTTCGGGATTCCCGATTAGGGGATCGGGTTCATGGGAAATTCTATTTTTTATATTTTAATTCTTATTTAAAAAGAAATATAAAAAAAGAATATATATTTATAATATACATTTTTAAGATAAAAAGAAAACATAATATTAAACATTTTATAATTTATAAGTTAATATAACCATATTTTATATATTTTTTCTAATAAATAAAGATAAAAGTAAATAAAATATATAAGATGTTATTAAAATATCGGGTTCCAGGTCCAGGTCAGGCCGGAATGTTATCCCATCCCCTAACCCTAAAATAAAATTGGGAAAAATTTCCCCCCTAACCCTAACCCTAACCCTATAAAGCGGGGATTCCCCGCCCCTATAGGGTCGGGGCCCCTAACCCGCGGGGAATTTTGCCATCCCTAATGACTACCTTATTACTAATCCCAAAAATCAAAATTAATTCAATATTAGCAAAATATATATATATATATAAAGGAAGTTTTAAATTTAAAAAAATAATTTTAATTAACCAATCTTTGTCTCTCTTGAACAAATGAAACAGGAGCTTAGATTGGAACAACCCAGATGGAATAAAATGTGCAAAAGAAACAATGCCAGTTCTAAACATAACGGAGCCGTTAGAGGTAGGTACCGATCGCCGTCTATTCTACGTAGCTTTAAACGTGACACAAACGATAAAAGTACCGGTCCATTTCATCAACATAACGGCTCTCTCCGAATACCGGAAAGACGCTCACACCTCCGTTTATACAATCCGGCAAGGCAAAATGCTCACCGCCGATCAACAATCCGACCCGGCTACGTACGCCGATTGTATCCATTGGTGTCTTCCCGGGTTGCCCGACACGTGGAACGAGTTCATTTACACACGTATCATTTCTGATTCTTGACAATTGTAGAATGTTATATACCATTTTTTTTTTTTTTTGTGTTATAAAAGATCTTTTTTGTATAATTTCTTTTTTTCATTATGAAAATTTTATGGGCTCTTCCTTTTTTAGTTCATTCAAATTTAAGTTGTTGCAATTTTTAATGTATGGTTTAAGGGAAAAGGTGAATTACTCTTCTAATAAAAGATGCGTAAGCTTTATCAACTTTATCATATGTGTTTTTTTTTTTTTTTCCATATCATTTGTTTATGGTTAAATTATACAAATTGCCTTTACTATATATGGGTTAGTTTCATATTTATCTCGAACTTTTTAAAAATTTCAATTCGTCTCTCAATTTTTAAAAAAATACATTTCATTTGTTTTTTATTTGTTATAATTCACATAAATTAAAAACGTTATAATATTTATAAAATGTGGTTTCAATTTTTCTACTAACATTTTAAAAGTTTACATTTTTCTCTTCCATTTTAATTTCTATTAAACTCAATACAAATTGCAATGAAATGGTATTTTTTAAACAAACTTAAAAAATAAAAATAAAAACCTATTTTTTCATATCAAGATGACAAGATTGATGTTGTACTAGCAGTTATTTGTGAATTAAATTGAACTTGTAAAAGTTATTTTATGATATATATTTATAAATTTATGGTCTTTACTAATAAAAATTTATAGTATGCTTGATAATAAAAAAACAAAACAAAAAAATTAATTAAGAAATGAACTTTTTTTTTAAAGTAAAATCATGTAAAAATTTGATGAGTGGTATCGGAAAAAAATGGTATAATATTTACAAATATTGCTTTCTTAAAATAAAAAACAAGATTACATTTGAGAGAAAAAAAAATCTAAAATATCTAGAAATATGTAATTTTTATCTAAAATTTCAATCAATAATTTACTATAATTATTATCAAACAATATTTAAGTCAATAACTTAATTATGTAAATAAATATTTATGTATGATTATTGTACATCACAGTCAATTCATTATTTATCATATTCAATTATTTATTATCTTAATCTATTAAAATGTCATATTTATAACTATCTTTAAAATTTTGTATTGCAAATATTTTAAAAAAAATCGCTGCCAAAAAAAATTTCACGAAAAAAGCCCATTAATTGGATATGATGATTTGGGCCTGCTTTATAATTCATTGGGCTCTTGGGTGAGTGGGATTATAAAAAAATGGAACTTTACATAACTCGGGATGGCAACAGGGCAGGGCAGGGCGGGTTCGGGGATGCTATTCCCATCCCCTAACCCGCGGGGATTTTAAATCTCCATATCATATCCTATCCCCTAATCAAAGAATCAAGATGGGTTCAGGGATTTCCCTTTCGGGGATCGGGTTCCCCCACAGGGAAAATTCTCTTTTTTATATTTTAATTCATATTTAAAAAGAAATATAAAAAGGAATATATATATATTTAAAATATACATTTTTAAGATAAAAAACATAATATTAAACATTTTATAATTTATAAGTTAATATAACCATATTTTATATAATTTTTTCCTAATAAATAAAGATAAAAGTAAACAAAATACATAAGATGTTATTAAAATATCGGGTTCGGGTTCGGGTTCGGGGGCGGGGAATGTGTTCCCATCCCCTAACCCTAAAACAAATTTGGGAAAATTTCCCCCCCTAACACTATAAGAGGGGATTCCCTGCTTCTATATGGGCGGAGCCCCTAACCCGCGGGGAATTTTGCTATCCCTATACATAACCAACCATTTTTTTGAAAAATGATCAAATATACCCCTTATTAGGAGGCAATTATCAAAACTACCCAAAATTAGTTTCTTTTCTACTTTTAATTGGTAGTTTTTACATAGTTTGTTGTAGTATTTAACCAATCAATTGTAGCCACTTATTAATTTTAGAGTAGTTTTGAAAAGTCTTATGATATTAGGGTACTCTTGATAACTTAAATTATAAAAGGGGTAGTTATGAAAATAACCCCATTTTTTTCTCCCTTCTTTTCAATTTTGCACATGGGTCGCAATTTATTTTGTATATGGTCAAACTTTAAAACAAAAAAAAAATTGTATCATAAATACCCATAATTAAGTGTGCTTTTCAAAACTACCTTAATAAAAAAATTAGTTTATTTTCCACCCTTAATTGGTAGTATTTACATAGTTTGTTGTAGTATCTCACCAATCAATTGTAGTCACTTGTTAATTTTAGGGTAGTTTTGAAAAGTCTAAAGACAGTAGGGTACTTTTGATAACTTAAATTATAAAAGAGGTAGTTATGAAAATTACCAAAAAAAACACGGGGTTTATAACTTTATAATATGTAAGTAGACTAGAAAATCCATTTCCCAAGTGCAAAATAATCTCCACAACGCATTCACTTCAACGTATATGTAGGAGGTTATATTGGTAAATCTGATCCCTCGTGGTATAAATATCTAAAGTATAAAATTAGTTAGGAAAAATTGCACAAATCGCTCTTGTATTATAGAGTTTGTTACACTTATATCATTAAATGTTTAATTTGAGCAGTTGGCTCTTAAAATTGAACCTAAGAAAATTTATTTTGTCAAATTATCCCTTTAAAATTATAAAATCTCTATAGAGTCATGTCCCTGAGGGTTCCCGTCCCATCCGACTTCGACCATGACTAGGGGTGTAAATAGGGTAGGGCTGGGGCGGGGTCCCCCGTTTATCCCCCGCCCCGTTTAAGGGGAAAAACCCCACCCCGCCCCCGCCCCACTAAGGGATTTCCCCCGCCCCTGTCCCCTCCCCGTTTATGGGGGCGGGGTTGGTTTTTTTTTTAATAAATATAATAAATCGATTAAGAACATATTTTTATGTCTAATCTTTTAAACCTTTTCGATCAAGCAATATGAGAGGCGAGCTGGTGGCGGTGGCAGGAGACGACGTGGCAGTGGTCGGCGCGACATGGTTGTGAGTGATAGATAGATAGATAAATAGGGAGAGGCGGCGACAATTGGATGAAAGGCGAGCTGCAGCTGCTGTTGATTTTTGTCGAGGAGAAATAAGAAAGGAATTAGGGATTCTCACCACCATTCACGTCTGACGTCTCACGAAAAGGAAAAAGAGAAAAGAAAAAAAAAAGGAAGTGGGTTGTGGGCCTGTTCTTGTTGGGGGTGGGCTATTAAGTAAACTACTATGTAAATGGGGGAATTTTTTTCCCCCCGCCCAGCCCCAGCCCCTGTCCCATTTATAAGGAGGGTTTGGCGGGGTTGGGGCGGGGATTTTTTCTTTCACCCCTAGTCATGATCCCGAACGCAAAACCCTTTTGAAGATTGGGAATGATAATTCTTCTCGGATCTCACCTCTCCCTGCCCCATTGACCTTAGAGTTGTATTGGTCTTCTCAATGATAATTTTTTAGGGTCTAATTTCAAAAGCTAACGAAGTAATTTGAAAAAATAAATTTTGTTGGATCCAATTTTAACACTTTACAAAGTTCAAGGCCCAATTGCTCAAATTGAAAGTTTAAGAATATAAGTATTACAATTCCTATAGTTTATGGTGGTTTGTGTAATTTTCTCAATTAATTATGGTAAAAAAAAAAATTTAAATGGTTAACGGACGATAATCAAATAAAATATTATTTCCAATGGTCAATAATGAAATATTTTGTTTTCCTTTCATATTCTTGAAATAAAGGGTCAAATAGTGGCCATTCATGTAAATTTCGAGAGAGAAAACTGACCAAATGCGTAAGAAAATAAACTCTATAATTATTATTTTTGAAGAATAAACTCTAAAATATTTTTAATGAGATAATTGTCTATTTTTTTTATAAGATCTACATAGATTGTATATTTCTTAATATCCACTAGAAGAGTAGAAGAGTGATAAGTGATTACCATTCAAAATTCAAATAAATATTTTGTTTATGATAGACTAAATTAATGATTTTAAACCTTTAAAATATAATTTAAGATACAAAATTTCAAGGTTATTGATAAAAAAAATTCATACTACATATTAATCACCTCATGATTTATAGCTGGTTGAGGTTAGTTGGTTTTTTTTCCTCTTAGATGTGTTGATGATTTATCATTATTAATTATTGATTTACTTAATGAAAAATGTATAACATGTTATTTTTTGTATTTATTTTATTCTTCTATCAAATTTTTATAATTTTTGCTTATTAAATATGCTACATCTACAAATGTCCTAAAAAATTATGCTTCTAGATATGTGTACGTGTATGGCACATGCATGATGTATATATATGCAGGTTAGAGTACATAGTCATAGAATAAATAAGTTCAAATATGCTTTTTGGACCCTAACGCTTTAGTTGTTTTTTTCCCACCCTTAAAAAATTAAAACTCAAATTTTAATACCTTGAACTTTTTTTAAAAAAAAACAAAATTGTTTGATAACTATTTAATTTTTTTTTGTTTTCAGTTTTTTAACTTCGGAAAAAAGCCAAAAAGACCACAAACCTACCACTAAAAGTCAACTTAGTTTTTAAAAAATGTTTTAAAAAATTAAAAACAAAAAGTGAAATGGAAATCAAACAGTGCATTAGTTTTTATCATTCAATTTTCATCATTAAAACTTCATTTTTAGCTCCTTTGTAAATATAAATATGATCATTTGAATATGACTTGTACAAAATGAGTGAAACTACACGGCATTGTCATTAATTCAAACATAAGATTGTTGCCATAAAAATTAATTATGGAGTTCAATAATTAAAAAAAAACAAAAGGACTAAGCATTGAATTTTTTAGTTGTTTCAGCCCTCAAACCTATAGGGGTATTTGCCTTTGAATGCTAATTATAAGTATAGGCGGTATTAATTTTCATTTTTAATGCGCCATATCATAATAGTATTAATGGAAAAGTGGGATATAGGTAGGGATGACAACGGGGCGGGGCGGGGCGGGGTCGGGGATGCACTTCCCATCCCCTAACCCGCGAGGATTTTTAATCCCCATACCCTACCCTATCCTCTAATCAAAAAAATCGGGGTCAGGTTCGGTGATTCCCCATTAGGGAATCGGGTTCCCCGCGGGGAAAATTCCCCATTTTATATTTTAATTCTTATTTAAAAATAAATATAAAAAAGAAATATAAATTTAAAATATACATTTTTAAGTAAAAAAGAAAACATAATACTTAACATTTTATATTGTATCAGTTAATATAATCATATTTTTCAATAAATAAAGATAAAAAATAAACAAAATACATAAGATATTCTTATAAAATCGGGTTCGGGGTCAGGGCGGGGGATGTATGCCCATACCCTTACCCTATAACAAATCGGGGGGAAATTTCTCACCCTAACCCTATAAAACGGGGATTCTCCGCCCTTATAGGGGTCGGGGCCCCTAACCCGCGGAGAATTTTGCCATCCCTATATATAGGAGTAAAATGGGACTTTTTTTTTTCTTTTCAAAATGGCCACTAATTTTTAAGTATCTAGGGATCTGTCCATAAATTTAAAGTAATTAGGGAAATGTCGATTTTTTGTGAAGTCCTGTTTTAAAAAAAAATCCCATTTTAACTAGTTAAAGACACATTTTTGACACGCGGAATGGAACGGGTTCTCAAAACCCATCTTTTGTCACATATTGAGAAAACGGGTATATGCGAAAGAGGAGAAATGATGCATATTAGAGATTATCCGTTCGGTTGCAGCCTGCAGGATCACCATATCTTCTAGTACTTTTTTTTTTGAAGGGGTGGATTTTGTAGGACCGAATGGCAACACTAGAGGGGGGTGAATAGGGTTGCCTTAAAAAATTATAAATTTAAAAATCGAATTTTAGAACAATAAAGTTTTTCAAACTGATCAAGCAAATTAAAGATTATATCGAAAAAGTTGCAAATTTAAGAATTAATCAAATCGACAATTTTATTCTAGTCAAGATTAATGCAAACAATTAATTGAAAACACAACCAACGATCACAATTAATAAAGTAAAATAAAACGTGCGGAATTAAAAAGTTTAAGGGAAAGAAGACACCGAAGATTTTTATAGTGGTTCGGCAAGCCTGCGTCCACTCCCCAAGGCTCCTCCTTGAGATTTTTCACTATCACAGATTCTCTTGCGGGTGAGAACCAAACCGGTACAATCTCCCTCTTTAATTTCAACAGGAAAAAGAGAAAACCCCGATCTTTTTCACTGGTTCAGGATCTAACCAATTTCTTTTTCACACCCCAACGTGTTCCCACACCTTAATACAAATCCCAATGAAAATTAAAATAAAAAACCTCACAAATCCTCTTAAAAGGGAGATACACAAATTTTGTAACGTTCGAAAGTTCACAGATTCCTCACACTGATAAATCTCTCACAAAAATAATAAGCAAAATATGATGGAATGAAAGAATTGAAGGATGGAGCTCTTGGGAATTTTTGGTAGCAAGTTAGAACAGATTAGAGAGCAAAAAGTACTGTTTTTGATGAAAATAGGGTTAAAATGAGGCTAATTTCGTGTTTAAGCTTCAGGTGAAATATGGACCGTTGATGGACAAAGGATGATCCGATGGCTGTCAAAAAAGGATGAGAAACGGGATAAAAAATAACCAAAAATGGAAATTAAGCATCAGCAGCGTCGGTTAAGTGTTTGCCCAGTCGCGAGACTTAAAATCAGCTTCATACTGGCGCTCCAGCCAATCCGGAAGAGCCACAACTGGCGCGTGCACTATACACGCGTCGCTCGCCCACTGAAGCAGCTTTTCTTATTTTTTTTTATTTTCAAATCAGTCACCACGTGTCACCTATCCATTGGTCCGAATTTAATTTTTTTAAAATTCAAATTTCTTCGCCACATGTCGTCTTCCTATTCGTCCAATTTGCGTGCGTCAGCGTCAGTCAATAAGATCCAATTACCGCACGGTCAGCTTCATATTCCACGTGTCACCATATGGTTCGTTCTTCATTGCCACATCACTGTCTACGTGTAATGCCATGTCACCCAAAATGTTGTCGTTTGAGGTGTCGCGTCACTTGCCACAACATCAATTTTGACCATTGACTTTGCCAAGTCATCATATTTGCCACGTGTCAATTTCTGGTTCGCCCTTTTTGTCCATATCACGTGATGATGTCATCCGGGATGTGTATTTGGCTCTAAACTTCTTTTGTCCATAACTTCTTCATTTAAACTCTGATTTGACCGATTCAAGATGCGTTGGAATCCTTGTTTCGAGCTCTACAACATAGACACTTAAAAACTTCGGAACCATTAGTGTATATTTGGTTTGTTATCATCAAAACATTAGGTATGATTGAAGCCCATAAAACTAACATATTTCACATTTTTTTTTCTTCATATATTAAAATATGAAATGATGACATTACCTTCTTGACTTTAATATCTTTAGTTATATTAAGAATATGTGAGATATCCCCGAATCATCCAAGACTTTGAATTCAAAAATTAGAAACTGTTAAATGAATGTCACATACTTTTCATATTGTCGACATTCTTTCTTAGGTGAAAACGGATCTTAGAAACCAGTTTACTCAATACGTGGTAGAAGATGGATTTTAAAAAACCTGCTTTCTTTTGCGTGTCAAAAAATACGTTTTTGACTGGTCAAAGTCAGGTTTTCAAAATCGAACTTCATAAAAAATGGACATTCTCCTAATTATTTTAAACTCGTGGACATATTCTTTAATACTTTAAAAAAAGTGACCATTATACAAAAAAAAAATCCAATATTATGTATAATTTTATTAAGTGTAAAGATTCTTAATATAAAGTAAAAGTAATGGGTAATCATGCATGTTAACAATGAATGACCCAAAATACTGATCCGACTTGAAAATTCGTGGTGCAACTTTTTATAACTAAAAAACATTGAGGTATGTCTTAGGTTTCCATTTAATTGAATATTTTGTTGTGTTATTGCCATTGCTTGCATAATTTTGTATCAATTTTTATGTAGTAAATTTCGTCTCCTCCATGTCTGGATTTTTCTAAGATGATTTTTCACTTAAACTGTTGAGGTGATTTATTTCCTTTTGTTAGGGGTAAATTTAGAAATAATAATTATTATTATTATGTGAATGGGCCTCAGCCCGTTTAGCTCAATTTCAGTGTGATTGAGCCCACCTACTTCAACATATTTAAGTCTGCTGAGCCCACCTACTTCAACATATTTAAGTCTGCTGAGCCCACCTATTTGAGTCCAACACATCGAGACCACCACACTCAGTCTAGCCCACCAGCCGGCAGATAGCTTGAGGCGCTCGCAGGGTAGGTTGACGACGTGAGATGACTTGATGCATGACACTTGACTCGACATGTGGCAGGTCTGTTGGGATTGAGGCCTCTAAAAGAATTCTCAAACGGAAGTCACAACGGATCTTTCCTTGCAGTATAATAAATTCAAAATTCTAAATGCATAAAAGAAAAACTAACCCTTGTCGAGAAGTGTCTGACTCTTCCTCGTTCTTCAATGGTTACGATCCAGGGACCACCAAAAAGATCTTCCTCACTAAGCACAAAAGAGAATCGGTGCGTGGGCACTATCTCCTTTGGAAAAAGGAAAAATTTAGAAGAAGAATTTTCTTCCCAATCACCCTATGGGCGGCGCAGAGAGAGGAGGAGAGGAAATTCCTGAGCCTTTACTTTAACTCTCTTGGTTGTGTGTTTTGGGGTCACCCCAAAGGTCCTATTTATAGGAAAACCAAGCATCAGAAATCTTCCGAATATCTTTTTAATTAATAAATAATTAATTAAGATATTCTAAAATATATTTGAATAATAAAGATATTATATTTTATTCCATAATAAAACATTCCATATCTTTTATTTAAATTAATCAATATTAATTTAAATATATTATTCCATATCTTCCATTTAAATTAATCATATTAATTTAAATAAGATATTCCATATCTTCCATTTTAAATTAATCACATTAATTTAAAAATAAGATATTCATATATATTTTAAGTAAATAAAAATGCAAACTTTTTGGTCAACCCTTTGACCAAGGGGGGCGTGTGACCCCACCTTGGGCCACACGCCCCTATCATCATCCAATGACAATATTGAGCATTTTTATTTTCCTCATTATTTAATGGAACAATTCCTTTAAATAATTAAATAAATAAAACTCCTCTTATTTATTCCAATAAATAAAACTCCTTTTATTTATTTCCTCATTTAATTTGATAATTTCAAATTAAATATTTAAATAGTCTCTTCTATTTAAATCCCCATTAATTTTGGACAACACAAAATTAATTTAATTAAATAGTCTCCTCTATTTAATCTCTTATAATTAAATAGACTTTTCTATTTAATAATTAAATAGACTCCTCTATTTAATTCCACCATTAATTAAATAATTAAATAGACTCCTCTATTTAATTTCCTTTAATTAATTGAATAGACTCCTCTATTCATTTCCAATTTTCCAAAGAGAAATTAATCATATTAATTTATGTTCTCGATTACATGCGTTAGCTCGGAGGACTTAATGGACCTATAGGACTAAGCTCCAATGATCCATAATTACCTTTGATTAAAACTCCTTTTAATCAATTAATTCTCATTCATTAACTTATAGATAACTCCACTAAATATCTAGAGTTGCACTCTTAGTACTATAGACATAGTTATGTCCATTGGCTATAATCATTAACTACACTTTGATCCTTCACAAGTTAGTTCGTATCCATGGCTAGGTATTTACACCGTATTAACCTCCATGATACATCTTGTTCCTTAAGCCTAACTGATTCTCCAATGAACAACCTTACATAATCTCCATTATGCGTCTTTAACCTTTTCCTTGATCGAGAGGAATATGGGGCCCCATTGTTCAAGACCGAATCACCCATAAGGGAACTACTTATCTATTTTCCTATATGGAAAAAAGTGAATTCCAATTCTTGTGTAATTACGTTCCCAGTATAAGCAAGATGCAATTCCCAAAGTGGGAGGCATATTGAGCGAACTATACGAGTCACTCTCACCTATGCAAATCAAAGGCTTGTCTCTTTGCGAACAGGAGTTCGTAATCCACTCAGGATTAAGATCAATTGTATATGATCAACCTAGGTTGATAAACGAAGTGTCTTTCCGTAACGGATTTCCCAGAGAAGACAGTAAGTTTATCTTAGTTCGATCTACTACAATCTCTATTGCGGAACACCCCCACTCACATGTCTCTACATGAGCAATCCAGGATGAGATCACTTGTGCCAATTCACAAGTGGGCCGTGTTAGTGGTGTTACCAGAAATAAGGCACCCAACCTTTATTCATGTACCACAGACTATTTGAGTTACACTTAAGTGAATCTTCCCGCATCATATGCTCACTTTAAGTTATCATACGTAACTCTGGATCTTATGATGGATTACATTTATTAAACTAATAATAAATGACAATGTAAATATTACTAATTAATAATTCCTTTATTTATTTATAGTTTAATTGGAATACATAAGATTTAGGGCAGAAACCCCAACAAGGTCAAGTTGCGATAGGCAGGAAACGGACCAAATGAAGAGCGGGAACCCACTTTATCACCCTCTGTAAATTGAGCCACTCTGAACGGTTGAGGGCTTTCTACCATACTAAAACTCTGCCAAAATTCTACTGACTTGATCGTCGGATTGCAGGTGACCGACAACACATCAATATCATTTTCTTTATAAACTCATGATTTCAGGCGATACGCTCTCCGTCTACACCTCGTTAGAGCACACGTGGAGCTGACGTGTTAATACAGCCAACTTGACAAAAATACGCTACAACACCTTTATTTTTTAATCAAGTTTATTTCCTTATTTTATCGTTTATTATTACTTAATTTCAACAAGTAATTTATGTTAATTACATTCTTGTACAACCTTTATGATTATTGTCAACTAAATTAGAAGTATACGATGTCACAACGTGATTGCGACGCGGATTCTTAATATTAGGTCTCTTATATGAAAATAAAGTGGAAGTCACCATCAACCATATTTGGTGTGATTGATCACCAAATTAAATAAAAAAGAAATGGTCTACGAAAAGCAAGTTGGATTCGGGAGTAGTTTGTGTGTAGGGAAGGTGTTAGCACCCTACAACACTCATTTAAAATGATTACCATATTTTTACCTTATATTATCTTATTTTTAAAATGATGGTCCTTAAATTAAATAGTTTAAAAAAATAATTTTTAATTTATGAAAACAAATTTCTCATTTAATCATTTATCAACTTCAAAAATGAAGTGAGCAATATTAAAATGAGCGAGATAGCGATCGTTAATTGAACAATATTGGAATTTAGATAATTCCACCTTAAGAAATTGAGTTTTTTATTTCTCAAAATCCATCATATGAATTGTGTTTATATTTTAAAATGTTTTAATTTTCTTATTTAAAATTCTTTCCTTTTATTTTTGAAATAATATTTAAACTTGTTTAAAATACTTTCGTTTTTTTTTTGAAATAATACATTGTAATATTTTTTTTTAATTTTTTCTATTATATATTTTTTAGGGTTCTTGTAGACTTATATGAGAACTTCGATAAGCGCATTATGCAATCTTCACAAACGTGATGATTTTCACGCACTTATCGAGATTTCAACAAGCTAATTAGTTTGCCCCTAATTTAAAGAATATTGAAAATAATAAAATCTATTAATTTTAGAGCATGAGAAAAAATAATTTTTGTGTCAAATTTGATCGAGTTTGATAAATCTAATGAATAGGCAACGTAAACAAAAACCTTGTAAAATAACATTTGAAGAGAAAACGATCAATTTAAATGAAATTTTAAATAGTTAAATAAATCAAATGTAGATAACTTAGATATAAAACTTACAATTTATATACATATAATATATGAAACCATCAACTAAAAAATCATAACATGTAATTATAAACTTCCATACGCAAACAAATGACAACTTGCATTCGTATTATATATAGAAAAAGACAAGACATATGAAATAATTACTTACATAGAAAATTTAATTAAGCAGATAAGACAATGGACAAGATATATATATATATATATATATATATATATATATATATATATATATATATATATATATATATATATAAAAAGTTTTGAAAGTAAAAAGGAATTTGAAAGAACTTATACCATAGCCAATTAATGAAACCAATCAGACTTGAGAGCATTCCCTAATGAAGTCGATTGCCATGTGAATAAGTCTAACGACGATTGCCATGTGAATAAGTCTACCGAAATTTTATTACAGAGATGATTTGTAATATACGATGGGTCATATAGAACAAACCATCGCTTATTGGATGATATGGCTTCTTGGTCGTGGAAAAAAAAGGCTGAGAGAATAAGACTCAATTTTCTATAGAGGATAGGTGGGGGTTTTGTTAGCTGAGGTGATTAGAGATGGAAGCGGCAAGGAATGTAGTCGTGAGGTTGTGACTGATGAGGTTGTGAGAAGGTGAGGTGGTCCTTTTTAGGTCTAAACAATGGTCTATTTATGGGCCAATTATGAGTAGTAAATAAGGAAACAAAATTACAATTCAATCAATCAATTTTCCTTGCCACCAATTAGCCTAAATCAATGATAAATTGATTTCTTACTTAAATGATTTTCTAATCAAAGTGTAAAGACCCGAAAATTTATATGTATTTTAAATCAGATAAGACAGCGGAAGTCTAGAATTTTCGAA
This sequence comes from Gynostemma pentaphyllum, assembly GCA_028015215.1. Taxonomy (NCBI): domain Eukaryota; kingdom Viridiplantae; phylum Streptophyta; class Magnoliopsida; order Cucurbitales; family Cucurbitaceae; genus Gynostemma; species Gynostemma pentaphyllum. The sequence goes on along the minus strand of CM051345.1, from coordinate 45,361,081 downwards.
AAATCGGCATGGTGTCGTTTGTATTTCGGTCAAGCTAAAACCTGTGTACATTTGTCCTAAGCAGAAAAAACATTAAAATCTAAGGAATGCGCATTCCCTTTTTAGTTCCAAGTCCCAAAATGGACAAAATACGACATAAAACCATAAATGCTCTCATGAGCTCAAATACAAGCACTGAATATAAACGAAAATATAAGTTCAAATATAAAATGAGTCTTGGCATTCAAAGAATGCTCCAAAAGTCCAATTCTTCTCCTTTCCATCACCCCACAATCATACGGCACCACCACCTCTACCACGGCCTCAGGGTGTACATTTGAATCTGGAAGTAGCTAAAAATTAGGAACCAGCCTCAATTAAATGAAGTTAGCGCCCCTAGAGTTGCTCGGAACCTTTTGGCAAATAACTTGAAATCAAAATCCCATGCAAACAATCGAGCGAGCAATCAAGAATTACCCTTAGACCCCTTGGACGTTGGAGGAATCCTTTCAAAGTTAGTTCAAAAGATAGATCGGGGGCCGATCTATCCAACGCACCAAACAACGAGCGAATAGGAGAAGAAATGAGAAAATTCCGGCTGTTGGGGAGGTATGATGGGTGGTGGTTTTGGGAGAGAAAAGAGAGAGAGTTTGTGTTTCCTTTTTTATTTCAAATGAAACGAAGAAGATGGCCCCAATTGAATGAGTATCATATTATTTGCTAAAGAGCCCTCAAATTCCTTTTGAACTTTTAAAATAAACCCCATGCTCTTAAAACATAAATTAACCCTTGAAATTAATCAACACAATTAATCTAGACTAGAAGATAATTAATTATTATTAATTGGCCTATTAATAATAATTATTGCACCTAGTTCAAACAATTACTTGAAATCTAAAATTACCAAATAAAGATTAAAACTTCTAAAATTCTAAATTACCGGAATTAAACTTAACTTAAATTAAATTAATAAAAAAAAAATTAATTCTACGTAAAAAAAAAATGGGACGTTGCACAAAGCAATTTGAAATTCAAAATGTTTAAACCAATGTTTGTACCAGATGAGTTTTATAATTTCATTAAAAATCTACCAAATTCTTTTTTTTAAACCATGAAAACTTTAATTAAAAATCAAAATTCAATTTATCATTTAAAATCAATTCCAAATTAAACCTATTTTCAAATGAAATTAAATTTCTTAATGAAATTGAGCCGGGCAAAATATGGTATCTACATACGACATACGTGAAGCCATTTTAAACTTTACTATTAAATTATGTGGTAAATAACAACATCCTCCACAAAACTATAAATTGTTTTACAATGTCACCTTTAAAATTTTAATTTGATTAATTATATATATTTTTATTCTAATAATGTTACTTTCAAAGTTGATTAAACCCTTAAACTTTTAAAATTGATCAATTATATCCTTAAATTTTTAAATTTGTCACAAAATTACCTCTTGTCGCTAACTCCAATTTTTTATATAATTTAAAAAAGTTTAAAAAGTTCACCCATATAATGGTTAGATAGTTACCCTTTAAATTCTACTAATAGTAGGAAATTTGAATTATTGTTTTCACTTCATTTCTTGATTTAAACAAATAGGAGATATATTGAAGAAATTCCATAAACAAAGATCGAGAGAGGATATGATTTATATTTCTAATTATTTTATAAATAAAAATTAATCAATTTAGTGACAAGAGTGATATTACAATACTTTAAAATTTGAAAGGTGTAATTAATCAAATTAAAACTTTAAGGGTGTTTAGTAGAAGGAGTGAGTTAGATTTAATGCATTAGTCTAACCCATATTTTTTAGGTGGACTCAATATCTTGGATTTGTTTTTTCTGTCCACATGAGTTTTAAACAGCACCAAGTGTGGATTTGTTAAATTCTCATTAATTAAAAATTAAAAACACAAAACCTAAACTAAAACACACCTAGCAAACTCATATTGTATATAAGTCCATACTCTTACAGACTTACACATTCAAACACAAGCTACATAAACTTAGACTTGGCAACTTTTTCCTATCAAGCATTCTCTAGGGTTACATTTGTTTAGCTCATGTGGTTGTTAAGTTTCACTTTGTTAAGCTTGAGATTGTTAATTATGTGTTTGGATTGCGCGGAATAATTAGTTTATTAAATCTAAATTAATATAAAATATATTAAAATTGAGAGAATGAATGAGTTCGTTATTAATATAATGAATTTAGATAACCCACCATCTAAAATTATAAAATCGAGAAACAATACACATGTTCTCAAACCCATCATCCAAATCCGGGGAACAAACAAACTTTAGTTTAAAAGAGGTTCTTGTTATTCATAAAATAGTGACTTTGAGATGGATTTAAGATCGATCGTGCACACTTCTACTGTATATGGTTGCTGATTTGAAAAGTCACAATACAACGAAACTCTTCGTTTGAAAAAAAAGGAAAAAAACAAATATTTTTGTTTTGAAAGAGACCATAGAACAAGTTAATGAGATAGAGAAGATATTTATGACTACCAAATTTGTTAAATACAATTTAAAATGTTAAATAAATATTGTATTCAATATTACTAATATATGAAATACTTTCAATAGATTTACGTTAGAATCAATGACATCTCAAGAGTTATGAGATTTTTAAGTTTAACTATGGGTGAAAGTAATTTTAGTCCTCCAGTTTTGAAGTTTATGTCTATTTAATCCCTGAATTTTTAGTTAATGTCTATTTTGTTTTTGAATATTGAAAAATTTGTCAATTTATTCTATGCCGTTAATTTTTCGATTCATTAATGTAAATAAAATTATTAACTAATGCTTGAAAAACTAACTTCATGGACCAAATAAAAATTATTTCTTAAAACCCGGGAATGAAATAGACAAAAATTAAAAATTTCAAATAATCCTATTTCTCAAAATCCAGAGACGAAATAGACATAAATTAAAAATTCATAAATCAAATAGACGCGAGATTCAAAATTCAGAGACAAAATATGTACTTTACCCAAAAATTTATTTTGCAATCTCAAAAGTTTATCTTAGTTTCAACTCAAAAGCAAAAATACCAAATAAAAAACTGTCATAATTTCAATTTAATCTTTTAATTTTTCTATTTTAATTCATTGAGTTACAATAAACTCCAAATATAGTATTTTATGCTAAAGTGTGTTAGATTTTACTGATAAAAGGGATATAGTCTATGTTAATATAAATATGAATAATAATTAAATTAATATAATTAGGTTATATTTAAAATTTGAATTCAAACATTGATTCAATTTAATTAAAATAATTAATTTAGATTTCGAATTTTCAATTTCAATCTTAATTAATTCATTTTAATATAATTAAATTAGATTTATAAGTAAAATTCATTTTTAATTAAATGAAGAGGATTTATCTAGACAAAAGAAAAAAAAATCAAAACTTATTTAGTTAACGTTAATATCAAATCCTTGCTTAACATTTTTTTGAATTAAAATATTTATTTTAATTTTAAATAAAAAAATGTTTAGATATGATATGATTTTATTTTGACTTTTTTAAAAAACCATTTTTTTCCAACGATTTCTTTTTCTTTTTCAAATAAAACCAAAATTTGCCTTCTTTAAAAAATTTATGTAATTTTTTATGTCTCAATTTAACAATTAAAACTCTCTCGTAATTATTTCTTTCCTATTTGTTTAATTTAATCTCATTTTTTTAATATTTTAAATTAATTTTTTTAAAAAAATAACTTTACGTCTGAAAAAAAAAATAATTAGTATTAATTTGATATAAAATAAATTGTCGTTAAATTAATTAATTAAATTTTATTTAAAAATGCTAACAATAAAATAATTTTAAAAACTCATTTATTTTCTTACTTTAAATTTTTGATTAAAAATTAAAAATGTAGATTAATAAATATCTATTATTTATATTTGAGGTGAATGATAAATGTAATTTGTCAATAATTTAAAATTTATTTTTTTATATTTAACGTAGACGATAGATGTAATTTGTCAATAATATAGAGGGTAATTTTGTTCAAAAATGTTTTCCCAACTGATTCTTTTAATATAGTATAGATATAGATGTAGTATAGAATATACATAGTATAAGATATAGATTGTTTAATTTAATCTCATTTTTTTATATTTTCAATTAATTTTTTTAAAAATAATAATTTTAAGTAGGGAAAATTCAGTAATTAGTATTTATTTGATATAAAATAAACTATTGTTAAATTAATTAATTAAATTTTATTTTAAAATATTAACGATAAAATAGTTTTCAAAACTCATTTATTTTCCTACTTTAAAATTTTGATTAAAAATTAAAAATGTAGATTAATAAACATCTTTTTATAGACGTAATTTGTCAAATCCATGTGTGACCATCTATCTAAGATATTATCCAACGAGTTTCCCGACGCCAAGTGTTGTAGGGTCGTGTGGTTGTCCCGTGAAATTAGTTGAGCTGCGCGTAAGCTGACCCAGACACTCACAGATATAAAAAAAAAAATAATAATAATTTTTTTTTTTTTTTTTTTCTTTATATTTAACCTAGATGATAAATGTAATTTGTTTTTAATATAGTATAGATTTTTTATTTTTATTATACTTAAAGCCAGCCAGATTTTATATATTCCCATTTCCCCACTCTCTCCCCCTCTCTTCTTCGTTCTTCTTCTGTAGATCTCTCTCTCTCTCTGTTCCCTCTGTTGCTTCGAGGAGCCGAGGGTTTCGTCTTTGCTTCAGATCTCGCTGTTTCTTGATACCTTTTTCTAAGACTTTGATTTTTCTTTCTTTTCTTCCTCTTTCTCTGGTTTCGTCTTTTTAGATCCGGTTTTGATTTATCTTTCGAGCAATCATGGCTGCCGCCAGCGCTCCGATCACCATGAAGGAAGCTATTACGGTTTGTTTTTATCTTGATTTTTGTTTCAATTTATTTGAATTATGTAGTTGCTAAGTTTAATTAGGAATTGTAATTCTGTTTTAGCTGATCGAGTTTTGAGTCTTTGATGGCTTAATTTTGGTGATTCCTTGCTTGATTTATGTCATTTCAGTTTGATTTTTTATGATTTGGTTTGTAATTGCGTTGGTTTCGGTTCAGATCCGATGCTTGTTTTGTTTAGATCTGTGATGTTTTTGTTTATCTTACACTATTTTGAAAGATGGATTGGAAACTTAGTGATCGGGATTTTTGTGATCCGATGAAACTTTTCAGCTTCCGAGCGTTGGAATCAATCCACAATTCATTACATTCACGCACGTGACGATGGAATCAGATAAGTATATTTGTGTTAGAGAAACGGCGCCGCAGAACAGTGTGGTGATCATTGATATGAGCATGCCCATGCAGCCTTTGAGGAGGCCAATTACTGCGGACTCAGCACTAATGAATCCCAATTCTAGAATATTAGCTTTGAAAGGTATGATATAATTGTAATTTATCTGTTTAGTAGGATATGTAATTTTTGGTGTTAGATTCTTTTTATGATGATTAGCATGCGACCAAATAATATAGTTTGTAATTTGAAATCAATAATTTGTTTCTAATTTTTTGATATTTTTGAAGTTTCCGCCAATGTTTTTTATTTGTTGACAGTAAAGCTGGTGGAATTTAATTTTTGTTCCATCTACCTTGAGTTTTCATTGCTCCTAGATAATTATTCTTTGTTGTAAAAGTAGTAATATGACATGGCTGATATAATTGAACGAGGCACTTTTCCTTTTCCTCCCATAGGACAGCAATGCAAGAAGAGCAAAATATTGTTTCACACTTGAAATGCTACTCATTTTATATCTCTGGAGTCATTCGCAAATTTATTCATGAGAATTAAACCTGTGAATCAATTTTATTTATCAAATTATTCTGTACTATTGTGTAGCACAAGTCCAGGGATCAACTCAAGACCACCTACAAATATTCAACATTGAGATGAAGGCAAAAATGAAATCACATCTGATGCCTGAGCAGGTTCGAACTCTATTTTATATCTTCAAAATGGAATTTTGAGATTGTTATAGAAAATATAATATTGTCATCAAGACTCATAGCACCCATTAATTTATTTAATTTATAGGTTGTCTTTTGGAAGTGGATTACCACTAAGACATTGGGCTTAGTCACACAAACTGCAGTATATCACTGGTCAATTGAAGGTTGGATACACCTTATTGTCTTTGCTAGTAATTGTTTCTAAATTCAGTGAGTCTGTGTTATGGATGCACTTATATATGGCATCGTATTGCTTAGAGTTCAGGGTCATTATTCGCTTCCATATGGTACTTACTGCTTCTTCCTTGTAGGCGAGTCTGAACCTGTGAAAGTGTTTGAGAGAACAGCCAATTTGGCCAACAATCAGATAATAAATTATCGTTGTGACCCTTCTGAAAAATGGTTGGTTTTGATTGGGATTGCACCTGGTTCACCTGAGGTATTTTATTTTTCATTCATTCCCATTATCATTTTTTCTATATAAATTTCTGGTACAAATGATTTCGAGTACAATATTTTTCTAAATTTTCAAAATGCAAATTGCTATGTTCTTTTTGACGTTACTTTGTCCACACACGAAGGAAAAAGGACCTGGATAGCAACAATGGATGTAATAATATTTAATTCAATGCTGGCTAGGTCTGATTTGAGTATCAGGTGTGATGGGGGGATATATAATTTATTGCGATCTAGTTGATTAATCTAGATGACTGCCATTTCTGTTTATGGTTTTAAGTTTCATTGTATAATATACTTTTTATTGAAGACAATTTCAAGACCATTCTAAGTGCTTTCAGCCTCTGGGTATTCTAGAACTCAAAATTTAACGGGGGATGGCTTCTTGGCCAATTTCCTGCACTCTTACTTAGCTGGCTGGCCCATGTCTTGTAGCCTTTTTTCCCGTTTTCTTGACGATTACAATTATATTTTAGCTTTAAAAAAAATATATATTAATGACATCTTTTTAAGCTCCAAATGTTCTGGAATTTGATCCACATTCATACTCTCTCAGTTTTTTTGTAATATGTAGAAAAATTGGTGTTTCTGCAACTCTGGGGAGGATGTGGTTTTGATCTGCTTTTCCTTTTTATTTTTTTAGAGGCCACAACTTGTGAAGGGGAATATGCAGCTTTACTCCGTGGAGCAGCAGAGAAGTCAAGCTCTTGAAGCACATGCTGCAGCGTTTGCCCAATTTAAAGTAGGAGGGTTTTATCAGTTCATGTACTTCTGGTATATTTTTTGAGTCTTGTCTGATTTATCATTTTTTTAAAATTTTAACAGCTTCCTGGAAATGAGAATCCTTCTACTCTCATTTCCTTCGCCACAAAAACACTAAATGCTGGACAGATTACTTCCAAGTTACATGTCATTGAACTTGGTGCCCAGCCAGGTTAGCTTGTTGGTCTTGCTCTGATATATTTATATATGTATGTATTTTATTTTGTTGATCTTGGACAATTAGTTAGCCTCCTGGATTCTGGAGTCAGTTATATTTGATGTAACTGTTCCCATTTTCCAGCATGCAGTTGTTATCACCCATTTCTGAATCCAGTCTTGTCTTCATTTTGTTAGATGCAGAATGTACTCTTTAGGATATTATAACCTTCATGAATTTGCTTCAAGTGAAACGGATATGACAATGGAAATAGTTTTTGGATAGGTCTGTTCATGTATTTTTATGACGAAATTTCTTGACTTAAAACTAATGTGATCATGGAACTTAATTAAAAAGAAGATAAAAGTTTTGCAAAGAAAAATTTGACCTTTCTTTTAGAGATCTGCCCTAGTACTTTATGATTACTTTTGTTCTTCAAATGAGTTCAACTATCCATACTTCTCTTACTGACCTTATTGTGTATTCATATCTGCAATCTTATTTAGAAAATTCAATTCATTAGTATTATTGAGATTATTGGAGTGAGGCTTAGAGCGTAGGAAGTCATAAACCGAAAACCTTGGAAGTGTCTGAGAATAGTACCCTACCAGAGGACCAAGACAGGTTGAAGTAGTTTGATGAAGTCTCGTATAGTGAAATGCCAAGACTCCCATGTTCAATCAACATAATTACCCCAGTAAATTCTCTAAACGTGATCTGTTCACAGGAAAACCATCATTTACAAAGAAACAAGCTGATCTATTCTTTCCACCGGATTTTGGTGATGACTTTCCTGTGGCAATGCAGGTACCAGAGTTGGACACTTTAGTAGACTTGTAATAAAGTCCTAGTATTTTGTATTAATTTTTGTGATGCTTTTTATTTACAGATCTCCCACAAGTATAGTTTGATCTATGTGATCACCAAGCTTGGGCTGTTATTTGTTTATGACTTGGAGACAGCTGCTGCTGTATATAGAAATAGGATCAGTCCTGATCCTATATTTTTGACAGCGGAGGCTTCATCAGTGGGGGGTTTTTATGCAATAAACAGGAGGGGTCAAGTGTTACTGGCTACTGTCAATGAACAAACAATTATCTCCTTCGTCAGTGGCCAAGTAGGATCATGACTTTAAACCTTCTTTTTGGAATTGTATTTTTACGCTGTTTCGTGTAACTGAGGTTTGAGTTTTTTTTTTTGGTTGTGACAGTTGAACAATTTGGAGCTGGCTGTCAACCTCGCTAAAAGAGGAAATCTTCCTGGTGCCGAAAATTTAGTAAGCTACTGCTTCTTCGAACACAGTCCTTCTGAACCTTCCATGGATCAATTCAATAATAAATAGGGAAGCTAGGGTGGTCGAGAAACTCAACAACCTGAAAATACATTTCACTTAATTTCTCTTTTGAACTTTCTTTTTCTCTTTTTCTAAATTTTATATATAAATAATTTAGATATTTGAAGTTCTAAATTTCTTGAAATAACATAGATATTGAATTGATATTTTTGAGTTTATCCCGTCTTGCCTTTTGGGCTTTTTCATACATCAATGAAATTGTAATTGTTTATTATATATTTTTTTTGAGTTTATATTATCAAAATAGGGTAAAATTGGTTCTTAATTATTAAGCTTTTATATTATTCTTTTACATCTTTTTGAATAAGCAACCAAAATAACTCCAACTAACCTCCTTAACTAGTTCGAGGTTAATTGAGTTGAGTTCGTATCTTAAAAAGGGCCATTTGTGTCAGATACTGAACATTTGACTTATGTCCAAAAATTCATTCAACCCAACCCAGTCAAGAAGCTAACTCACATTTTGAGATCATGTGTTCAAGCATTGGTAGCCACTTAACTAAGATATTAAAGATCTACCTTTAGTGTCTCTTTCCATATGACCTAGGACATTGTCTTGGGATTCGCTTTAGGCATGTCTTGTGTTCATATCTATTGCCAAATGGGATACTTAGTATTTAACAGACCTGTCTCATGTGAAAGACTTGACAATTGTTCTTATATTAACTGCCTAGTTCTTATAGCTTCTTGATTCTATGCTGTTGATTATTAACTCATGCCATTCTTAGCAACGACTGAGTGGTTGACCATATTCCTTCTCAATTGTCTTAGGTTGTCCAGCGTTTCCAAGAACTTTTTGCCCAAACAAAGTACAAAGAAGCTGCTGAGCTGGCTGCTGAGTCTCCTCAAGGAATTCTCCGTACGCCAGATACTGTCGCAAAATTTCAGGTGTTTTATTTTCAAGTGTTGATTAAAATTTTTGACCTTCATATATGCCATTCTTGTTACCCTATTTTTATTTGGATTTGATCTGTCTGTGTAATCATGCTCTCTCTGCACATACATTTGTAGATGTATGGTTGTTTCTTGCTTTCTATGTTTTTTTAAATAAAGAAGTACCAAATGCATTTTGGCCAAAGCCAAACCTTTTATCATGAGGTTTCTTTTATTAAACTTTTCCCCAATTCTTTGATTACAAGTAATTGGATGCCTTTCATAAATTTTTTTCGGCGGGTCATTTGCTTGGCTGTGTTTTAGTATGGCGTTTAGCATTTTCATCCTTTTTAATGAAAGTGGTTTCTTATTAAAAAAATGGTTGGAACTTGAAAAACATTATCACAAGGAAAAGTTGTCTTCATGAATTTGATTGAATCTTTGGGACTCCTCAAGGAAGGCAGCATTTTTTCATTTTTGACCCATTCACGAGTACACTTGTAGTTATTAAATTTATTTATTAAATGATGCAGAGTGTACCAGTGCAAAGTGGTCAAACACCGCCTCTATTGCAGTATTTTGGAACTTTATTAACAAGAGGCAAGCTGAATGCATTCGAGTCATTGGAATTATCACGTTTAGTTGTAAACCAGAACAAGAAGAATCTCTTGGAGAATTGGTTGGCTGAGGACAAGTTAGAATGCAGTGAGGAACTAGGGGATCTAGTGAAGGTAACTTCAATTTGTGATTAATTTTCTTTTTTCCCGTTTCTGGGAAAAAATTATCTACGGTCTTACTTGTTTGCTCAGAAATAAGCCAAGTGTTTTGGTGGTCTTAATTGTTTTGTATAGACCGTGGATAATGATCTGGCCTTGAAAATCTACATAAAAGCCAGAGCCACACCAAAGGTTGTCGCTGCTTTTGCTGAGCGGAGGGAGTTTGACAAGATTCTGATATATTCCAAGCAGGTGAAGGTTTCCATCAGTATGATGTGCATAGTTATCCAATATCATCTTTTGAAAGTTCTCTCTGGTCATAAAATGAATTATTTTCTGGTTTAGTTTATTAGCATTATCATTGCTTTTCTGATTGTTCATTGATTGTTCTAGTCAATGAACTATTTTTGTCTGGTGTGTGCTATGTTGTATGTCTTTGAGTATTTACTATTGTATCTGCTCTCTCTCTAGTCTCTCTCTAAACAACTCATTTTATGCCGATTGTGCTGTTAAAACTTGTTTAATAATCATTTTTTGAGTAATATTTCATATATATATATATATATTATTAATCAATTGTACTTGAATTCAAGTAAGCATATAAATAGCTATCTTTGCTCCTACCCTTCACAAGGTATCTCAACCTTGAAGTGTCTCGTTGTGCAATTGACAGCTGTACTTCCATAATTGTGATTATATTTTTTCATGTTTGTGTATTTTCTTGGAATTGTTATAGAAGTTGTTTTTCTTATTGCAGGTTGGATACACACCAGACTATTTATTCCTTTTGCAAACAATTCTCCGGACAGATCCTCAGGTATATGTGGACACAACTCTTGAGTTTATATTCTTACTATTCCATTTTCGAAGGTCAAATCCTTATTGACTGATAGCAAACTGATATATTATCCTTTTCTTTCTTTTGTGGAACTATAAAAAAAATATTTGGTATGGTAGGGAGCTGTTAACTTTGCATTGATGATGTCACAAATGGAAGGAGGTTGTCCGGTTGATTACAACACAATAACAGATCTTTTTCTTCAGGTGTGTCGTCTTTGTGGTCTTTGAGCTATGAACTTTGATTTCATGAAACTTTCAACATTTTTAATGTCCCCTCTTTGCCTGATCGAAACAACCGAGGGTCTTATTTTTTCAATTTTTAACGTTTAAAAAATTTGTAACAAATGACAGTTGCATGCTATTCTTATTTATTTTTGCCCATTTGACCCTTTTCAGAGGAATTTGATTCGTGAGGCTACAGCCTTTCTGTTAGACGTTCTGAAGCCGAATCTACCTGAACATGGTTTTCTTCAGACAAAGGTTTCCCAATCTCCCTTGATTACTACTTTAATCTTCTATCGTTTATCATCCAAAAAAAACTACCTTAATCTTCTAATAGTATCTACCAATTTCGTCTATTAATTTGTTGTATCTACCAAGTTGGTCTATTAATTTTTAGTATTGCACAGGTCCTAGAAATCAATCTGGTAACTTTTCCAAATGTAGCTGATGCTATATTGGCTAATGGAATGTTCAGTCATTATGATAGACCGCGAATTGCCCAACTTTGTGAAAAGGGTGGGCTTTATGTGAGAGCTTTGCAGGTGAATTACTTTTAGCAACTATTCTCCAGTTTTTAATTAGATAATACTCAAATGGACTCGTAACTAGGTTTATTGATTTTCAACCTCCTTTCAGCATTATACAGAGTTGCCAGATATTAAACGGGTGATTGTGAACACGCATGCTATTGAGCCGCAGGTTTGTCCCGGTTGAACTTGTATCCCTTAGCACCCACTAGGATATGTACTTCCTATGCTTACATATTGTTATCTTCAGTCACTTGTAGAGTTTTTTGGTACCTTGTCTCGTGAGTGGGCGTTGGAGTGTATGAAGGACCTTTTGCTCGTCAATCTCAGAGGCAACCTTCAAATAATTGTGCAGGTGAACTTTACAATTTTCCTGTTTTCTTTTTAGTTCCTTTTTTATGGGAAGGGGGTGTTTGAATTTTGTTAATTATTTAAGACTTTGATGGTTGTTTTTACAGGTTGCAAAGGAGTATTGTGAACAATTGGGCGTCGATGCATGCATAAAGCTTTTTGAACAATTTAAGTCATATGAGGGCTTGTACTTTTTCCTAGGGTCATATCTGAGCTCAAGGTAATATTCTGAGTTAGATAGAATATGTTATCTTGAGGTTGTTACATGCTAGCAATTTATCATTTTTTTTTCTAAATTGTTTGGGACAGTGAGGATCCTGACATTCACTTCAAGTACATTGAGTCTGCTGCCAAAACAGGACAGATTAAGGAAGTTGAACGTGTAACAAGAGAGTCGAATTTCTATGACCCAGAGAAAACAAAGAACTTTTTAATTGAAGCTAACCTTCCAGATGCACGCCCTCTAATTAATGTTTGTGACCGGTTTGGATTTGTTCCAGATCTCACACATCACCTTTACACAAATAACATGCTCCGTTACATTGAAGGTTATGTTCAAAAGGTATGTAGTTTTGCTTGTCTGTTGCGCTTCATTCTTTCCATCTGATTAATTATGTGAAAGATGTTATTTATTGAAAGCACTTTTGGTGGTATCATTTGGTAGGTGAACCCAGCAAATGCTCCTTTAGTCGTGGGGCAGCTGCTAGATGATGAGTGTCCTGAAGATTTCATTAAAGGTTTGATTCTCTCAGTCCGTTCTTTGCTTCCTGTGGAGCCCTTAGTGGATGAATGTGAAAAGAGGTGCTGTTTCCAGTCCATTATTTTTATTATGTTCTCATTTCTCTATTGTTATCTTTCCATATGCTTCATATGTATTGATGAGACATGCTTTATTTGTTCAATGTAGAAATCGGTTGCGATTACTCACTCAATTTTTAGAGCATCTTGTGAGTGAGGGAAGCCAGGATGTACATGTTCACAATGCTCTGGGTAAAATTATTATCGATAGCAATAATAATCCAGAACACTTCCTCACCACCAATCCATACTATGACTCCCGTGTTGTGGGTAAATACTGTGAAAAACGTGATCCCACTTTAGCAGTTGTGGCCTATCGGCGTGGACAATGTGATGAAGAGCTTATTAATGTCACAAATAAAAATTCACTGTTCAAACTGCAAGCAAGGTTTGTGCTTTTTTTTTTTTTTTGGATTGAGAATGAAATCATTGGCAGTAAGGTTCTGAACTTAAACTGTTTTGCAGATATGTTGTTGAGAGGATGGATGGTGATCTTTGGGAGATCGTTCTTAACCCTGAAAATGAATATAGAAGGCAGCTCATCGATCAAGTTGTATCTACAGCCTTGCCAGAAAGCAAGAGCCCTGAGCAAGTTTCTGCTGCTGTTAAGGCTTTTATGACAGCAGATCTGCCACACGAGTTAATTGAGCTTCTTGAGAAGATTGTCCTTCAAAACTCTGCATTTAGTGGAAACTTTAATCTGCAAAATCTGCTTATATTGACTGCCATCAAGGCAGATCCTTCAAGAGTTATGGATTACATAAACAGACTGGATAATTTTGATGGACCTGCAGTGGGTGAAGTGGCTGTTGAGGCTCAATTATATGAAGAGGCATTTGCCATATTCAAGAAGTTCAACTTGAATGTCCAAGCTGTGAATGTATTGTTGGATAATATTCAAAGCATTGAACGAGCTGTAGAATTTGCGTTCCGGGTTGAGGAAGATGCAGTTTGGAGCCAGGTGGCTAAGGCTCAACTGAGGGAAGGGCTGGTGAGCGATGCTATTGAGTCATTTATCCGTGCAGATGATGCCACCCAATTTCTGGAAGTCATTCGTGCTGCTGAGGATGCAAATGTCTATCATGACCTAGTGAGGTACCTTCTGATGGTTAGGGAAAAGGCAAAAGAGCCCAAGGTGGACAGTGAGCTGATTTATGCGTATGCCAAAATTGATAGATTGGCTGAGATTGAAGAATTTATTCTCATGCCAAATGTGGCTAATCTTCAGAATGTTGGTGATCGCTTGTATGATGAAGCCTTATATGAGGCTGCCAAAATAATATTTGCTTTTATATCTAACTGGGCCAAGTTGGCTGTCACACTTGTAAAGCTGAAACAGTTCCAAGGTGCTGTTGATGCAGCACGAAAAGCAAACAGTGCAAAGACATGGAAGGAAGTTTGTTTTGCTTGTGTTGATGCTGAAGAGTTCCGCTTAGCACAGATATGTGGCCTTAACATTATTATACAGGTGAATATGACAAAAATCTTTACTTTTAATTTCCCCCTTTTCCTCCCTAGGATTGCTGTCTGTGGTATAAAGATGCAAGACTCTGGAGTCGTTATTTTCTTCTGGGTGGTATTGGAATTTTTAGCTTTTGTTTCAGATCCATGCATTTTGTTGTGGTTGACTGTCTAGGAATGCTGTTTTTGCTCTTATAATCTCACCCCCTTCTTTTGGGGTGTGATGTGACTTAGCCGTTTGATTAATCACCCTGTGATGTTTCAATGAATAGGTGGATGATTTGGAAGAGGTCAGTGAATATTATCAGAACAGAGGATGTTTCAACGAACTGATCTCTCTGATGGAAAGTGGATTGGGGCTTGAACGGGCTCATATGGGTATCTTCACCGAGTTAGGAGTTTTGTATGCAAGATACCGTTATGAAAAGCTTATGGAGCATATCAAACTGTTCTCAACCCGGTTGAATATTCCTAAGCTTATACGAGCGTGTGATGAACAGCAGCACTGGAAGGAACTCACCTATTTGTACATTCAGTATGATGAATTTGATAATGCTGCAACTACCATTATGAATCATTCTCCTGAAGCATGGGATCACATGCAGTTTAAAGATGTTTCAGTCAAAGTTGCTAATGTGGAATTGTATTACAAGGCTGTGCATTTTTACTTGCAAGAGCATCCTGATCTTATTAACGATCTTCTCAATGTGCTTGCACTTCGCGTAGACCACACACGAGTTGTTGACATAATGAGGAAGGTAAAACTTTGGGTGGCATTATTTACTGAAATTTTATTTTATTATTTTTGTCATTGCTGACTGTATTTATCGCTTGGATGTTAGGCTGGACACTTGCTTCTTGTGAAGCCATACATGATTGCAGTACAGAGCAACAATGTGTCTGCTGTTAATGAGGCATTGAATGGAATTTATGTTGAAGAGGAAGACTATGATAGATTACGTGAATCAATTGATCTGCATGATAATTTTGATCAAATAGGCCTTGCACAGAAGGTGAAGTAGTGTTATTTATCTTGATGAGTGATAAATCTGTATACACAAGCTTCAGTTAATGTGTTTTTGCGCAGATTGAGAAGCACGAACTACTTGAAATGAGACGTGTTGCAGCCTACATATACAAAAAAGCAGGAAGATGGAAGCAATCCATTGCATTGTCAAAGAAAGACAACCTTTACAAAGATGCAATGGAGACAGCATCACAATCTGGTGACCGTGAACTTGCCGAGGAGTTGCTTGTTTATTTCATTGAACAGGTTTCTTTGATCATTATAGTCATTTTTTCTGAAAGCATGCTCATGCATTTTAATATCAGATTTTTCAGTCATTCATTGAATGATAAATCACTTCAATTGAAGGAGATACATGATTTAAATAATAGAATATCCGATATTTAAAAATTGTGTCAAAGAGATGAAAATATTCTTTTTGGGTTTGAATAAAAGCTGTCTCGTGCTCTTGATAAGGTTTGCTTGCTTGGTGCTTTTGTTGAGATGCCTTAACCTCTGGTAAAGATGTCGATAGGGCGATAATGATGCCTCCATGGTTTTGTTTACATTATGTATGCTTTTTTTTGTGTTTGTATTGAGCATTTGTTGGCGTTCAAATAATCTGGGTGCCCCACTGCTTGTAGGAAGTACTATTATCTAAAGAACGATAAATAGATTCCCTACATATATTTTCTGCATCCCCCGACCGAGTTATCCTTGTAGCATTTCATATTGTTACTTTCCAATTGGGAAATGAAAGTTGTTCAATCTTTTACAATGGTTACTTGCACAGGGAAAGAAGGAATGCTTTGCATCATGCCTCTTTGTTTGCTATGATTTAATTCGGCCAGACATTGCTCTCGAACTTGCCTGGATCAACAACATGATCGACTTTGCTTTCCCGTACCTGTTGCAGGTGACTTTTTTTACTTCATGCCATTTTCTCTTATATCAAGGTTTCATTTATAGGAGTTCGAATTTGGAGATTCTTTGAATTCCAGTGTTTTTCAAGAATCTGAAACTCACATTTTGGTGCTAATGAAGTTTGTCAAGCCACTGGTTATCTTCCTTGTAGTTTATTTTAATTGAGGACTATTTAATGCCTTGGTCAATCAGCTAAATATAGTTGGATAATATTCTTGACTTTCCATTTTGAGTACAAGTTGATTCTAAGTGGCCTTTGTTCTTTGCTTTCTTCATTGTTGAAAATATAATTGTCCACATAATGTGACCTGATATAAAGATCCAACCTTCTGCAGTTTATCCGAGAATATACAGGAAAGGTTGATGAACTCGTGAAGGACAAGATCGAGGCTTTGAAAGAGGTCAAGGCTAAAGAGCAAGATGAGAAGGATGTCATCGCCCAGCAGGTAAATCCCTCAAGTTTTTGCAGCTTCCGCTCATGATTTTGTTGAAATTTCACATCGCTGCTATGCTATCATTAACTCTGCCATACTCATCCAGAGCCCATCTGTTCAAATATTTCTTTTATGTATCTTAATTTGTGAGCTTCGACTGCAGAACATGTATGCTCAGTTGCTGCCTCTTGCTTTGCCTGCACCACCTATGCCTGGGATGGGAGGGCCAGGGATGGGAGGAGGTTATGGACCGCCACCCTCTATGGGAGGAATGGGTATGCCTCCAATGCCGCCTTTTGGCATGCCACCAATGGGTAGCAGTTATTAACGTTAAAGAAAGCAACTATCAAAAAAGCGGGAATCGACCTAGATTCTAGGAGAGTTAAATATGCAGTTGGGGAGCATTTCTTGTCTCATTTTACGCTCTTCCACTCACTCGTTCCTCGACGGATGAAAAGTTCTTGAATTTTTGTGTTTTTGTTCCTTTGTGTCATAATATCGTGGACTTGTCTTGTAATATTCTTTTGGTAGTGCAGGCATTTTTTTGGCTGCTGGTGGAAGCAACCTGAGGATTCTGTATTTTAAGATTTTTTTCTCCTTTTCCTCTGTCGTAGACATGGCCTTTCATTAGGAAAGGATTTTTAAACAATTATCAAATCATAACCCAGATTCATAGATTATCGCTATTTGTTTGGTTCCCTTCCCTTTTTTATTACAGATGCTTGTCTCATCTCTAGTTTGGGCTGTTTCACTTTATCGGTTTTTGATGACTTATTTCTGTATCACTTGTGTTGTGAATAATTCTTTCATCAGAAGTTCGTTTGTTCAAGAGTTATGAGTTGCAAATTTCATGTGCGGGACTGGTCTCAAATTGCAGATTTTGTTTTACACGAATTAATTAATTGATAATTTGATGTTATTGCTTTCTTTGTTAGATCGGATAATCATCAGTGCTTTATCGTCAGCTGATGAAACAACGTCTGTATACGTATACACTTGAAGCTCAGCATTTTTTAGGTTTTTTGTCAGAAAAAATTGCCATGCGTTTATTACTTTTATCAATACAATATCAAATAAATACGCCATAGATAGATTACCACGTAGACCGAGTAATGCCCTTTATTTTAAAGCTTTTATTGTTGAACAATATTATTTTCACTAAAAATCAAGTGCTTTTATAATACCAAATGAATATATAAGGGTAACGATCCCTTTCATTTTTTTTTTGTTTTTTTTTTTCCTATTTTTAAAAACGTAGTTTAGTTTTAAAGAGAGGTTTTATTTTGTTAAAACTAAATAACGGTTACTGAAACTTTTCTGGTTGTACGAATTGCTACACTTAGCTTGTTTCCATATGGTAATTAATAGATAGCAATAAGGGAAGGCCTATCCCAAATTCCTAGTAGGGTAGCTTATAGTTATTGATAGCCAAAATTGTGATGACGTGGCATGCGGTGCCCAAGCGCTAATGCTAGAGATTCTATTTGAAAGTTAAGATTATAAACCAAAGTTTCCAGTTTTTTTTTTTTTTTTTTTTCCATGTATATATATATATATATATATATTTTAACAAGGGTTCTCAATGTATATTATTGAAGGAAATTGATATCAAACAAGTTTATATTTTCGAAATTAGAGGGAAACAAAAATTACCAACAAACCATTTCAGATTTTTCATCAATTCTTTTGCATCTCACACTAAGAAAAACCACATTTTCCAGAGAATTATATATACCATTAATTTGTAAGTGAAAGAGAGAAAATTGTGTAAATGACTTGTTCGGTAACCTTTATAATTTTTATTTCTTGTTTCTCTTTCTCATTTTTTAAGAAATATAGTTGTTTGGTAATCTTCTTGTTTATCTTTTTATTTTATTTTATTTTATTTTATTTTATTTCTTAGAAACCCTTCACAAAATTGTGTAGAAATTTTAGAAACAATAAATTTTAGTTTTTTTATTTCTCTTTCTTGTTTCCAATTTTATCAATATATTAATGTATCGTCATTTTGTCCCGTTTTGACTTAAAAATATAATATACATATCCAAAAATGAAATTGATATAATGTTTTTTAATAATTTATTTTCACATAAAATTATATACTTTTAAAAAATGAGAAACACAAATAAAAAATAAGAAACAGTTATCAAACATGTTTTTTTTCCCCTTCCCATAAACTGGAAATAAGAAAGAGTTACCAAATGTGTTTATCTTTCTATGAAAAAACAAAAACAAAAAAAATAAGAAATAAACAACAGAAACTTAGAAGGTTACTAAACAGTATCTTATTTGTGATTGCGGCTGCGAAGAGGGCCAAAATTAATAAGGTGGACAAGTACACGTTCAAGTTATATCATTGTAAACGCAACCTTTGATTTGGCACACTTTTCTTGCATCTCTTGCCGACGGAAAAAAACACACAATTATTTCCTCAACCCCATCCATATACCCATTCTTATCTATCTGGACTGAAATAAATGTTATTATCCACTTCAAAAAAAAAAAAAAAAAAACATAACACCCTCACCACCTTTGAAGGAAAATACTCGGAGTGACCAATCAGAAGAAATTTCTCCTAACTTTTCCGTTTATCTTATTTTTATTAGATAAATAGACACAAATATTTGAGGTGGATAAAAAAGGAAAAAAAATGTGTGATGTAAGATTAGAAATCATGGGAACCATAAAAATTGTGGAGAAAATAAGATGGGACTTGGCAAAGTTGAGTAGTTGATCAGAAGTCGTATCAATCTTTAATGTCCTCATTTAAAAAAAAAAAAGAGAAAAAAAGAAAAAAAAAATTGAATTACAATGTTTTTTGTTTTTAAAAATGGGTCCCTACCTTTTATGGCCCCCTCTTGCTCTGCTCCTGGCCTTTTGTAATTCAAGCTTTTGTTGTTTGCTTGTGCTGATTGAGAGAGATAGAGAGAGTACTGCATTCCTTGTAATCAAGCTATCATAGAGAGGCCCTCTTTGGGAATCCAAGTCAACAACTTTATTTGGGAAAGTTATTAAGGTTTTCCCTTTTTTTTTCTTCCTTTTTTTCCCCCTTTTCTTTTCTTTTTTACTTTTCCTCAAGACTTAACACTCACACTACTATATGAAAAGTTGGTAACAAAGAGTTGCAATAATTTCAGGATAAATTACAAATTATATCATTGCCTTTAATGCCTCATGTATGATTTCACCGTCCTTACCTAAATCACCTTCTTCCTACTTGAAATCCACCGTCTTCGTATAAATCATTTCTTAATTTAAGATTTGCATCACGTGGCTTGCGTGGATTTATGTTTATTTGATGTAAATAATTTTTTATTTCCTAATTAAACACATGTAACCCAATAATAATATTACGATAGGAATCACTTATGAAAAATTAATTTTTAACAGTTAAGTTTATAGAAAGGTATAAATCTCGATAAAACTTAAATCTATTAGGTATTGATACTTTAAAAAAAAGAAAAAAATCCCATAGATCCGAATGGATGGGAGGGTTCACATATCTATTAAAATGAAAAAATTTCTCCAAAAGTAACGATTAAATCAATGATCTTCGAGATCTAATACTGTTTTCAAGTCAAATACAAGATCTCATAAATTTCAATAATCACTTGAGTTTCTTACAAATTTCTCTTTGATAAAAACAATGGTGGGTTAATGCTTTTACATGAGGACAATGTTTAATAAGATTGGAGATCGTGGAGGCTTAGTTGTTTATTAACTTTATCAAAGGAGAGAAAAACAGAAACTTCAAATTGAAATGACAGCCATATACTGCCAAACATGATTTTCATTTTGACAAATTAAAAGGCAATTTGTACATCACACCACACCAATCACTATCAAGATTTGAAGATCACAATTAAAAAAAAAAAAAATTATTAGTTTTATCAAAACAGTAGAAACTCTAGATGTGAGCATAAAAAGGGGAGATTTGGACTCAGATTTCAGAAGAAGAAAAATGGTCTTTTTCTTCCCTCAATTATGGAAGAGAAGTGGGATTCTTCAATTAAGGCTATGAAAATGAATTGGGCTCATTGCAATGATAGTTTAGAACATGAATCTTCTTCTTCTTTGTTTCTTCCATGGAATCAGCTTTCAACTTCTGAAGAGTTTCAATTTGATGAGTTCCCTTCATTCTCTACTATTCCAGCTGAAGATAGAGAAGCTTCTGCTTCAAAAAGCCATAGCCAAGCAGAGAAGAGGAGAAGGGACAGAATTAATGCTCAGCTTGCTACCCTTAGGAAGCTCATTCCCAAGTCTGATAAGGTACTCTTGTTTTATATTATATATAGATATATATTTCCCGATTCATCTCAATAGTGGAATCTGCAGCGATAGCACGAAACTAGACATAACTAACCATTAGGGTGAATCACTATAAATTTTGGTGTCGTTTTTCTTCTCTTATCTTCGATTTATTTGTTCTGCGATCGTTCTTGTGTGTGAATTTTAGACTCCGCAACCTCATCATCCCCGAACAACTTTCTCACTTTCTCTCTCTTATTGAGATGACTTGATGATAAACACAGAGTGTGGCAGTAAAAGTTTATGGTATAGATCATAGTATTTCACAGTATGAATATATCATTTCCCCTTTTTAAGTTCTAACAATAGTGGTAAAAAGTAACAACTTTCACTTCTTTCCCAGCAAATATCAGATAGATTATACTTTTTCCTTTTGGTTCTTTAAATATTGAACTATTGATTTGTACTTTTAATCTCATATTTGAACAATATGTTAACAATTGAAGTGATAGCTAAAAAAACAAACTATAAGTTTTAAGAACTGTTTTGGTGAAAATTTACTCATAACTAGAGAAAATATGTAGTTTTTCATTTTATCTTCCTTCTTTCTCTGTGAAAAAAAATCAATCTCTTCAAGTTTTTTATTTTCCTATTTTCTTTTGGTAGATGGATAAGGCAGCTCTATTGGGGAGTGCTATTGATCAAGTGAAAGACCTGAAGCGAAAAGCTATGGAAGTGAGCAAAAACTTCACAGTTCCAACAGACATGGATGAAGTAACGATCGATGACTCCACGAAGATTGGAGACAATTGTAGGAACAATATCGCAATCAAGGTATCGGTTTGCTGCGATGATCGGCCAGAACTGTTCACAGAACTTATCCAAGTGATAAAGGGACTGAGGCTGAAGACCATAAGAGCTGATATGGCTAGTGTGGGTGGTCGCATTAAAAGCATATTAGTCCTTTGCAATAAAGACAGTGATGGTGCTGTCTGCTTAAACACCGTCCAACAGTCTCTTAAATTAGTTTTAAGTAGAATTTCTTCGTCGTCGACTGCATCGACCTGTCGTATTCGAAGCAAACGACAAAGGTTCTTCCTGCCTTATCATTACTCAAAGTAATTTTTTCCTTTCAACATCTTATTATGTAATTGTCTAGCACCCTCTATATTGGTTAAGAGATAAAGAGGACTAAAATCCAGAGGTTTTGAGAACATAGCGAGTGACGATGTATTTCATTTACATATTCGTTACCGATAGCTTCTAATAAAGCTTAGATTCCCAGAAGATTACATTTGGCAGTGTTTAAATTCTTTGAATGACAAAACAAAAGTAATTTCATGAGAGATTTGACCTGATCAAATTTTGAACCTTAAACAACAGGGCGGGGCATTATAAAAAAGAATATACTAGTGGAATCAAAGTGCAGATAACCATTCAACTTTTCAAGAATGCTCATATTTTTCACTAATTATATTTTTCTTCAATGTCATAAAAATTATGGGTCTGAATAGATACTAAACATTTTTACAAAATATCCAAAAGATATCTAGAATTTACCGTTTTGCTTCTTAAATGAATAACAAGGATTTTTTATTGCCAAAATTTATACACAAATGGAAGAGTATTACCTAACATATATGATTCTATAACATTGAAAATAAGAAATAGTAACAAATTACAAACCGCACCACAACGAAACGGCAATCGCAGGGTCGCTGTTGGTCACAGTTACAAGTGCAGACTGAGGGTTGAGGATTAGATGACTTCCCCACCCTCACTCCACCCCAGAGTTTGCATTTATTGATTTCATATATTTTGGGGAATCATATAAGATAACACATAACAGGAGTACATGTTATACGTTCAACAGACAGAATACCATGAACCATTGAATCAAAAAAATTTGGAGCCCACTTTTTACAACATTAAAAATAGACAAGCTTCGGCCATTTCAGCCAATACCGTCGTACAAATTCAGTTACAATTGCAACAAACCTTGAAATAAGCTTTGGCTGGTACAATTGTTAAGATCAACTCACTGTTAAAAGTTGAAGGTAACAAAATTTTCTTCATTTCCCGGCATCAACCGACCCGGTTTAAATAATTGAAATGATAAAGAGCTTCTCAAGTCCAAATTACGAACAGCTTAGTGTTTTCTTTCAACTCAGAATGTATCAAATTATTTGACAAAATTAAGGTTTGAGAAAAAGAAATCTACATAAGAGGAGCTTTAGCACATACATGGGTGAGTAATTGTGTGTATTTAAAAAAAATATTGTGACTGCCCCATCTACTATTTGAAATCTTTTCAAAATCTCACAATCATAATATTAAACCATAATTAAATCTAAAACACCCTCATATCCAGTTCCTAACCATTCAAAATATCCAATTAAAGGCGTAATTTCTGAATCTTTCAAAACCAACACATGATTATCATCGAAGAACACAATCATTAAGAAAATTAGGGTTACAAATTCGCAATTTGACAATAAATAAAGTGAACTAATGGTGAATAAACAACGAGAGATTAACGTAAAATAAAAGGATTAAGAAAACGTAGATTCCAATAGAAATCAAACAAAATTCCGAATCAGAACACTAATGAAACTCGATAAAAGGAAAAAACCAAATCGAAAGCACGAAATAAGAAAATCAGCTAATACTGTTTCCTAAATCAGTATCGAAATTAAACAAAAGACAGTCTGATTTTTATTTAAATAGCAAGACGAACTACTTGGATCTCTGCCTCATCTTTCGGCGCTTCCTCTTCAATCTCCTCATTCTCTTCTTCTTCCACTGTTTAATTTATTCAAGGAAAAAAAAAAAGAAATCAATTCAGAAACTATCAAATTATAATTGCATTTAAAAAAAAAAAAAACTTCTTCTGGTGAGTTAGAAATTATACCTTAGCCCTCATGATGAAGAACTGCTAAAAATTCCGATTTCAAATAACGATCTCGCCGATGAAAACGCAGAGAAGGAAGTTTCTTAAGGTCGATAACGTTCTATTCTAAATGTTACGGCTTTAGAACTTTATATATACTGACTAAACCCTAATTCATATGGGCCAGTTTTTGGGGCCAATGTATGCCCTAAGCAGCCCAAAGGTAAGAACTACCTTAAGAAAAGTTCAATTTTTTTTTTGCTTTTTTAGATTTTATAAGATAACAAATTTGATGGAATATTTGTAAATTTATTATTTTTTAGAAATTATTTATAAATATAATAATTTTTATGCATTAAGGTAGTGATTAATGATTAATATGTGAATAAGTGATTCACTTATTGTAAAAATATGTAATTCATTGTTAATCATTGCTTCAATTGATCTAAATTGTTATATTTTAAAGTATATTACTCCTCGTTGGTAAGGAAAGAGATTCAATTATTAAAATATAATATTTAAAAAATAATAATACTTACCATCCTTATCGGTTAGGAAGTGTTAAATATCACACATTGGAAAGATAAAGTCAACTAACATTTTGTTTATAAATTCTACGTGCCACTTTTTTTTTTGAATAAAATTATACGTGTCACTTCTCTCATTACTAATTTGTTTTGAGATAAAAGCCCATGTTTCTTAAGATGAATATATATTTTTCATTTGTATACGTGTCATATCTTTATTCCTATCTAATAAAGAAAATAGTTTAGACATACTAAATGATGTAGTATGATTTACGTGGTTTTTTCTTCTTCGTTTTACTATATCCATATACTATTGTTCACACAGAGATTTCGATATGATGAAATAAATAAATGCGGAATAAATGATTTGTATTGATGAATTTGAGTAGTTACAATCTCTAATAAATATTCCTTTGATGCTTTCTCAAAAGTATAAGCTTTGACTCGAGGGTCAATCGACGTATTCTCGGATCAAAGGATTGATTGGATGAAAATATTCTATCTTGAACACTATAATTCTCCGGGCTTGTGGGATCTTGATCTTCAAAGAATTTGTCTTCTAATAATCCTTCAAGTCGTATTGGATCTCTATAGTCTTCAAGTTGTTCGATCTTCGGGATTTTCAATCTTCAAATTCTTCAGAGTCTTCAATCTTTGAATTCTTCAGATTGTCTTGGATCTTCGTGTTCTTCGAATCGTCTTGGATGTTCAGAGTCTTCAAGATTATCTTGGATTGTCAGAGCCTTCGAGATTGTCTTTGGTCTTCTTCTTCTCCAAAGTTATCTTTGAATTATGAATGACCTACTCTATTTATAGAGTTTTTCAATGGGCCTTTTGGTGGGCAGGGTTTAATTTGATAATGAGCCTGGGTGCCACATGACACAATTTGGTTGGGCAAGTTTATCTATACTACCTCTAAAATGGGCTTAGGGGGAGAAACTTTTAATTTCTCCTTTTGCCCCTATTTAATATGCAATATTTAATTTTATAATTTAATTAATTGATTTAAATTAAATTAACAGAAAATACAAATCGATTAATTTGAAAGAAAAACTATTTGTTTTCCAATATTTTGATTTTTTTAGTTTTTAATATAATTACGTACATTAATTATTTCACATACCAAGAAACTTGTGTTTCAATTTTATGATAATGTTTTCATATTACTTATTTATTATAATATAAACAATTCTTTTTTAATTTATCTTTTATCTGTTTTTTGTACAAAGAAAATAAAAGAAATATGTTTAAATTAGAGTTAATTGGATGAGGATGTCTTTTTTTTTAAAGAATAATAGAGATAGATGTACTTGAATTAATGTTAAGATGTTTAAGTTTTCTATACATCCTTTTTAATTTTATATTTAATTAATTAGATTAAATAATTGAAATTACAAGCTAATTAATTAATTGAAAATAAATAATTTCATATCCCTAGATTTGTATGGTTGTCAAATAAACCTACATTTCAATGTTTAATGTTAATCAATTTCATTTAATTTCTTGATTTCATCATTCATGAATCCAAACACCTAAATGTGGGGTGCTCCTTCTCTAAATACAATAAGGGAAGAGGAGGTTAATTAAGTTGTTATGAAGAAAAGTGTAAAAGAAATAAAGAAGAAAGAATGAGGGTTGAGGAATAAGAAGGTGAACCAATGTGAATTGAGATGGTAGAAAATATAAATGCAAAAGATGAGACTACATCCCAAACTGTGAGAGAAAATGAGAGTCTTAAAGAAAGCTACAAAATCGTCATTTTATTTCTCTCTCTCGGTCTGGATTTTTCAGATGAAGTGTTCAAATCTTGCTTTGTACCAGTTAATGTATGTTTCTATCTATATTAAATAAAATAATATTTACATGAGCTTAATTATGAGGGATTTTTTTTTTTAAATATGTAGTTTTTTATTATTTTAATTTTAATAGATTCTTAAAAATAAAATAATATTTACATGAGCTTAATTATGGTTGAATTTAATATTTGCTATTTTAAATTTTGTTCAGTGATGCTGCATAATTAATGTCTAAATGAGATTTTAGGTTGATTAAAGAAAGAGTTTTTAGAAATTAAAACCTCAATTTTTATTACAAGTTAATTATTAATAAATTTTTTTAATGCACTAGATAGATAGAGAATTTTGAGATTGTTGTCAACAACACGACTTGGATGAGTGCAGTATACTAAGAATAAGACTTTTGTGGGATCGAGTTGCTTTTGTAGTTCATAAGTATTTTACCAATATATCACAAATACTTTTTTTATATTGTTTTCTTAATTTTTGTAGGAAAATGTTAATGTGTTATTTTGTCATTCACTTTTAATATATTTCAATTTTATTCTCTGTTATGTGTGAATTTTTATAACAGTAAAACAACCACGTGTCAGGCATACAACAAGACACGTGAAATAATCAATCTCTTTGTGGAACGGCGTAAGCTTATTCATTTGGACAAGCTACGCACAACGGACCCGACCTCCACCACTAGCGGACCACAATCGTCTCAAGTGTCAAGGACCGCGAGGCACAACCATCTAATTAAAGATGAAATGACAAGCTCGCAGGTGCGTAGAGACGTGGACCCATCTTGGTGAAATATTGACTAAGTGTCCAAGTAAGAAGCTCTTTGCTCGCTTTCTGTTGTGCGTATCTACTCCCACCTCCAGGGCGTGGCGCGCACCGGCCCGCCTACACACCTACACCCAATCAAGACCCAACACATGAACCAATCCGTGTGTGACACGTGGCTTAATGACTTCATCCATTTCCACTCCTATAAATAGGAGATGAGAAATGGCCAAAAGGTAATTCATTTTCCATTCCTCATTTGCTCTAACCACTAGCTCGCTCTTCTGCTCTAACTTAAGCATCGGAGGGTGTTAGGCCGGCACCACACCTAAGTTACTAGCTAGCTCTTTGCGCAGGTGATCGCCTACACAAGGACCACCTTCGTAGGTTACCATCTACGTGGCAGGACACCCACGCAAGTTACCTCCAGCGCGAACATCGCCTCCGACTCAATACAAATTTATTGTTCGTTGCACACGTGGAAGCAAGAGCGGCATTGGCGCGAACGCACCCTGGCGTTACACTTAGAACCATTTCCACGCAACAACATTCTCCTTAATATAATTTATCCTTTTATTTATTATGAATTTCTATATAAGATAAAAATTTGACACCATCACAAAGTAAGTTGCATGAGATATAATTCATTTCTTATTAATTATCAATTTTACATATTGAATTTAATTAGAATAAAATTAATTATTTATTTTTATAAGTTTTTGAATTTCATATTTTATCCCTTTTAATAAGATAATATTTAATTTATTTGAAAAAAAAACGTTTTCCTTTTTTCACTTTTAAAAATTAAAATTAGATATTATATGAACAAAAACTATATATTTTTATTTTACACTTTTTTGTATTTTTATTATATATATTCTATTTTAATTATATATTGACTCTTCCTTTCCTTCTTTTTATTGTTTTTATTCACAATACGACTCTCAAATTTTTTTTTGATATTTAAGACTACACAGTAAAAATGAGTATTTTTATTTATTGATTACTAATTTATTACACTTAAATGTGAAATGTTTAATATAAGCGAATTTTGACTAGTATTATCAAATGACCATTGAAATAGACACGTGACATCATCTTGTTTGCCAATTTTGTGTCTTTTATTTTAAAATAGAGACACATGTCAAATTACGATTGGTCTCTATTTAATGATAGGTAAAATTATCATAATTTAGATAATGGGACATTTACAAATATGTTAAAATGGGCTCTAGTATTTAAAAATATGTTAACTTCAAAAAAATATTTACAAAAATGTTAGAATTTTAGTGACCCGGTTACTGTTCATGGGAAAATGTCCTAAATACCCTTATCATACAAGTATCGATGAAGTCGATTTACAGTGCCGAATGGTATATTAGTGATACTTAGTATATCGGCGAATTTCACTGATATACTAAGTTATACTATCACTGATTTACCATGGTATACTATCATTGTTCTATAAAATCGTAGTGTATCAGTAACTTACATACTGATATACCATGATATTGACTGATATACTATATACTATCACTGATTTACTATGATATACATTATTGATATACCATGAGATGTTATTGATATACCTTGTTAAACATGTTATGTCATTGATCTACTATTGTTTTGACATATTCTATCATTGATCTACCATCGTATTGTCAATCATTGGTATCTTAGGGGTTCAATTAAGGATGGCAACGAGGCGGGGCAGGGTCGGGGATGCACTTCTCATCCTCTAACCCGCGAAGATTTTTAATCCTCATACCCTACCTTATCCCCTAATCAAAAAATTGGGGTCGGGTTCGGGGATTCCCAATTCGGGGATCGGGTTCCCCATGGGAAAAATTCTCAGTTTTACATTTTAATTCTTATTTAAAAAGAAACATAAAAATGAAATATAAATTTAAAATATACATTTTTAAGTCAAAAAGAAAACATATACTAAACATTTTATATTGTATTAGTTAATATAATCATATTTTACATATATTTTTCAGATAAAAGTGAACAAAATACATAAGACATTCTTAAAAAATCAGTTCAGGGCAGGGGATGTATTCCCATACCCTTACCCAATAACAAATCAGGGGAAATTTCTCACCCTTACCCTAACCCTATAAAACGGGGATTCTCTGCCCCTATAGTGTTATAATATTAGCACTAATAGGTGATTAGTCCTTATAATCATAGATTACTTGGTAATTAATTAGAAGTTAACTACTGCAAGTTGTCAAGTTGTAAATACTGTTAAGAATAGTTTGTTGAGCTGAAAAGTTTGTCCAACGGCTAGTTTTTCTGCAGCTAACAAACTTTTGTATATACCCTTGTAAATATCCTTTGGATTGCTGATCATCATACTTACTTCAATAAACG
Source organism: Gynostemma pentaphyllum (assembly GCA_028015215.1). Lineage (NCBI taxonomy): Eukaryota > Viridiplantae > Streptophyta > Magnoliopsida > Cucurbitales > Cucurbitaceae > Gynostemma > Gynostemma pentaphyllum. The sequence continues at coordinate 45,331,617 of CM051345.1, read as the reverse complement.
ATTTCTTCTTTACAATCTGTGTGTTGTTTTCTTCTTCAATTCTGAGTTCTAAGATAATTTGGCATCACAATTGGTATCAGAGCTACAGATCAAATCGATCAATCTACGGTGAATCTCTGAGGTTTATGAGCGCTAGTGAAAAGGGGAAGAATCACGAAGCTTCACCAAGAAACCAGAGACCTAGTTCAGAGCAACAATGGCGGCCAAATTTGAAATGGAGAAGTTTGATGGAAAAGGGGATTTCGGGCTATAGAGAAAGAAAATCAGAGCCATTCTTGTGCAACAAAAGGTTGCAAAGATCCTTGATGATCCTCCAACCTTACGTGACACTGTCACGGCTGAAAAAAAGTCTGAAATGGCAGGATTAGCTTTCAACACCATCATCCTGTATCTTTCAGATAAGGTCTTGCGTCTGGTTGATGGAGAAGATAATGTAGAGCAATTGTGGAAGAAATTGGACACTTTGTACATGACCAAATCTCTCACAAACAAGATCTACATTAAAGAACGATTCTTTGGCTTCAAAATAGATTCCTTAAAGAGCATGGAAGATAATGTGGATGAATACATAAAAATCTACCTTGAGGTTTCGCAGATTGGAGAAAAGATTAGCGATGAAAATAAGGCAATTATCCTTCTGAATTCTCTCCCTGAATCTTTTTAAGAGATTAAAGCAGCCATTAAATACGGAAGAGACACCTTGAATCTGGATATTGTCCTTAATGCACTCAAGTCCAGAGAACTAGAACTCAAAACTGAGAGAAAGGAGTCTGATGCACTGTTTGCAAGAGGAAGACAGGAGCATAGACATCAAAAGGGTAGAAGAAATGGAAGAAGCAAATCAAGATCCAAGGTGAAACATAAGAGATGTTTCCAATGTAATCTTGAAGGCCATTTGAGGAAAGATTGTCCTCAGTTGAAGGCTGGAAATCATGGGCAATCAAATAATCAAGATCAACAGGCTGCAAATGTCCATGAGAGATATGACTCTGCTGAGATCTTAGTAGTCACTGACAGAGAATATGGAGAAGAATGGATCCTAGATTCTGGATGCTCTTTCCATATGTCTCCTCACAAGCACTACTTTCAGGATTTCCAAGCTATTGATGGTGGAGAAGTCAGGTTAGGAAACAATCAAACCTGCATTGTGAGAGGGATGGGGTCTCCGTTCTTTTGGTTCTCACAAATGGAATGACCAAATTGATGCAATCATGTGAGGTATGTGCCAAATCTAGAAAAAAATTTCATATCCTTGGGGACATTAGACAAAGCCGGGTATGAATTCGATCCAAAGATGGTGTATTGAAAGTCTTTAAGGGATCTCTGCTAGTCTTGAAGGCCGATTTAAAACACACCCTATATGTTCTTCAAGGACAAGTTGCTAATGGTCTTGTAAATATGGCCACAGGGACCGAGATGAATGAATCTCGGCTATGGCACAAGAGATTGACACACATCGGTGCAAGAGGACTTGATCTTTACACAAACAAGGACTTCGAATCTCAAGCAACTCCCAGTTTGCCCTTCCTGTGAGCATTGCACTATCAGCAAGGCTACAAGGGTAAAGTTCAGTAGAGGTAAAAGCTGCACCAAAGGGATTATGGATTATATCCATTCTGATTTATGGGGGCCAGCCAGAGTTTCTACACATGGAGGTGCAAGGTATTTCTTGTCAATCATAGATGATTATTCAAGAAAATTATGGGTGTTTGTTCTGAAAAGCAAAGATGAAGTGTTTAAAAACTTCTTGGAATGGAAGACACTGACAGAATGAAGGGATGATTTACTAAAATAGCGGAATTTTATTTAGTAAACTAATTAACTCTTAGGGTAAAATACCATTTTCGTCCTTGAACTTTATATCTGGTTTCGTTTTCGTCCCTAAACTTTCAAAAAAGATCAAAATCGTCCCTGAACTTTCCAAATCGTTTCATTTTCGTCCTTCCGTCCATTTTTCTGTCTGGTCATTAACGGAGGCTGACGTGGCTTTTTTTAATAATATTTTAATATATTTTTCAATTTTTTTAATCTCTCTCTTCCTTTTCTCTCTCCTCTCCCCCTTTCTCTCTCCTCCATGGTCATCTTCTTCCCCTCTTGAGCAAAACCAATTTCATAATCTTCTTCCCCTCCATGGTCATCTTCTTCCACATCTTCTCCCCCTTTCTCTCTCCTTCATGGTCATCTTCTTCACCAGCTTTCTGGGCAGATTTCATGTATGCCGTTTTTGAGATTTTTAGATCTGGCCGAGGGAGGGGATATCTTCAAGTTTCGTTCATTAATGATGGAAGAGGAAGCCAAGTCGATGGTTTCTGGTGAGGAATGAAGGGAAAGTGACGTGGAAACAGGTCAGATCCGTAGATCTGAGATTAACGCTTCAATGGCGGTTTTTTAGGGTAATTCGCGTTTGTTTAAGTATGGGCTGCAACAACGTGTTCTATCCTCTTCGTCTGATGGTTTTGAGCCTCTTTCATTAAGGCCTCGTGGCCTAAAACCCCCTGGTTTGCAAGTTACCATTTTATCTCATTCAAAGGTTGTTCATGGAGGCATCAATGGCGTTTTCGATTCTGTTGGTTCTCAGCGTGTTTCGTCTGTTCAGGAAGGTTCGCATGATGGTTTTAGAGCTACCCATGAAGGTAGTTTGGTCCAACAACCTCTTGGTTCGTGTATGGAGAACTCGAAGGCCAAAACGATAATGGATGCCCCTGGCTGTCGTCTTTGCTTCGAGCGTTGTAGGTCTCCCGCAGGGGGGCCGAAACCGCTAGGAGAGATTGAGCTTGCTAGAAAAGAAGTTTGATGAAAGAGTTTGAAGTCTCTTGACTGGGAGGGTTCATCAAAGAAGACGATGGAGAAGAAGAAGAGGGGAAGAAGATGACCATGAAGGAGAGAGAAAGGGGGGGAGGAGATAGAAAAGGAAGAGAGAGATTAAAAAAAATTGAAAAATATATTAAAATATTATTAAAAAAAGCCACGTCAGCATGCCACATCAGCCTCCGTTAATGACCAGACGAAAAAACGGACGGAAGGACGAAAACGAAACGATTTGGAAAGTTCAGGGACGATTTTGATCTTTTTTGAAAGTTCAGGGACGAAAACGAAACCAGATGTAAAGTTCAGGGACGAAAATGGTATTTTACCCTAACTCTTAATTACGGATTTATTAATATCATGCAACTTGTGATATAAACATGTAGATTCATGCTTTAAATTTTCGAAAATTAAAACTCTAAAACTTACATTGAGTAATATATGGAGAATCGGTTGGAGGTTCCTTTACAGCATCAATCCTCAGCAACACCAGATCTTCTATAATATATCCCGATCGAAAACAAAACCGACTTGTGGGAATCGAATCGGAAGAACAAAAGAAGAAGAAATTTCTTCTAAATTTTTCCCTAAGGAAAATCGGCAATTAGGCAAAAACTTGAGAGAGAATTTTCACTTTTCTAATTAAAGTGAGAAGTGTATAAAATATGAATCCCAATGGTCATATTTATAGGAAAATATGATATCTAATCTATATAGATATGCTTATCTCCTAATAATAAGAATAGAAAAGATAAATAAATTAATTAAATTAAAAAAAAATGAAAGCCATTAACGCATGCACGCATGGGCTGAAGGTTTTGCATATTTTTTTTTAATTCATTTATTTATTTATAATTACTTTTCTTTATTTGTATTTAATAATAGAAAAATTCAAATAATAATTTGTAATTAAACACATTTAGCCAAAAACTAATATAATCAATTACTATTGAATCTTATCCAATTAATTAATTATTTTGGGCCAAAACCAATATGTTTCTTAAACCAATTGAATTTAATTCTCTCTAATATTTATTATTAAATTAAATAAACTCATTATTTAATTAATAATACTAATTATTAATTTCCATTTAAATAAACTCATTATTTAAATAATTAATAATATTAACATTAATCCCCATTTAAATAATTTATTTATTTAAACATTTAATTTTACCTTAAAATATTATAATTGATAATGTTATATTAATTTCCATTTAAATAAACTCTTTATTTAAACAATTAATATTGTATCAATATTAATAATATTAATATTAATTTTCATTTAAATAATCTCATTATTCAAATAATTAATATTGCCAAATTTTAAGTAAAATCAATTACTTAAATTATTTGTTCTTCCTAAGTTAAATTAATAACTTAGTTTTGCTACAACGATATTTGGGCTAGCATAGGGACCCGATGGACCTATAGATCACGGGCTTAATAATTAGTCAATTAAGTGATTAACTCATAATCGCCTAATTACTTATTATTTAACTATGAATAATTCCACTATAGATTCATAGCTTGAACTCCCTCACTATAGATGAGTTATGTCCATTTAGTTTATCTTTTATTTATATCTCGTGATATATCCTTCACGTGGAACCCTCATAATTACAGGCGGATAAATTTACCGTTTTGCCCCTATAATTACCGCTTTATCCTTGTGTTCCCACTGATTCTCCAATGAACATTATCTTTAGTCGAACTAGAGATAATATACTTTTGCGATCAATAGAAGTCGTGGCGCCACTTGTTCATGTCTCGAATCAGTACATCAAGGGAGTTTCCTAAAGTTCCTAAAATGTTTAGGTATCGCACCGATACGCTTAATTTATAGGAAAGTTATGAATTCCATCTCGTGAAAATGAGTTCCCAGCCTACTTATCTAGTCATGTTCCCAAAACAGGAGTGTATTGAGCGTTCTTACGGATCACTCTCAACCATGTGAATCAAAGAACATAACTCCACAAATAGGAGTCCGCATTTCACTCAGGATTGAGATCTATCACGGTTGATAAACTTAGTTTGATATTCGATCATTTCTTAAAGCGGTACTAATGAGAAATTTGATCGAACATCGTGGTCCTGTCTTATACAATCAACATTGCATATGATACTTCCATTTCATGTCTCCCACATGAATGATCAGGATTAGATCATTTGTCTATAAACAAAATGCGAAGCTATCAACAGTGTTACCAGGATAAGGTTCCCAAACGTTATCCGTTTACTATAGACACGTTTAAGTTACTCATCTCAACTTTAATCCTCTCGTATGACTCACATACTAAATCGTGATTTCATAAGAGTAACTTAGGGTTTACTATTCGAATGTTTGATATTACTATATTACTATATTTCCATATATTCCTAATATCGTCAATTGAATCAATCTAGATAATATAAAGAACTTATGTTTATTTATTTAATTTATTCGAAATAAATTATTATAATTAAATAATTAGAAGTTCTAGGACACAATTCCTAACACGAAAAAACCAAACGAAAGACACATCAAGATGCTTAGGGTGATAATGGTTTGGAATACTTGAATCATCGATTCACATCATTATGCAAAGACAGTGGCATTGGTAGGCACCTAACTGTGGTCTACACTCCCCAATAGAATGGCTTGGCTGAGAGGTTCAATAGGACTATACTTAAGAGGGTGAGATGCATGCTTTCTAATGCAAGTCTACCAAAAAGCTTTTGGGGAGAGGCAGTGAAGACAGCAGCATATGTTATTAACAGAAGCCCCTCAACAGCCTTGGATTTCAAAACACCTCAGGAGGTCTGGACTAGTGTAGTTCCTGATCTGTCGAATCTAAGGGTATTTAGGAGTGCAGCATATGCTCATGTGAAGCAAGACAAGTTGGGAGGGGGGGGGGCTAGGGCTAAAAAGTGCATTTTCATAGGGTATCCTTAAGGTGTGAAGGGATAAAAAGTTTGGTCTTTAGAGAAGGGGGAACCAAAATGCTTCATCAGCAGGGATGTCATTTTCAATGAGTCCCTTATGCCTTGGCAAGGTGAATTTCAGATGTAACTCAAGATCCTGTCAACATTATGTCATTTGACATAACCGTAGATGACAATGATAGTAGAAATGGTCTGTCTTCTCAGTCTGAACAACCAGTTGAAGCTCTCACTGAAGCAATTGAAGTTCTTGTTGTCAGTGAAGCTGCTGGACCATCAGAGCCTGTGTCTGAGGGTCAGGAAGGATACCAGCTATCAATGGACAGAGATAGAAGAGTAATAAGACCACCTGCTAGATATGATGATGAAAACTTTGCTGGATATGCTTTGAATTGTGGAGTTATTGGTTTGGAATCAGAACCAATAAACTTCCAGGAAGCTGTTACTTCAGAAGAAAAGGACCTATGGCTTGAGGCTATGCAGTCAAAACTTAGTTCTTTGTACAAGAACAATACATGGAAGTTAATCCCTAAATCACAAGGCAAAAGAGTGGTTGATTGTAGGTGGATTTTAGAAGTAAAGCAGGGTCTGAAAGGCAGTGAAGCTCCTAGGTACAAAGCAAGGTTAGTGGCAAAGGGATCACCCAAATTGAAGGCATTGACTACAATGAAGTGTTTGCAACAGTTGTTAGACATACATCTATTTGGATATTGTTGTCTATTGTCACTCAATTCAACTTGGAATTGGAGCAAATGGATGTAACTACAGCCTTTCTACATGGGGAACTAGAGGAGGAGATTTTGTGCAACAGCCTCCTGGTTTTGTCAAGAAAGGTGAAGAGCACTTAGTGTGCAAGTTGAACAAGTCTCTTTATGGCTTGAAGCAGTCTCCTAGACAATGGAACAAGAGGTTTGATTTGTTTATTACTTCAAATCTGTTTGTTAGGAGCAGTTTAGATCATTATGTGTATGTGAAACATGTGTCACAAGAAGTGTATGTGTTGCTTTTACTCTATGTGGATGACATGCTAATAGCTTCTTCTGATATTAATGAAATCATTAAAGTGAAGTGTTTGCTGAGTAGAAAATTTGAGATGAAAGACTTGGGTAGTGCTAGTAAAATACTTGGAATGGTGATTAGTAAAGATAGAATAAAAGGCAGTTTGTTTCTAGATCAGCAAGGGTATTTTGACAAAGTCCTAGAGAAGTTCAACATGCTGAATGCTAAGGTTGTATTTGTTCCTTTAGCTTCTCATTTCAGGTTGTCGCAAGTCGGTCACCAGGGAGATTTCAGACATTGACAAAATGAAGTTGTTTCCATATTCAAGTCTAGTTGGTAGCTTGATGTATGGAATGGTCAAGACACATCCTGATTTAGCCTATGTAATGAGTGTAATCTCAAGGTTTATGAGCAATCCTGGTAAGCCCCATTGGAAAGCGACCAAGTGGGCACTCGGATATCTCAAAGGCGATGAAGGAAAAGGGGTTGATGTATTCAGCTATCAAATGGGAAGATGAGATCCTTGTGGGGTTTGTTGATTCAGATTATGCAGCGGATCCAGGATAGAAGAAGATCTTTAATAGGTTTTGTATTCACTTTATTTGGGAATACAATTAGTTGGAAGTCTTCTCTACAATCGATGGTGGCTCTTTCTTCAACCGAGGCAGAATATATGGCTTTGTGTGAGAGTATGAAAGAGGCGGTGTGGCTAAATGGTTTAGTTTACGAAATGCTTGGAAATGAATGTAAAGCAAGGGTGTTTTGTGATAGTCGAGTGCTTTGGCATTGTCCAAGAATCCTACATTTCATAATAGAACTAAACATATTGATATTAGATATCATTATGTGAGAGAGGTGGTTCAAGAAGGAAAAGTGGTGCTTGAGAAGATAGCATCATCTAAAAATCCAAAGAGATTTGTTAACCAAAATCTTGCCACAAACTCAATTTTGTTATCGTGCACAAACTCGAAGTTAGGAATTGTCTAGTGCTTACTGCTGAAATTATGCAGAATTGTTCCTGATGCAGTTATGCAGAGTTATTCCAGTTTTGGTGCTGGTATTGTGTTTTGAGAACTGTTTTGCTGCTGGTAATGAATAGTATGAGTGCTAAGAGGGTGTTTGGTTATAATATTAGCACTAATAGGTGATTAGTCCTTATAATCATAGATTACTTGGTAATTAGTTAGAAGTTAATTACTGCAAGTTGTCAAGTTGTAAATACTGTTAAGAATAGTTTGTTGAGCTGAAAAGTTTGTCCAACGGCTAGTTTTTCTGCAGCTAACAAACTTTTGTATATACCCTTGTAAATATCCTTTGGATTGCTGATCATCATACTTGCTTCAATATACGATTTCTTCTTTACAATCTGTGTGTTGTTTTCTTCTTCAATTCTGAGTTCTAAAATAATTTGGCATCACATATAGGGTCAGGGCCACGCGGGGAATTTTGCCATCCTTAGGTTCAATCCACTTTCATATGTTGATGAATTGGTAATTAGCATTCTCAGTAGAGATCTACTTGAAGTTGACAAACTCAAACAAGATCTAAGGAGGGATTTGAGATGAATGACATTCGATTGGGGATGCTTAGAAAATTTCATTTCACAAGATTGATAATGTAAAGATATATGGAAAATCCATTTGAGAAAAAACAACACAAATAGAAGAGAAGAAATCCACTATGAATAAAAATCGGTACAAGTGTTCAAAAGAAATCTACTAATTACCCCTATTACTCTACCATCAACACAAATTTCAATTTTATTTTCATCATTTTTCGTGTGTATGAGTTAGGAATATTGATATACTTAGCATATCAATTAATGCTAATTGATTTAGAGTGGTTTTGAGTTAGTGATATTCTTATTCTTCTTCTTCATTTAAAGAATTGATATTATTTCTTCTTCTTTCATTAGAAAATTTTCTCTCATCTCTATCAAATCCAGGTCTGGAAAATCATCCCTAATTGCAAGTCGTTGCTTGAAATTCTTAACCAAAATCTCAAACAATAATTAAACCTAAACATCTCTCACCAACACAAGAGATTATATATATAAAAACACCTAGAAATTTGCATCGATATAAGATTTTCTAGATCTAAAAATCAAATAACCAGTTAAAATATAAAGTTTCATATTTTTAGTTTTGACTTTTTGATTTGGGAAAATATTTGTCCTAATAACATAAAAATTATATTATTTCTTTTTAAAATGTGTGCTGGAAGGGAAAACTTAGCTTTTGATATTTTTATTTTTGACAGCACATTCTTTTCCTTTCTTCTTTGGGTTTATTACTTGACAACACATCATTTTTGAGTCCCACTGTTTTTGGCAAAGAGAAACAATAGACAAGTTCTCTTTTTCCCTTATTTTCGTTGGTGCTAGAAATCTTTTAAGGAAATCTTGAAAGCTGTTCTTTTGTTCCATGGAAAGTTCAATTTTTCTCCTTTGATTTTGGATCTTGTTTCAGCAGCTTGAATTTTCAAGCAAAGCCGAACGGTTACTTTGTTTATTTTTGGAATGCCTCCTTGCTATTTAACGATCCTTTTCTTGGTTGTTTATGTTAAAAATAGAAAATTTAGGAAATCAGTCAAAGATTGCTCAATTTGCCTCTCTGTCTCAATCTTCATTATGACTGGAATTTCTTTGTCCCGAGAAGCTCTATAAAAGCTCTTGCATGTTGTTGTCTTAGACACCGAAATTAAATATATTGTTTTGCACTTTTTTATTCTCTTGATTACAATTGTAAATCTGTGAGGAGAAAGTTCTTTATGTGCAAGTGTTTGATTCTACGAAACACACTAATCCTTGTTTGAGTATCGGTCGAATCTTTGGGAGAAAGAGTTCGGTGATACGTAGCTAAAGGAAAGGGAGTTCCTTGATAAGAAATCGCAAGGGGAGCTTGTAGATTCCAACTCAAGTTCATCAATTGCAAACGAGCAAAATCAGAGTCAAGAGAAAAGGGAGTTTTTTCTTGTTTATGTATTTGAGTTTTGCTTTAAATTTGTTTGTGTAATTGACTCTAAATCTTCTAGTGGATTTTTTCTCTAGGTGTGGTCTCGTGGGTTTTTACGGATTAGTTTCCCACGTTAATCATTTATTGTGTCTCTCCTTCCTTTGATCTTTTATACTGTTAAAGTTCTACTTGTCATACTGTCAAAGTTATAACTTTTACGAACACACTGTTGCAACTGTACTACTATCAACGATCTTACATTCAAATTCGTTTATTAGTAATTTTACAAGTAAAGAGTGGATAACAAATTTGATTGTTAAATTATGCAAGAATTAGGTCCTAATATAACCAATTATACATATAAAAAAGGAAGAACGGGAAGAAAAAGACGAAAGACATAACGGGAGAACGAGAAGAAAAAGATGAAAGACATAACGGGACGATGAAAAATAAGAAGAAATTGAACGAGAGGAAAAAATTGAACGAGAATTGTGAGTTCTACGATCAAAGAATCAATCGTATTGCGATTCAAAAAAGCCCTAAATGTATTGAGATGTGTTGCAATTGAGAGAGAAAACCAAGAACAGATATAAAAAAATCTAGCTAAAATCAAAGAATCCATCTAAAAAAATAAAAAAGAAAATCAAAGAAGGAAAGCAGAAAGAGAAAAAAAAACCAAAAAAAAGAAGACGAAAAGATGAAAGGGGAAGAGAAAATGGAGGAAAATATTTACCGTACTTGTTGTTATAAGGATAGATTATGAATTTTTAAAATATCTTAATAGTCAAATAGAAAAATTATATTTTTGTAAATACTTTTAAAAAATAACATATTTAAAAAGAACAAAACTTGGCTGCTTAAAAATAAGCAGCCAAGGATGCTTAAAAGCATCAAAATTGTGACATGTGGAAGCTAGAGGAGGAAAAAATAAAAAAAAATTCAAAAATCTGCACACTTGGCAGAATTTTGATGCTTTTAAGCATCCTTGGCTGCTTATTTTTAAGCAGCCAAGTTTTGTTCATTTAAAAATATTTTACCTAATTTTAACATCTATGTAAATTTCTCTTAGATAATTACGTGGCAAATTGTAATTGGTTGAATTTTCTCCTTTTACAACTATTTTTACCATTTATACTCAATTTAGAAGTAAAAATACTATAATTTTTTTTAATTAAAAAATCACATAAACAATACTGAAAATACCTAACTTGTCAGTTTTCATTACTTTAATTAATATAGAAAATAAATTTTGAGATTAAATTACAACTTTTTTTAACTTGAGAATTTCAAGTATAGAACCTAATTCATACATTGGAATAAAAAATATAATTTTTCTTTGATTTGAATGCTCACATATTTAAATATTAATTAATTTCGAACTATATAATTAATTACATTTATTACTTCTCATCAAGTTTATGTCATGAAAAGTAGTGATTTTAAGGAATGAAATTTTTAGGAGAAGAAATACATAATTATTAATTTTGAAAAATTCCATAATATTTTGTTAAATGTAAATGTTTTTTTTTCTTCTTCTTAGTTTATTTATAGTAAACTAGTCATAATGCACATCAAGCGATGCATATTCCCTTGAAAAGAAAATCGAAGCATAATTTTATTCAAGATCATATATTTTTCATAGAGGGGAAGCACAAATACAAAAAGTTCTTTTTTTTCAAATTTTTTATTATAAAGAGTTGCTTCCCAAAACTTGTTTTTCATGCTCAAAGCAGGCTTAAATTGCCATCATTTTGTAGAACTCTTAATACATAAAAAAACTGATGTAAATAAATACATTAATTTAATAAAAAAAACGATTCATTAGTTGATATGAAAGCAAAAAAGAGATATTTTTAAAAATATATCAAACTTTTATTATTTTTAAAAATAAGGTAGAAAAAAGTGTTATTAGTTCCAATTTATCTAGTGCTTTTATTTTTTTTTAATTTTTTATTATTAAACTCTTTCTTATTTTGTCCAAATTATAGAATCAAAAAACTATTTTTTGAAAGGCAAACATAAAGGATCCCAAAACAGGGAAAAACAAAGATGTCTCAACTTCTAACTTTACTCAACTGACCCACTCAAATTAATCATTGAATATATTTAAATTGATTAAGACATGTTAATTGAATTTCAAGTTGAATATATACGTTTAGAATACAAATATTTAATCATGATTTACGATTTGTTCTTAGAATATTATCAAACTCTCAAAGTATCTATATCCGAATTTTGATGAATAAGTTTGAATCATTTTCTTACATTTAAATATGTTACAATTCTGCAAAATTCAACACTTAATCACATCATCATTATTTTAAGAAAAAACACATTTAATAGAGTAATATAAGCTGTAATTATAAGAAGAATGAGAATTCCTCTCCAAACTCCTCAAAATCCTTATATAGAGTAGAGTTAATGTTTCCAATGAACTTTAATCTTTTTATTCCAAATTACACAAATCATTAAATGCTTAAGCAGAATTTTACAACGCAAAAAAAAAAAAAAAAAAAAAAAAAAAACATTGGTTATCCAATATTTTCACTAATATGAATTATTAATTAACAAATTAAAAAATCATCAATTTTTGACCAATAAGGTCCTACCTCTTTTCAACTTTTTTGGCAGTCCTTTTGAGCTTCCATGCATTGGCCATAAAAAGAAAGAAACCCTAGATTTTTAAAGTTGATCATCATTTTACAGACTATAATCTCATTTAACAAAACATTAATAACATCCATTTAATAAAGTTCCTAAAGAGTTCAATTCCAAGAAATCAAACCAATCTTCAATTATGAAAACATTACAGAAACACATCATTAAGTTACAAAAATTAATCACATCATAATAACACATAAAAAAAAAGTGATGCAAAATATCAGGGAAAAAAAATCATAAAAAATTTCTTTATTGTCAGCGAAATTGCTGCCACTCTTAACAATGAAAAGACTTTGATTATTGAAGAAGCAACTCTCAAATTTTTTTAATTCAAAATCAATCTCTTCTCTTTTTCTTCCCCGATTTATGAAGGCTAGAAAACCCAGAAACACCAAATTCCAATATTCAAGAAATAATTCAATTCCATAAACTAAAAACGGATAAACCCTCTTCCTCCTCCTCTTCCACCACCGCCTCAGCCACAATCGCCGCCTCCGATGTTGCATGCAAGGCAAGAAACAAATTCTTGAGACAAAAAAAAAAACCACCCTTTCCCTTCTATAAATCAAACAAGAAAGGATCTCCATAATCCCAAATACAAGGCAAATAATCTTCATCATTTTCGACCGGCCATCCCGCCAGATCTGGATCCACCGCTGGTGGTGCAATCGGAGTTTGAGGAGAGAGAGAAAAACTCGAACCGACCATAACCGGATTAGGGTTTTGGTACGAGGTTGTCGTTTCCATACTACTAGGTTGTTGTTCATATTCATTAAAACTAATATCACCAAAACTTTGTGGCGGCGGCGGCGGCAATGGTTGTTGTTGTTGCATTTGTGGATATTGTTGAACCATATTATTAGGGCATAACCCACCAGGGAAAACCCCGTAAGAAGACGACTGAGCCGCCGCCATTACAGGAAGAGAAGAAGCCATAGAAGAAAAGCAAAAGCTAGAATTCTGACAAGGACGAGGAAGAAGTGGCCTAAGAGTCTGAATCGACGAAGACGACGACGACGCGCCGCGAGAGGAAGAAGATTGAGACGACGAAGCGGCGGAAGGCTGAAGGTTGAGCTGAGCTCTAGAGCCGTAAAGAATGATAGCGGCTCGGTCATAAGCACGAGCCGCATCCTCGGCGGTGGCGAAAGTGCCGAGCCATTTACGAGTACGTTTACGCGGCTCACGAATCTCAGCCACCCATTTACCCCAGCTCCGCTGTCGGACACCGCGGTAACGGAACTTATTGTTGTCGGGACCGCCTTTGCCTTTGCGTTTTCTAGTAGAAGGGGAAAGAGAAGGAGAATCAGGATTTAGGGTTAGGGTTTGGGGTTGTTGAGAAGAAGGAGGAGGAGAAGAAGAAGAAGGGTTTTGAGGAGAAGGAGAAGGGGAAGAAGAAGAAGAGGGATTGTCCTCCATAGATATAAAAGAGAGGAGGAAAATGCCTCGTTCAGTGTTATTGATCAGTGGGAAAATGGGAAAGAGAGAAAGGGAATTGGGTTAGATTTGGATTTGATGGTCAGTTAATGGTGGATGAGGGCGGTGGTTTTGAGTCTATTTTGCTTTTATATACACATTTTCAAGAGAGAGAGAGAATATAGGGTAGCTTTAGCTTTAGCGAGCAGTCACACGTGAGAGGCTACGGCCGATATTTATGAATATATATCATTCTTTACTTTAATTCTGACAACAAGTTAGCAAAAGAAGAAGTTGGGAAAGACTTTTTTAATTAACCAAGAGATATAGAAATTCAATTGTCTTTACTATTGTGAACAAGTTCTTATCCCTTTATTTACTTTGAATTAGCATTGGGTTTGGTATTTTGGTTCAACCCTTTGCTATCCGATTGCAAATGGTCTACATAGTTTGGTATATAAGAATTTGTAATTTTGAAAATTAGAATGATTTAATTGATAATGAGATAGATAGAAATTGTGATAAATTTATTTGGATGAATATGTTTTAGAATGATTTAATTGATAATGAGCTATATACAAATTGTGATAAATTTATTTGGATTGAATAAGATTAATGAAAATGAATAGTAAAAAATAATATTGATGTGGTGGGAATAAATAGGGGTGTCAAATTTCGTGTGTAAGAAAAGGAATCCACTCCAATGGAAATAAGGAATCCTCACTTTGAGTGAGGATGAATATGAGGGATTCCTTTTTCGAAACTCGATCCTTGTAATTTCTCACGATGAATCCTCATCCTTGTCTCCGACTTGTTAAAAAGATGATTTTACCATGACAATGAATGCATTCTCCATCCCAGTTTGCCTTATTGACCCCTCTAATAATAAACATGATATAAGTGATGTCATTTTCAATAGTCTAATAAATGTGAACTAATATTTGAATTAGTTTGTGTTAAACATGTTAGGAATGGTGTCCTAGAACTTGTAATTATTTAATAATAATGATTTATTAAGAATAAATTAAATAAATAAACATAAGTTCTTTATATTATCTAGATTGATTCAATTAATGATATTAGGAATATATGGAAATATATTAATATCAAACATTCAAATAGTAAAACTCTAAGTTACTCTTATGAAATCACGACTTAGTATGTGAGTCATACGAGAGGATTAAAGTCGAGATGAATAACTTAAAAGTGTCTACAGTAAATGGATAACGTTTCGGAACCTTATCCTGGTAACACTGTTGATAGCTTCGCATTTTGTTTATAGACAAATGATCTAATCCTGATCATTCATGTGGGAGACATGAAATGGAAGTATCATATGCAATGTTGATTGTATAAGACAGGACCACGATGTTCGATCAAATTTCTCATTAGTACCGGTTTTACGAGAAATAATCGAATATCAAACTAAGTTTATCAACCGTGATAGATCTCAATCCTGAGTGAAATGCGGACTCCTATTTGTGGAGTTATGTTCTTTGATTCACATGGTTGAGAAGCGATCTGTAAGAACGCTCAATACACTCCTGTTTTGGGAACATGACTAGATAAGTAGCCTGGGAACTCATTTTCACGAGATGGAATTCATAACTTTCCTATAAATTAACGGTATCGGTCAGATACCTAAACATTTTAGAAACTTTAGGAAACTCCTTGATGTCTGATTCGAGACATGAACAAGTGACGTCACGACTTCTATTGATCACGAAGTATCTTATCTCTAGTTCGACTAAAGATAAAGTTCATTGGAGAATCACGGGAACACAAGGATAAAGCGGTAATTACAGGGGCAAAACGGTAAATTTATCCGCCTGTAATTATGAGGGTTCCACGTGAAGGATATATCACAGATATAAATAAAAGATAAACTAAATGGACATAACTCATCTATAGTGAGGGGAGTTCAGCTATGAATCTATAGTGGAATTATTCATAGTTAGATAATAAGTAATTAACTGATTATGTGTTAATCACTTAATTGACTAATTATTAAGCCCACGATCTATAGGTCCATCGGGTCCCTATGCTAGCCCAAATATCGTAGTCGCGAAATCAAGTAGAAGAAATGGAAATTTTAAGTAAAGTGAATTACTTAAAATAGGCAATATTAATTGTTTAAATATTGAGTTTATTTAAACGGTAATTAATATAAACATTATTAATTGTTTAAATAATGAGTTTATTTAAACAAGAAATTAATAATGAAATATTATTAATTAGACATTATTAATTATTTAAATATTAAGTATATTTAAATGGTAATTAATAATTTGAAATTAATTAACAATTATTAATTGTTTAAATAATTAATTTTATTTAAACGGAAATTAATAATTAAAATTAATTAATTAATAATAAAATGTTATCAATAAAATTATTAATTAAATAATGAGTTTATTTAATGGAAATTAATAATTAAAATATTTATTATTAATTATTTAAATAATGAAAATTATTTAAATGGAAATTAATAATTAAATATAATTTGATAATATTTAGTCGGGAGAAAATATTAATATTATTAATTGTTTAAATAAAATATTTTATTTAAATGGTAATTAATAAATAAATTAATTAAGTTGGACTTATTAATTTAAGAGAGAATTTCAAGCCCAATTGGATTAATGAACCCAATTGAAATTGGCCCAAAATAATTAATTAAATAAATTAGAATTATTTATTAATTATTAAGCCAATTTTCGGCCATGACATGTATTTTAGGAAGAGATAATTGTTTGAATTATATCCTAAAATAATTACATAGATTTATTTACACAAGATAAATAAAAATAAAGAAAATAAAATAATCTCCTATTTATCTATGGCATTTTCGAAATTGCAAGATAAAGGAAAGAGATAATCTTTTTTCTTTTTGTATTTATCTCTATAGATTAATCCTAATGGGATTAGGATTCCTATTTTCCTATAAATAGGAGGGTTAGGTCATTCATAAATCACACAATTCAATTCCTTAGAAATTCGGAATTCTCTCTTCCTCCCTTCTCTCCCTTTGGCCGATTTTCCCTTGGTATTATTGGGAAGAAAAATATTTTTCTTCTTCTTCCCAATTTCTTCTTAAGTTCGATCCCACAATCGGATTTCGTTTGATCGATCGGGATATAGCGTAGAAGATCTGGTGTTGCTGAGGATTTGATGCTGTAAAGAAACCTCCAACCGATTCTCCATTAATCAGTCAATGTAAGTTTCGGCTTTAATTTTCGAAAATATAAGCATGTTCTTCGTGTTTTTTTATCACAAATTGCATGATATTAATAGATCCTAAATTAAGTGTTAATTTGTGTTACTAAATAAATTCCGCTAATTTAGTAAATCATCCCTTCAAAACAACCTCGAAGAAGTTCAAGTTGTTTTAAGAGGCAAATATTCTAAGTCAATGAGAGCCAAGTTCGATGTGGGATCTTTATGAGAATGCCTTTAAAGATGGTTATCTCTTTTGGGTTCACTACTCTTGACGAGGTGAACCTGATTTTTGAGTAGGATGTTCTTTTAAACCTATTAGTTTTTTTTTTGCTACCTCAATATTAAATTTGGGAGATTTCATTTCAAAAATCAACTGGTAATGAAGTAGTCGAGCTTAAAAATATTGTTTATAATGTTTTTGATGTGTGATGAAGTAGAGAAGATTTAAACATCTTAAATGGTATGGGAATATAGACGTCATATCATTGACCTAATTCCTGGGTTGATGAGTTTCTTCATTTTCACTCTAATTATATATTTGTTTAGATAATTTATATAATGGGTATGTTACACTTGTTAAAAACAAGAGTCCATAATATGATAACAAATTCTGATTGAATAAAATAAACATTCAATAGCGAACAAGTTTGTTACTTTAAATTTGCAAGTAAGTTTATTTGTAAAATTATATAATTGGGTATGTTACACTTGTTAAAAACAAAAGTCCATAATATGATAACAAATTTTGATTGAATAAAATAAACATTCAAGAGCGAACAAGTTTGTTACTTTAAATTTGCAAGTAAGTTTATTTGTAAAATTTTATTAAATTGGGGTGGAAGATAGTTGGGAGATTTTTCTAAATTGTAAATTTTGATGTAATATTTATAAATATATCATTGCTTAAAACTATTTATAAACATAGTATTTTTTTTATTACGTTTATCAGTGATTAACTATGAATAATGTGTGAATCCATGATTAACTTATTGAAAAATATGTAACTCAATGTTGATTTGATTAACCCGTTCAAACTTTGGAAATATTTACGAATAGATTTTAGAGTTTGTTAAGGGCGAACAAAATCGCACATCGGTTAGGGAAGGAGATGATCATGGGTGTATAAGGGGAATGACACATCTCCATTGATATAAGGTTTTTTGGGTGAAACCAAAAGCAAAGTCATTGCGGGTTTTGACCCAAAGTGGACATATCATACCAATGTAGAGTTGTGGTAGCCCGTTGTTCCCTAACAAGTGGTATCATAACTAGGGATGGTAATGGGGCGGGGAGGGGTTGGGGATGTCATTCCCATCCCCTAACCCGCGAGGATTTTAAATCCCCATACCCTACCCTACCTTACTCTATCCCCTAATTAATGAATTGGGACGGGTTCGGGGATTCCCCGTTCGGGGATCAGGTATTTTAATTCTTATTTAAAAAGAAATATAAAAAAGGAATATATATTTAAAATATACATTTTTAAGATAAAAAAAAAACACAAAATTAAACATTTTATAATTTATATGTTAATATAACCATATTTTATATATATTTTTTCTAATAAATAAAGATAAAAGTAAACAAAATATATAAGATGTTATTAAAATATCGGGTTCAGGTTTGGGGGCGGGAGGAGAATGTGTTCCTATCCCCTAACCCTAAAAAAAAATATGGAAAATTTTCCCCCTAACCCTTACCCTAACCCGCGGGGAATTTTGCCATCCCTAATCAGAGCTATGCCCCGATCCTAATGATGTGGGTGGAATCCTCGGGTACCGAACAAAGTGAGGAGTCTTGGAGACCCAATCCGTGGTGAACTTTATCAGACAAGCGGTGCACTTCAGAGAAAGAGAGTTGGCCTAGATAGAGTGGACGGATGTAAGGGAGGTTCGGTGGATATTTGTTCGAGGGAAGGATTGTTGGGGGCGAACAAAATCCCACATCGGTTAGGGAAGGGGATGATCATGGATGTATAAAGGGAAGGGCACATCTTCATTGGTATGAGGCTTTTTGGGTGAAACCAAAAGTAAAGCCATACGGGTCCTGGCCCAAAGTGGATAATATCATACCAATTTAGAGTTGTGGTGGCCCATTCTCTCCTAACAGAGTTGATATTTTTTTAAATATTACTTAAAAATTTGCTAGATTTGCAATAGTTTGGCATAATTTATTTTGTAGATCATTAGTTATATAATATCGAACACTAATTACAATTATCACAAATATATAATCCTTACTATATATTGAGAGAGAGAATTATTAATAGTTTTTAAGACGATTTTAAATATTTCTTGAACAATTCATTTTATTTTAGATAATATACTTGCTTCCAAACTAATTTAGATTAGGTTTGGTATTTTTTAATTTCTATTAGTCAATTTTTATTAAATATATATTTAATAAATATGTGGATCTCACTAACTTTTATAATCTAATAGAAATAAAACACATATGAAAGTATCAGGAGCTCCTCGGAAAATATTTTTCTTTTCTTTAAATTTTTTTGGTTCGGGGCCGATCCTTTGGAGAAGAGTATTAAATATGTTAAATCACCACTAGACTCAAAATCTTAAATTAATGGGTAAAGGTATAAATGGAGAGGAAATTATAGCAAATGACACAATGGAAGTTTGAACTCAGGACCTACTGCTGTGATACTATATGAAATATGTTCAATCTCACCACTGGACCTAAAAACTTAAACCAATGAATAAAGGTAAATTTAATCATGTATATCTCAACAAGGAGGGTGGCTTTTTAAATTTATATATATATACATAAAGTTAAAAAATTTATGTAAAATTTTTATTTTTTGATTTATTTAATCTATTTTGTCCTCTTAATTTTTTAAAACGAGCTCTATAATTTTTTATCCTTAAAATATATTTTTGACTCCGCTCCTGTTTGGGTTGTATATTAAGACTACATAGTAAATGGAAAATAGTAACATGCAACTGTATATGTGTCAGGTGTGAATGCTGCAGAACACATATTTTTAACATTACGGAAAAAAAAATTAACAGTAAACCTTGATAATACTCTACAAGAATAAGGGTGGTTTCCATTATTTTCATATCATTTTATAGATTGAAAATATTTGTGTGTGCACACATCGCATTCTATATATTATTGATTAAAATTTTTACATTATATATTTTAAGGCATATTCAGCTGTTTTTATTAACCATTTTAAAATATAAAAACTAAAAGACAACTTTAAAAAAAAATTGACACGAGATGAAAATTTGTAATTTTCTATTAAAAGTTAGATATTTATTATTTAATAATTAACGATATTTTAAAAATAATAATTAGTTAAATAGTATTTATGATTAAAATTTTTACATTATATATTTTAAGGCATATTCAGCTGTTTTTATTAACCATTTTAAAATATAAAAACTAAAAGACAACTTTAAAAAAAAATTGACACGAGATGAAAATTTGTAATTTTCTATTAAAAGTTAGATATTTATTATTTAATAATTAACGATATTTTAAAAATAATAATTAGTTAAATAGTATAAATATATACTTTTTATTTTTTTAATTAAAAAAACCCAAATAATATTATTTCACTATTTTTTGAAAGTCCTTCAAGAATGCCCATGGGTTAAGCATGCATAACCTCCAAGTGAGTGGTTCATTCCCCACCTCCAATATTTTGTACGAAAAATAAAAATAAAAAATAATAATAATAATAATAATTCTGCAAAATTATCTAATTTGGCATCTCTTTAAATTGAAAACTCTATTAAAAATTCACCTAATTTCAAAGGCGACTTGATTTCTGGTTGAATTTTTTTTATAAGAAAGTTATATATCATTAATATAAAAAGGTGATTACAAAAGGGGTGATTAGAGAATCATCCAAAGCCAAGAGATTATAAAAAATTCTTCCAATTGGCATTTATAAAAAAAATATCATAATTACTAAAAGCAGCAGCAGTGGAACTCCATTGGGAGACTTTGAATAATTGGTAAAGCAAAATTACCCCTTGCTCTTTTTTTTCCAAAGGTAGACTTATATTAAGATAAAATAAGATTACAAGAGTTGATTGCTTTTTGAGCAAGAGCATGAGCTTTAAAATTAAGCTCCCTACTAATAAAGAAAAGAACAACACAATCAAAATGCATGCAAACTTAAAGAATTAAAATCTTCTAATAAGCAAATAAAATCTGCAAGGAACCACAATAGAGAGATATATATCCAGCACTGATTTGACATTTGAAAAAATTTTAATCTTTGAATAACCCAAGCCTAACACAGATTTCACAGCCTCCAAGATGCAACGAGCCTCAGCGTGCGATGCAGATAGACAATATGGACCCAGAGCACTTGAAGACGAAAGAAGAACATTGTTAGCAGAAGATAATGTCCAACCCAGACCTGATGAAAGGGAATTAAAATTCCAGGCAGAATCACAATGAATCAATAAACCATCAAAAGAATAACAAACACTGTAGAGCAATGAAGAATTCTGTCCTAAATCAGGCAGATAAGTAAATGCAAGAAATTCCCTATAATCAGCATTTGCCTTAGCCACACATTTGGCAATATCAGGATCCTCCGACCTAAATTTCCTCTCATTTCTCATTTTTCATAAACGCCAGGCTCCAAAGATGAAAAAATCCAGCAAACTTTTATCAAATGAAGAGATTAGAAGAGAACAGATTAAATCCCAACTATCTCTAAAAGAACAATTATCAGAACGACTAGTATCGAGAGATAGAGAGGAAGCAAACCAAAATTGCTTTGCTAAATCACATGTAAGTAGAATATGAGAGATGGATTCACAATTTAAATGGCAAAAATCACAGTATGGAGAGATTGACATCTTTCTTTTAGACAGATTAAGATTTGAAGCAAGATACCCCTTACAAGCCTTCCAAATGAAAAATTTGAGTTTTGGAGGAACATTGACATGCCAAATAAAAGGCCAGCTTTTATTATTATTAGAAGGAGAACTGCTTTCACCAGAAGAAGAGGAGGAAGAATTGAGCAATTGAATAGCAGGTTTCACCCAGATTTTACAGAATACATACCTGATGAATTAAAATGCCAATTAGAGAATCTGGAAGAAAAGAGTTGCTGATTGGAGTTGCAAGGATAAGAGGAGCATCAATGGGATTGAATGAAGCTTAAACTAAATATATATTCTAGCTTTTAAGGTCAGAATTAAAGAAGTCAGTAACCAGTAAATCAGAAGATCTATGAGAAGGAATTGGAAGGAAAGATGAAGGCCGAGCAATCCAAGGATCTTTCCAAATTTTAACAGATTGACCATTCCCAATTCTCCATCTCAGCCCATGCTTCAAAATTCTTCTTCCTACAAGGATACTTCTCCAACACCAAGAGGAGAAATTGCACTGTCTGATATCTAAAAAAGAAGAATTGTTGAAATATTTTGCCTTATAAACACGACCAATAAGAGAGGAAGGATTCTTAATTAAGTGTCACCCTTGTTTTGCAAGCAGACTTAGATTGAAACACTGCAAATCTTTCAGATTCAGACATCTATAATGCTTAGGTTGAGATAGAGCTTCCCAAGAACCCTAATGAATCCCTCTCCTGTCTTTTTTTGATTGCCACCAGAACCTGGAGATGATCATGTTAATTTCTTTGCACATTGTTAGAGGAAGCTTAAAGCAATTCATGACATATATGGGCATAGCCATGGCAACAGCTTTAAT
Source organism: Gynostemma pentaphyllum (assembly GCA_028015215.1). Taxonomy (NCBI): domain Eukaryota; kingdom Viridiplantae; phylum Streptophyta; class Magnoliopsida; order Cucurbitales; family Cucurbitaceae; genus Gynostemma; species Gynostemma pentaphyllum. The sequence goes on along the minus strand of CM051345.1, from coordinate 45,308,947 downwards.
CATAACCTCTTTGCCAGTAGGAGAAAGAAAATGTTCAGACCAACCCCTTGCTTTCCTTTCAATACTATCTCTAATGGCTTGAAAAAGTTTCATTTTAGAACTGTCAAAGTCCACTTTAAAAAGATAACATTTATATATTTTTTAATTTTTTCTCAAATAATATATTTCTATATGGTTACTTTTGATTTTCATTTAAATAGCAGATTTATTATTGAATAATTTTAAATCAAAGGAATAAATGATTGGATTTGAGATTAAATTATCAAAATTAAATTAAAAATTAACTTGTAATAAAACAAATATTTTAGTCCCTAAATTAAAGAAATTGCCTTACATGACATAATTTTGCATATTTAATTACTGAAATGCCACTTATAAATGACAGTTTCAATAAATTATTGAACTAATTTTATTTTTCATGTTTTAGACTTTTTTATTTCAAAAGATAAAATATTTTATTATTTTTCAATGAATTTATTCGTTTTTAGCCTTTTATAGTTCGATTTATAATTGAGCTTATAATTTAATAGTTTATTGAGCTGTTATTTTTGTAAGTTTTAAAAATATGTAATATTTCAATAATTACTTTAAAATTAAATTCATTTAAATGACAATTATTCATATAATAATAAATATTAAAAGTAAATTATATATTTATTTAATATAATTTATTAAATTGAAAACAAATATGATTTTGTTAAATAATTTAAAATTGTACTTTATAAAAAATTATATATATTTTTATGCTATATTAATAATTCTCTGTTTTTTTTTTTCAAATCAAAATGATCATTTATTAAATGATTTTTATATTTATTATAGAAAGTTAGTTATGCCTTGATGAGAATGGTTATTTGTATTCTTTCTCTCTAGAAGGTGGATAAATTGCTTCATGAAGAAGTTATTTTGGAAGAAGTAAAAGAAAGAGAATTAGATGATCCATATCCATTATCCATTGAGAAGGGTTTGAAAGCATGCAAAGTAAAAGTCTGCAAACTCCCTGCCTCTTCTTGAATTCTGCGTTGAACTGTTTACAACCTTCTCGACAAAAACATTAAATAATTATTTATTAATTTTCTTCTATTAAAATCTTTTTAATATTTTCTTAAATTTTTTATCCCATGTGTAATAATTTCTTATTGGAAAATAATTATTCAATATTCGCTTATAATTTATCTCAATTTAAAAATTTATCTATAAAGTTAAAAAATTGGAGTATAATATGAGATTCAACGATGACCGGTGTTACGAACACTCATTTCTATGACACCGACCATTGCCGAATCTCGTATAAGTATTTATAAAAACAAAATAATAGTAAATATCATAAAAAACAATAAATTATTAAAGTAATTACCATCGTAACAACTAATCAACTTTAAAATAATTTCCAAGGTAAAAACTAATGGGTTAATTTTATATTAGACCATAATAAATAGGTATAATAACATTATTACTTATATGTTTTATAAATTAGTAAACTTACTCACTTTAACTCCACGCGCCGTTTAAGGGAACAATGAAAAGACGTTTTCTGCCCTCTATTTATTATGGTCTACAACATTTAAGGAAAGAGCATGATGGTAATTGTTCAAAACGGAAACCATGGGATCACTGCCATTTATGGTGTTTTTTGGGCAAAATTGATATTAAAAAAACACAACCGGTATTAATGAATAAATGTGAATTAATGTGGATATTCTTGATAATATTTCAAAACTAATCAACTATTTAAAACTTATGTTAAAAATATTGCCAATCTGAAACTATTTCTAAAACACATAGTCATTCATTTTGTTGCATGACGTTTGTTTTGGTATCGTCATTTTTGACAGTGGTTTCCCCCAATCTCTTCTGCTCATTCACTTATCTACCCTTGTTCCATTCGAAATCTCTTTTTTTATTCATGGTTGACACTCAAATCAATTTGGCATCATAAAATAATTTATTCAAAAGACGATTTATGATGTGTATAAATATGTCTGTTATACAGACGATTAATTAGATTTACATTTGCGGAGATCGGCACGATGTGACGTGGGCTGAAAAATTCTCCATAAATCATCTGTTAGCCATATGATTTACGATATTTTTTTATAATAATTTCTAAAAAGTATTTTAATTGGAATTAGTTTGTAAAATGACATTAATCTTTCAAAAATGCCCTAGATTTTGAACCTAAAACCAAAAGATATCATGGGTTCAAATTGACAAATTAATTATACTTTATAAAATTAATCAAATAAAGAGAGGAAAATTCAATTTTGTTTTATATCATGTATGTATATTAATTACTGATTTCCAATTATTATTTTTTTCTTTTATTGGTAAAAGCAATAATCTATTGTAGAGTAGAGCCTTTAAAACTTAATAAGGGCAGAGACGACATTGGAAATGGAGAGCCAACTGCATTAATTCAATTTGCGATTCAAATATCTTCAATTGCTTTGGTCCTCTTTTAAAATTTGTGGATTTTTCTGGGAATAAAAAATTTGGACTTTACATAGAATGTCGATCCGTAAATTTGATTGGTTTAATATTTCTTCATTCCAAATTTCAAAGTCATCTCATCTCATTTATATTTCCTAACATCAAGGTTAATTTTAGAATTAAAGGCTTGTTTGGATATGGTTTGAAACAAGTTTTCAATATTATGAAATTTTAAAAAAGGTACTCATTTACTTTATATAATTTGAAAATAATTAACTCGAATGATTAAAAAACATCAAATTTAAATTTTATTAAGTTGGATTGGGTTAAATTCATCATTTAAATAAGATTATTTATTACTTAAAAAATTAAGATTATATTTAGATGGAAAAAAAATTGTGGTATTTGGATCCTAGTTCGACCAGGTTCCCAAGTGGGGAATTTATTCATGACATAATATATACTCCTGTACAGCTGGAATAAATATTGGTTATGTTTAAAAGATTATTTAGGGTTTTTTTTCCCTAGAATCATTTTGAAACATTTAAGAAAATTAGAGCAAATCTTGACATTTAATTAAAAACATTAAAAGTGTTTCTATGTTTTCTTTTTGTAACGACCCATTGCCAAGTAAGATTATAAAAAAATGAAATTAATATTATTTTCTCAAATGATGTTAATGAGGATGGATTGATAACTTGGATGTGAAATATCTAGTTATCTCGTAAAGGCATTTTGGTAATTTCCCAAACCTCAAAATTAAAACCACAAGTTTAATTTAATATTTTTACATGATGTTGATCGTCTCTTTATTACGATTCCAACGCAATTGACGGATCATCATTCGGAGTCCTGGTGAATGAGTTATGATCGTTTTAATGCAGTGACATTTTCATAATTAATTGAAATCAGAATTAAACCCTAAAATCATCTTCTTCTTCATTGAGTCGAAAACTAGCCCCCATTTATCCTATTTCCTCCAATTTTCGCCCACATGAAGTTCCCAGTAGTATTTTTACCATAACTCTCTCATCCAAACTCCGACTTACGTAAGTAAGTTATCGATTTCAATCATTTTTTCGTTATCTTTCCATTGATCATAATTTCATTGTAATATGAATTCTGTAGAAAACGTTATGAGCCAAAAACAGTTCGGATCTATGATTTTTTTTTTTATTCTTGATCGATTTACTCCGTATATTTTTCATATAGGTGTAAAACCAATCTTCCTTGCAGTGGCTAATTGTTTGATGAAGTTTTAGAATGATTTCTTCAACTTTCAAGAGAGGTTGTAGGAGTTCTTGGATAAGAAGAGTTTGAATTCTTGAAAATTCAAGAATCTAAGGTGAGTAGAAACTAGTTAAACGTTAATTAAAATCATCTGTTGTTTTTATTTTTCGTTAAAAGACTTGTTTTAGTTTGATTTGGAGTATTTGAGATGCATGAATTAAGTGTTATGGGCTGAACCTAATGATGTTTGAAATTTGGATTTTAAAGCATGTTGAAAAAGGCGAAAACTTGCATCTTTAAGGAGTTATAATGCCCTTTTGTTCTCGAAATCCATTGTGATTAATTCTGGATTTTTATATGACATTCTAGCATGATATTATGTGATTTTAAGACTTGTTTAAGCTGCTAGAATTGAGTTTTATTTTGGAGGTTTAGTACCCACTAGGTTTCGAAACTAGCTTAGGATTACGCTCAATTGTACAAGTTTAATTATGAGATATTTTTGGGAGATTTCTAAGTGTATTAGAATGATTATGGAAGTAGAAATGGGGATTTTTAGCTGCTGGTTTTATTTAGAAAAATAGACCAACACCTAGTGACTGAAAATAGAGCAAAACTACAATAGTTTAGGCTAGTTTTGCTTTTTTGTTAGAAAAATTGTTGGAAACTCTCCTTTAGAGTTGGAAATGTATTCTTGGGTGATTTTAACTCATGATAAGATTGAGAAATGTTATTTTTCCAGAAATTTGAATTTACAAGTTTAACCACGAAAAAGTCAGTTTTAGTGGAAACGAGTTTTCTAGACTAGAAACTGGATGTAGGCTTATTAAAACATTCTGGTAGTGGTGTTTTAATGTAAATTATATTGTTTTGGTGCCTTAAACAATATGGTTGGAGGTTCGCACTAGGTATGGCCATACTTAGTGAAGAATATGTCATTAAGTAGATAGTTATAGTTGTGCACAACATAATATCACTTAATGGGGCAAGTTCATTTCATTTGATCAATGGAAAAAAATATACAAGTAGGTTCGCTTGTGTGTCTTGCAAACACAGAAGAAGAATATCTCAAAAGGTTGAATCGTGAAAACACGTGTTTGATGCTTTTGAGCGATAAACTCACTTTTGTTTGCGGACATTAGTTGAGTTAAGGTATTGTGTAAAAAAATTGGACTTTTTTAGAGTTGAGAGAAATTCTTGGAAGTTGTGAGGTCGATTACGGACTTAATGAACTTAAGAATCTTCTCATGGCATTACTTTTATTTTAACTTCTTTCTACTCATTGGACGTAGCCTCATGATGCTACATATTTTTTTCTAGGTAAAAAGAAGAAGAAAGTCGGGCACTGATGGGATTTGTGAACGGTGGATGGTTGGTGTGGTTTTACATGTCGACATTTTGTCTTTCATTTATTCGTACTTTGGATGGGATTAAAATTAATAATGGTCGATACATGTTTTTATCGAAGTTTTAAACTTTTTATTTGATTGGATATTTGTTGAGAATTTATTAGTTTTGTTTTGAAATAAGATTGATCAATCAAATTACCGATGACTTTGTGATTTAAATAAAACGAGATGAGTTTTTGAATATTAAATTATCTTTCCGCTGTGTATTGAGTATTTTCCATGTTTTGAGAATTTGGGGATGTTACAGATGTGAAAATCTCAATTATTATAGATTTCAATCTCAAACTGCATTGATTTGGTAATAAGATGAGTGACTATTAAACTCTATAAATATTATGAAGTCTATTAATCTTTGTTATTTAGGATTTTTAACATGTCATTTCAAGATAGTGTCTTTTTTGGGTTCATGATTCTTAGATTGATTCTCATTTTTAGACTAGATAAATTAGATGGGCTTTGATACAATTTTAATAATCACAATCTTTCATCTCAAAACTAATTGGTAATGAGACAATTGCCTCCTATATTTTATATACATTAGATCCCTTTATCTTACCGATGCATGATCCTTAACAAAAAAAAAAAGGTGATGTGTATCATGTTTTCACATTTACAGATCTATGGCGGATTTCGAACGAGGATGAAGGGTATCAGAAACGATGGAGGAAACCCTTTAATTTTTTAGATCTAAATAGCAAATTTCTTGCAAATTTGGATATGATCAAGTTTTGGTGGTTTTTGACAAAACAAATAAACTATTAAACTCCATAATGGAGTGAAAGGGGTGGAGGATAACAAAAAAAATAAGGCTTTTTCGGTGGTGAGGAGCTTGTTTTCGGTGGCGGCGAGGTAGCTTGAAAAGAATGACGATCCAAGTGAGGGTTTTCAGATCTGAAAATCTAAATTTAAAATATGAAAATGTATTAAACCATATAACGTTTTTGTGGTTAACGAATCAGCCTTCTATACCACGTCGTTAGTAAACTACCCTCATTTATTAAAATGGTAAAATGCAAATAAGACCCCCACTATTTTTATCAAATGTATGAACACCCCATATCATTTGTAAATGACAAAGTATATCCTTGTTGTTCAAAATTATTCCAATGAGACCTTCTCCCCAACGCCATAAATTTTCTTTTAGCTATAACTTTTTTGTTTAACCTCGATTTGGATGATTCAAGATCTTTTCGAATTCTCGTTTCGAGCTCTACGTTATGATCACTTTAAAACTTCAAAGTCATTAATAAATAAAAGAGTTTACTATCATCAAAATACTATGTATGATTTACACCATTGACACTTTTGGTTACTAATGATTCAAAAGTTTTTAATTGACCATAACGTAGAGCCCAAAATAAAGATTACAAAACATCTTGAATCATCCAAACTGGAGTTCAAACGAAGATATTATGGCTAAAAGAAAATTAATAACGTTGAAGGGGAAGAGCCTTATTGAGATAATTTAAAATTACAGGGTATGATTTATTATTTTCAAACCACAAAGAGTGTTCATATATTTGACAAAAATCACAAGAGTCTTATTTGACTTTTACCTTTATTAAAAATATTGTAATCTTTTTCTTTTTATTTGACACCGTTAATTTTTTTTATACAAAATATCAAGGATGGAGATTAAACTAAATTATTGAGTGTGGAAAACTACATGTATATCAATGAGCTATGTCCAACATTTTTGACACTGTTAATTAACTAAAAGAGTATTTAATAAGATAATTTAGTAGAGTTAAGGTTGAATTAAAAATGTAAAAAAGAATTTTAGTGGAATAATTATGAAAGGTGGAAAATATTTGCATGCAAGGGAAGAGGGTGTCAGCACGTAAGAGGAACAGCAGAGAAGTTGAGCATGTGGGCGATGGAAGGAAGGGAGACAGCCCTTACTGTCTTCCAATTCTCGGTACTCTCAAAATTATGACAAACCCCCACTTGCTCTCTCTCCTCATTCTTACACACACAAATTAAAATTTAAATTAAAAAAAAATATTTATTTACTTATTACCATAGAAATAGAATAGACTCAATAATTACTTAAAAAAAAGAAGAATAGAGTCATTAATAAATTTGTGGCTACCTAGTATAGTATAGTATTGAGTATTTTTCAAAGCTGTTTCAATCACTGCGACCCACAGCTTTTCCTTCATCTTTAAGCATTTTTTCCTCTTTCCCATGATGTCTCCTGAATTTTAGAGGTATTTTTAATTTTAACCTTAAATTTTAAATTTATATTTATATGTTTAACCTTCTATTAATGAGTTGTTAATGATTTTATCGCGTATAAAATATTTTTTTAATATATATAAAAGATATAAATGTTACCAAGAAATCTAAACGATTTGAAAAGAAACATAAAACATTAAAGACTATTTATATTGGATTTTACGAGAATGAGTTGCATTAGTAAGATAAAAGATGTGATTTTAGTATCTTATCTGATTTATTTTCTTGTATTAAATAATTATTTATGTAGTTTTATGGTCCAATCTTTATTAAATTTTAGAACACTAATGAAATTTAGTGTAATTAATCACAATTCATAAAAATAGTTATAAAAAGATAAACTTACAACTACTTATATATAATTTAGAGTTAAAATTAAGAACCTTTAAAGTTTTATGTTAGAGTTGATAACATCCTTAAAGGTTAGGGGTAAAAATTGAATTTTAACCTTATTTCTTCTAGTTTTCTAGTTTTTCTTTTCATTTTCTCGTCAAATCTTATCCGATTTCTTGAATGACTTGAAACCAGCCCAGGCTTGGATGACACAGGTGGCTGTTGGGCTAATTTTCATTTTTCTTGGTCCAAATGGTTTATAGAAAATATGTAAGGTAATACCCCTTTTTTTTTATGACCACTTTTTTACTTTTTTAAAGGTCACCTTTAGTTTCAATTGAATGTATTTGCATCAAATTTCTTAGTATATATTTTGATGAACTATTTTTAAAAAAAAAATTATATTTGTGTATATATTACATCCAATTATATGCAATTTACAATATTTTTCTTTTTCAACTAGTTTGAATGTAATATTTAACAAAACAAAATTTTATTTTTCTATTTCCTTTTTAATTCTTATTTGAAGAAATTGGGTGCAGATTACTTCAAAATATGAAATTCACTATTGATCCTTCTGACGATATGTGAATGATACACATTTTGTTCTACTATTTTATCAAAGGTCATTAATTTTAGTAAATCTAAAAATGTAAAAATTGTTTTGTAGTTCAAGACATTTTACAAGTGTCAAAAAGACAGTTTTTCCCTTTGTAATTCAAATTTGGAAAAATTCAAAAACCACCTTTGAACTATAAAAGTTGCACCTTCAAACCTTTTTTTAATGATATCTCTATGGATCGGGAGGGCCCCTATCTCACACTCAACCCGGTTCTTGACCATGATCTTGAAATGTATGTGATGGCTGAGATAATAATTTCTTCATCTATCTCATCCCTTCATACCCTGTTTAGTTTAGGGATGTATTACTCGTCTCTATTAGTGATTTTTAAGAGTCTAATTATACTATTTAAGGTGGTAGTTTAATAAATTATAATTTTTTAGTCCAATTTTAATAATTTATAAAGTTTAAAGGCTAAGTATTACAACTCCTATAGTTCAGTGGTAGTTTATATGTAAATTTTCTTTCAAATTATGTAAGCATATACAGACATGTGAAAATCTAATTCAAGATATTTTTCAAATTAAATGAACTTTAATTGAATGGTATCTATCTCACCAAATAAAAAAAAGGAAAATTCTTTTCATGTCAACATTTGGTTGTTGAGCTATTTAAATCTTAAGAACACAAACACATGTATCAACATTTTAAAAACTTGAATGAAAAGTAGTACTCTTTGAAAAAAAAAAAGATTTATTAATAATTTCTCATAATTCTTTTCCCTATCTTTTCTCTTAATTAGCTTCTAGACAAATATAAAGTTAATTGGGTATCAAATAAAGTAACCATAAAAGCAAAAAAGTAAATTATTAATCTAATAGTTAAAATTAAATAAATTTCTTCATATTTATTAAGTATAACCTAGAAATGATGACAAAATCATATTAATTCATTAAATATTAAGTTCTTAAAAGATTTTAGCTCAATTTTAATCTCCTACATTGGGTAGAAAAATCAGATCATATAATTTTAAACTCACAAAATGGAAATGGAAATGGTAAATTAGAATGAAAAAGCCTTCTGAATTCTGATCTTTCAAGAAATTCCCACCTCTGGATCTAATCAAGTACTTACTAGAAAATGAAAAGAAAAAAAAAACTTGTAAATTTTTTCTCATATTCAATAGAAAATCCAAGCAAATATCATGATAGATTTAATTTATTCTTTACAAAAATCTAAAAAGGCAAAAACAATGAAATTCATATAATTATTAGATATTGAGATTAAAACAAAGAACAAATCATGCTTTAAATGGATAAGGGAAATGACTGAAGTCACATATATATCCATATGGACTAATTTCTGATGAATTCTGGCTGATATTACTCAATCCATTGTATGAATTAGGAATTTCAGCAAATGAAAAAGACATACTATAACTATCATCCACAACACCAGATAAAGAAGAAGATGATGATGAAGAAGAATTGTAATTAGCGTAACGAGCTAGACGAGCTTTCGCCATGGCCAAATCTTGTTGAAGTTCCACCATTTTCCTCTGCAACAAAGCGATGGCTCCGATGCATCCGTAAACGGGGTCTCGCAGCCGTGCCTCGGCCTCATACGCCAGCGAATTCACCGTGTCCTCTCGCTGCTCCTCCGGCACTTCGGTCAGGATCTTGCTCACGTTGCTAGCTCCAAACACTTTGTGGACTTTGGCAAATTTCTTCGGCTCATCGGACCGAAAGTAGGGAGCAAATATACAGGTGGGAGTGCATCTTCTCTTGAGCAATTTACAAGCTGCACAAGAAGAAGAAGAACGAGTTTCATGACAGCCTCTCATAGCTTTAATTCATTATCATCAAAAGGTTTCTCTCACACAAATGTCATCTTCTCTCCACAGGACAAGTATATAACGGACTTTGAATATAATTCAACTGATCAGATATTAATACTCTCTATATCTTCTTTTACTGTAGGTTCGAGTCTCTCCTCATCATTTATTAACGAAAAAAAGATTCTATATAAATCATATGGTTTAACATGTATAAAGAAAGCTGGATTAGAAGTTTTTTTTCTTTTTTGAACTGGCATGGGCCAAAGTTGATTAATTATGATAATGCTTTTGGTAATTTGAAGGAAGGAAGAGAGAGTAAATGCAGTTTAAAGTTGAAAGAGACCATTCAAAGAAAAAGAAGAAACACTTTTAATTGTTGTAGAAGTGGGAATTAAAGAAGATGGGGCTGCATTATTTGTGTTCCTAAGTTAGGATGAGACATCATATTTGATTCATAAAGGAAGATATAGTTTTGATCTCTATAAAGAAATTAAGTTTTATTTTATTATAATGAAATTGTAAAAACAATTTCAATCAGAAAGTTGGGTTTCAGAACTTGTGGAGTGAAAATGATAGTTTAGGAATCTGCAGAAAATAACCCCACCTCAAGTACTTAATGTTTCTTTCTTTTGTTGATAAAAAATATTTCCTTTCTCCTCTCTCTCCACTTCGAAATTTCACTTTCTTTTTTTTTTAGAAATTATAGGAGGAGATTAGAATAATACGGTCTATACTCCTGAATCGTCAAATCTTCATTTTTACTAGGAGAGAAAGACAATTACATAGATCTAATAGTTTACTAGTAATGAATAGTCACGTCCGATAATTTATTCTCTCATCAAATTGTAAATTCAATTGACTTTTCATTATTTATTTGGTGAAACATTCGACTTATGATATTTTATGTCATGTGTCTTTCTAGAAAATTAAGGATCTTATTTTCCTCAATTTGATTTGAACCTTAAATTTCATCTTTCCTATAAACATAGTTAACTACTTGATGTCAAAGGATATCTTGAAAAGTATTTACATTGATTTTATGGGAAAAGATTAAATTTGACTAAAATAATTATTTAACAAAAAAGAAAAAAAGTCTTCTTTATTTATTACATGAGATAAAAACAGTCTTATCAAATAAGATGTTGGGGTAGGGAATGGGAAGTAGACAAAGATGATAATGGTATTCCCAGAACCCACTTGTTTAAAATGGGCGTCGTTTTCCTAAGCAAAGTTTCAATATAGTGAGAGAGTTTCAAATTTCTTTATGATATTTATAAATAGGGTAAAATGCAAATAAGACCTCTATGATCTTTTCAAAATGCATGAACATCCCCCTATACTTTGAAAATGGCAAATGGCATCCCTGTGGTTCCAATTTTTTTCAATTAGACCCCTCCCCTTCAATGTTAATAATTTTGTTTTAGCCACAACTTCTTCGTTTGAACTCCGATTTGGACGATTCAAGATGTTTTGGAATCCTCATTTTAGGCTCTACATAATGTCACTTCGAAACTTTGAAATCATTAATAAATAAAAGATTTTATTAACATCGAAACACTAGGTATGATTGACATCGTTAACTCTTTTGGTTATTGATAATTTCAAAGTTTCGAAACGACGATTATGTAAAGCCGGAAATGAAGATTCCAAAACATCTTGAATCATCCAAATCGGAGTTCAAACGGAGAAGTTATGGCTAAAAGAAAATTATTGACATTGAAGGGGAGGGGTCTGATTGAAAAAATTTGGAACCACAGGGGTGCGATTTGCCATTTTTAAAGTATAGGGGGTGTTTATGCATTTTCAAAAGACCACAGGGGTCTTATTTGCATTTTACCCTTATAAATATAATAATTTTTAAAAAATGATTAAAATTTTATTATCATAATTAGTAAGTGACTCACTTATTTTGAAAAAATTAGACCGTTGTAAATTTAGAAAAAATTTCTCTCATGTTATTGATTCACAAAATAATCAATACTAATAACTGATTAACATAGTAAAAATTATTATATATATAAATAACTATAAACACTGACATATTTATAAATATTACATAAAATTATGTTATCAATTGAAGTTTCCCTTAAAAAATATTATTATTATATATAATTTATAAAGATTATATATCTATATAAATATTAGGATTTTTTAAAATAAATATAGGCAACGCTTAGGGAAAAGAGGGAATTTGGAGAAATGATTGGATTGGTATGGTGGAGCTTGGAGAAATGGGCCGGCCCAATAATTTTCTCTCTCATCTTTCACTTTTATTATCAATGTTTGATATTTGTGTGGTGTGGCTCTCCTCTTTCTTTGTTGCTTTTCTCCCTTTCCACTAATTTGAAATTTGATCATTAAAGTAGGACCCATTTTTTGGATTGCATTTGTACGATCCAACATTTCAGTAGGGCCCATAATAATTAAGAGAGATAGAAAGAGAAATGAATTTGGGCTTCATCACGGGCTTGAACTTTATCAATATTGGCCTTGTTTTTGAAATTGGGCCTTTTTAGTGAAATCTCAGCCCAATTGTATATAAACCCATAAAGGAACTTCATAAATTCTGGAAAATAGTGTCTCAATTTTAGCACAAATAACTAACCACAAATCACTACATTTGTAAATAACGTAAATCATCATCATGAAAATGACAATTTATGAAAAAAAATCTCACCGCTAATTACAAATTATGTCTATAAAAAATGTTTTTAATGTGGGTATAGTTTAAGTAGTTTGACACTTAACTTTTTTAATCGAATATTGGAATCTTCCCATTCTAATAGATATAATTAAAAAGATGTATAGAAAAAATCCAGGTCATTACGTACGTTAGCTTATTCAAATAACAAAAATAGACCAATGACATGTATGAAAATATTAGATTGAGAGTCTTACGAACGTGTCTTAAACATTCTGCCCTTCATTGCAATTATGTATCAATTTTTTTTTTAATAACTAAATTAATAAACTTTTATCTTATTAAGATTATTGGTACTCATCTAATGTTACATATTGTAATTCACAACTAATGTTGACACCAATTTCTGCTCCACGTTTCAGGACTCTCTAATATATATTTTTTTCATTTCATTTTATTAAATTTTACTAGAATTGCAACCCCCTTTAAAAAAAATTAATTCCAAATTCAGCTTTGTTGGGATTTATGCCCTAGAATTCGTAATTTGTAATAGAATATTTTATGAATAAATAGAAGTATTATTTTAGTGAATTTTGTGCAATTTATTATATGTTGATATTCGTTAAATATTCAAACATTAATAGAAAATTCCAGAGTTACTGATTCTGTAATCTTGACTACTATGAGATATAAAGCGGATCTAGTCGAAGATAGTAACTCAAATAGTCCACAGTAAACGAATATGGTTAGGAAACCTTATTCTGCTAACACTGTTGATGTTGTTCACTGATTTGATCCAAATCATTAGCATGATGTAGATGCAAGTGGAAACATCATATATAATGAGTTTATATAAGACTGGACCAGGATAATAAATCGATTCCTAAATAACATTGTTGATAGAAAATGATTTATAATATCAAATTTACGTTATTAAGATTGATACGTCTTAATCCTGAGTATGTTGTGAACTCACATTAATGAAGTCTTTTCCTTTGATTCGCATAGTTGAGGGTGATCTATTGATACACTCGATAAACTCCCGTTTTGGGGAAATGATTAAATTGGTGCTTGGGAACATTTCTATACAAGATGGCATTCATGACTTTCCTGAAACAAATGAAAGTGTTAGTGCGACACTATTCTAACTTAGGAACTTTAGGTATCTCCCTTGTTGTAATGATTCAGTACTTGAACATGAGGCCTCACCTTCTCACTGGCCCGAGAAGGATCATTCTATACTTGAAAACTATAGAAAAATGTTCATTAGAGAATCATCGGGTACACAAGGATAAACGAGATAATTACAAGGGTGAAACGGTAATTTTGACCCAATTGTAATTATGAGATTACCACGTGAAGGATATGTCAAAACAAACTTAATAACAAATGGACATAACCCATCTATAGTGAGGGGAGTTCAACTTAGGGTTTATAGTGGAATTACCCTAAGTTAATAATTATGATTAATTAATTAATGAGTTTAATTAATAAATCAATAATTATTGGAGCCCATGATCTATAGGTCCATCAGGTCCCTATGCTAGCCCATATATCATTGTAACTAACCATGTTACTAATTTAACTAGGAAGAAATATTTATATTTAAGTAATTAAATTACTTAAATAAGGGATATATTAATTGTTTAAATAAAGAGTTTATTTAAATGGAAATTAATATTAAAATTATTAACTATTTAAATAATGAGTTTATTTAAATAGAAATTGACAATTAATATAATTAATTGAATAATAAGTTTATTTAATTTAATAATAAAAAGAGAGATTTAAATATATTTGTTTTATGAAAACAAATTAGTATTTTGCCCAAAATAATTAATTAAATTGACTTAGTTCAATATTAATTAATATATTGATTTTTGGCATTTATGTATTTAATTAGAATTGATTATTTAAATTTTTTCTAATTTTAAATATATAAAACAAAAGATTAAAAAAAAAGAAAAGATAAAGATAAAAATAAAAATGTTTTATCCTTAGCGCCACTTGTCAAGCATTTAAAAGGAATTTTATTTCCTTATCAAATGAATCTGACGCCATCTTGATTTTTTTATATTTTTTATTTAATTTAATTAATTTGATTATTTAAATTAAAGAAATAAGAGTTCTAATTTGATTAGAAAACAAACTCTTATTTTTCTTATAAATATGAACATTGGGTGCTCATATTTTACACTTGATATTTATCAAAAAGTTCTCTCTTTTAGTCTCGAACCAGTCGGCTTGGTGAAGTGGATTGATGCTGTAAAGAAAACCTAACGGATCCATAATTAATCGTTAATTAATTTACTAAAGAAATTCCGCTAATGTAGTAAATAGTTCCTTCAAGATTTACACTCACAAAATGTGGGTTTTGATTTAAAAAAACATGACCATCCTTAGAAACACGAAAAATAAAAGGGCACAATTTACTTACAAATAGTTCCGAATTTTCTATAATATATTTATAAAAAAAAAATTTAAAAATTAAGACAGATCTAACAAAACTTTTTAAAAATATATGCCAAAAAGTAAATATTGAGTGTATCAATTAATTATTAGTTGATTTATATATTTTTAAAAATAAGTTAATGTTAATCATTAATTCATTATGATAAATAACTATTGATACATATTTTAATGATTGATTTAGGGTATGAATTGAAACAATTAACTATAATAAATGCTAATAACAGATAAATAAATCAAAATTTACTTTATTTTATTTATAAATATTTTTTTTCACGTTACATTTCAAATTGCTACAGTTGAAAATTTCCTAGAAAATAACAGTGTATGAATCATAAAAAAATCCCTTGAAAATTGAACAAATCAAACAGAAAAATTTGGTTATCACCAAAACTTATGAATAATGTGGGCATCCATCTCAAAACCAATTGGTAATGAGAGCCTTAAAGTTTATAAATGTTATGAGTTTCCTACATATTTTCGAGGTGAGATTCTCAACAAAACTAAACTGATTTTCCTCTCTAGATTAATATGGATCATTTTTTTTCAGTATATAGAAGATTTTACTTATAGATTTTGGATCAAATTAGCAATGGCAGAGACTGAATAAAAAAAATCTTTGGAGTCTGAATTATATGAAGAGGGAGATGAAGACCTGAAGCTGAAAATGAGTCATTTTTCTTCTGCTATATCACAAGTTTTATTATTTTCTGGTTTGTCAAAATTCCTATTTATGAAAGTTTTTACATCTTAATTAATTTTGACATTGTTGGTATCACGTTTTATAATAATCTTTCTTCATGGAAAGATCTTCTCTAACATTTTGTTATGTTATTTGTTACTTTTAAGATTTATCATCTTCCATGGAATTACATCTTAGAGGGAGATGATTGAATGTAAAAAATATTGTTTTAATTGTATTGATAAATTTCGTAATCGAATCAAATAAGAAAACTATTGATCTTCTCTACATTTTCTCTTTGATTTTAAATTTAATTCATATTTTTATATATTATTATGCTTCATTTTCATTTTATAATCTTTATATCATTCTACTAGTTTTAGAAGTTTCAATTTCTTTACGCTAAAGTTTATATCATAAGTTAATTTTTATACTTACATTTTTTTTTTACTTTTTGAATAAGTTTATATTGAGTTGGAATAAATTAAAAAAAAAATGAAAACTTACTTTTTGCATTGGAAGATTTTGAGAAAATTGAGATTGTTATTTATATATCCAATACCAATTTAAATTAAATTAAATTATTAATTATAAATATTGAAATTGAAGAGTGGTATATTAAAAGTTTCACCCTAAAATCCCTTCTTAATGTAACTAGTGATTTCTTATTTTATAATTCATGTGTGGTGTAGAAGAATAGAGAAGGGTATTAGATTACATAATCCTTGTACATTTTAGTTACAAAATTAGTTTGAGTTAGTTAAGGCTTTGTAGCTTATTTACATACATGCCATTGCTCTTGTATAAATATCCAAATGATTAATTATCAAGGACAACTTTTCCATTTTATTCTCTCTCTTCTTTTATCTGTTAATATGGTATCAGAAGACTCACACGCGCGTATTCCTTCGTTCTCCCGCCCAAATTTTCATCCTTCAATTTTCTCTTGATTTCATCTTTTGAAATCAATCTTCCAAATCAATCACTCGTTTTTCTAAGTTTCTTTTTCTCAATCATTGAATCTTTGATTCAATTTCTGGTTTTCTTCTGCGAATTTTACCCCATTTTTTGAAGAATTTTCTCTTCAAATCGCCATTAATGGCTACTACTGCTGAAGCTTCCTCAACTCCAGCACTTTCAACCATAGAATCAAATCAAGCTAGTCCTTATTACTTGCATCATTCAGACAGTTCATCAACTGTTCTTGTTTCACCACTCTTAAATGGTGATAACTATTCTTCTTGGAGCCGATCTATGCGATTAGCATTATCTGTGAAAAATAAACTAGGCTTCATCAATGGCTCTCTGCCTTGTCCTGAAGAAGGAAATGCAGTCACACTCTGGCTTCGCATCAACGATGTCGTCGTATCTTGGATTCTCAATTCTACTACCAAAGACATCTCTGCTAGTTTGTTATACACAGATTCTGCACAAGAAATTTGGGAGGATTTGCAGGACAGATTTCAAGAGGATAATGGCCCTAGAATCTTTCAATTGAGACGTGATTTGATGACTACAACTCAAGGAGATCTTTCTGTAAGTAGTTACTTCACAAAACTCAAAACTATTTGGCAAGAAATGATGGAATATAGGCCAAAATTAGTTTGTACTTGCGGAGGTCTCAAGGAATTGAACACATATTTTCAGAGAGAGTATATTCTGAGCTTTCTCATGGGTTTAAATGCATCCTATGCTCACACAATTTCACAGATCCTTCTCATGGATCCTTTGCCTCCTATAAACAAAGCATTTGCCCTTGTTGTGCAAGAAGAAAGAAAGAGAAGCATCAAGAATCCTGAAACTCAATCCAATATGTCTGAACCATTGGTGTTTGCTGCAATGCACACTAAATCCAATTCCTATTCTGCCAATACTCGGAAGAAAGATCGTCCAATTTGTGCTCATTGTGGAAAATCCGGCCACACAATTGATAAATGCTATAGATTGCACGGCTTTCCTCCAGGATTCAAGTTTACAAATAAGTCAAACTCATCTGAAAATTCAGGACCACGAGTTGCACATGTCTCAGCAACAAATTCCAGCTCCACTTGCAATTATGTTCTGTCCAATAATTCCCCAATTTTGAGTTCTAATCAGGTTCAGCAATTATTATCTCTCTTGGCAAATCATCAACCACTTAACTCAACAATGCCCCAGATTGATGCCTCTTCTAGTTCAACACCTATTGCTCAATCTGCAAACATTGTGGGTAAGTGTCTTTCTCTATATGAAATTGATGATGTTAATAAAGACATGTGGATTGTGGATTCTGGTGCAACCCATCACATTTGTTTCTCACGTTCTTCATTTCAGACATTAATTCCAGTAAGCAATATATTTGTTTCTCTGCCAAATGATCAAAGGGTAGAAGTTTCTGCAGTAGGGGATATTTTGCTCAATGATGCTATTTTGTTAGCAGGGGTTTTCTTTATACCTGATTTCAAATATAATATCATTTCAGTCAGTACTTTGTCAAGAGCATCATCCATTCATCTCCATTTTACTGCTACTATTTGTGAAATCCAGGACATATCAACTTTGAGGATGATTGGCAAGGCTGATCTCCTACAAGGCCTCTATATTCTGCATAATACTCATGCTGCTGTAGCTCATTGTGCCTCTATCCCAAAATCATCATCATCATCTCTTTCAACATGGCATGCTAGACTTGGGCATCCTTCTCACAAGATTTTACATTCCTTGCAAAATAAGTTGAAAGTTACTTTACCTTTTCAGAATTCTGATATTTGTTACATTTGTCCTTTGGCAAAACAAAGGAGACTTTCTTTTCCTTCACATAATAATATGTCTACAACTAGTTTTCAATTGATACATTGTGACATTTGGGGTCCTTTTCATACTCCTACTTATAATGGTCATTCTTGCTTTCTGACTCTTGTGGATGATTATACTCGTTTTACATGGACATATCTTATGCAGCATAAGTCTGATGCTTTAATATTAATCCCAAGATTCTTCAAGATGATTTCCAAGCAATTTGATAAGCATATTAAAGGCTTTAGGTCAGACAATGCTCCTGAATTACAGTTTACAAATCTCTTTCATGACCTTGGTGTGCTTCATCAATTCTCTTGTACAGAAACTCCACAACAGAATTCTGTTGTTGAAAGGAAACACCAACATTTGCTAAATGTGGCTAGGGCACTCTTCTTTCAGTCACAAATACCTATCAGATTTTGGGGAGATTGCATACTTACTGCTACATATCTTATAAATAGAACTCCATCCCCTCTTTTAGATCACAATGCCCCATTTGACTTACTTTATTCCAAACCAGTAGACTACTCCTTCTTCAAAGTTTTTGGATGTCTCTGTTTTGTATCCACCTTACAAGGCCATAGAAGAAAGTTTGATCCCCGAGCCAAAAGATGTGTTTTCTTGGGTTATCAACCTGGTGTCAAAGGTTATAAGGTCTATGATCTTATAACAAAACAATTTTCTTTCTCAAGAGATGTCATTTTCCATGAATCCACTTTTCCATTTCATACATCTACTGCTTCTACTACTGATTTTTTTACAGATACTGTTCTACCTACTCCATTGAGCTTTCAATCAAATCCAACTTCCCATCCTATTAATCCTATTTCTACTGAACCAAATGAATCACCACATACCCTTCTTGACCAAACCAATCAGCCTTTGGCCTCACCTTCCTCAATCCCCCCTCGTCGGTCTACCAGAATTACAAAAACTCCAACCTATCTGACTGATTATCATTGCAACCTTCTCAGCAACCTTCCTGTTCCATTACCATCCAATACAAAATATCCACTCCAGTCTGTTCTTTCTTATTCCAAATTGTCCCCCATTCACAAATCTTTTATTCTTAATGTCTCCACCGACTATGAACCTCAATTTTACCATCAAGCGGTTCCTTTTCCACATTGGAGACAGGCAATGCAATCTGAATTAGAGGCTCTTGAAAGAACAAACACTTGGTCTATAGTTCCCTTACCCCCAAAGAAACATGCTATAGGATGTAAATGGGTTTACCGGATTAAATATAAGGCCGATGGAACAATTGACAAACACAAAGCCCGATTGGTAGCAAAGGGTTATAATCAGCAAAATGGGCTCGATTATTTGGAAACTTTTTCACCAGTGGCTAAAATAGTTACTGTCAAACTCCTTCTATCTCTTGCCGCTCAATTCCAATGGCCTATTGCACAAATGGATGTCAACAATGCATTTCTAAATGGCGATCTTTTTGAAGAAGTATATATGCAACTTCCCCTTGGATATAAACCACAGACTGCTGCTACTCAGGGGGAGACATTTGTCTGCAAGTTGAACAAATCCCTTTATGGATTAAAGCAGGCTTCTCGGCAATGGTTTGAAAAATTTTCCCATTCCCTTCATCAATTTGGCTTCATTCAATCTAAGTCAGATTGTTCATTATTCACAAAAGGATCCGGAACAGATTTTGTTGCACTTTTGGTTTACGTAGATGATATTCTTATTACTGGGCCATCTACCACTAGTATTGATTCTGTGAAATCTTATCTTCATGGACAATTTCTGCTCAAGGATTTAGGAAGCCTCAAATACTTCCTTGGACTTGAAATTGCTCGGTCATCCAAAGGCATTTTTCTATCTCAGCGAAAGTATTGTTTACAGTTACTCGAAGATTCTGGATTTTTAGCTTCAAAACCATCTCAATTTCCCATGGATGCAAAACTCAAATTATCTTCTCATGATGGCACAGCTTTATCCAAGGAAGATGCTAGTTCTTATAGGCGCCTCATTGGCCGCCTTTTATATCTCACTATCTCTCGGCCAGATATCACTTTTTGTGTCCACAAGTTAAGCCAATTTATTTCTGCTCCTTCAACTGTTCATCTTGAAGGGATGATTTACTAAATTAGCGGAATTTTATTTAGTAAACTTATTAACATTTAATAACGGATCTATTAAAATCATGCAATTTGTGATAAAACATGTAGATTCATGCTTATATTTTCGAAAATTAAAACCGGAACTTACATTGACTGATTAATGGAGGATCGGTTGGAGGTTTCTTTACAGCATCAAATCCTCAGCAACACCGAATCTTCTATGCTATATCCCAATCGATCAAACGAAATTCGATTGTGGGATCGAATTTTAGAAGAAATTGGGAAAAAGAAAAAAATATTTTCTTCTCAATGGACTAAGGGAATTTCGGCCAAGGGGGGAGAAGGGAAGAAGAGAGAATTCCGAATTTCTAAGGAATTGAATTGTGTGATTTATGAATGACCCAACCCTCCTATTTATAGAAAAATAGGAATCCTAATCACATTAGGATTAATCTATAGAGATAAATACAAAAAGAAAAAAGATTATCTCTTTCCTTTATCTAGCAATTTCGAAAATGCCATAGATAAATAGGAGATTATTTTATTTTCTTTATTTTTATTTATCTTGGGTAAATAAATCTATGTAATTATTTTAGGATATAATTCAAGCAATTATCTCTTCCCAAAAATACATATATAGCCGAAAATGCATATATTAATTAATAAATAATTCTAATTTATTTAATTAATTATTTTGGGCCAATTCCAATTGGGTTCATTAATCCAATTGGGCTAGAAATTCTCTCTTAAATTAATAAGTCCAACTTAATTAATTTATTTATTAATTACCATTTAAATAAAATATTTTATTTAAACAATTAATATTTTCTCCCGATTAAATATTATCCAATTTATATTTAATTATTAATTTCCATTTAAATAATTTTCATTATTTAAATAATTAATAATAAATATAATAATTATTAATTTCCATAAATTAATAATTTTATTGACAATATTTTATTATTAATTTAATTAATTTTAATTATTAATTTCGTTTAAATATAATTATTTAAACAATTAATAATTGTTAATTAATTTCAAATTATTAATTACCATTTAAATATACTCAATATTTAAATAATTAATAATGTATAATTAATAATATTTCATTATTAATTTCATGTTTAAATAAACTCATTATATAAACAATTAATAATGTTTATATTAATTACCTGGTTTAAATATACTCAATATTTAAACAATTAATATTGCCTATTTAAGTAATTCACTTTACTTAAAATTTTCATTTCTTCTACTTGATTTCGCGACTACGATATTTGGGCTAGCATAGGGACCGATGGACCTATAAATCATGGGCTTAATAATTAGTCAATTAAGTGATTAACACATAATCGGTTAATTACTTATTATCTAACTATGAATAATTCCACTATAGATTCATAGCTGAACTCCCCTCACTATAGATGAGTTATGTCCATTTAGTTTATCTTTTATTTATATCCGTGATATATCTTTCACGTGGAACCCTCATAATTACAGGTGGATAAATTTACCGTTTTGCCCCTGTAATTACCGCTTTATCCTTGTGTTCCCTTGATTCTCCAATGAACTTTATCTTTAGTCGAACTAGAGATAAGATACTTCGTGATCAATAGAAGTCGTGACGTCACTTGTTCATGTCTCGAATCGAGACATCAAGGAGTTTCCTAAAGTTCCTAAAATGTTTAGGTATCGCACCGATACCAGGTTAATTTATAGGAAAGTTATGAATTCCATCTCGTGAAAATGAGTTCCCATCTACTTATCTAGTCATGTTCCCAAAACAGAGAGTGTATTGAGCGTTCTTACGGATCGCTCTCAACTATGTGAATCAAAGAACATAACTCCACAAATAGGAGTCCGCATTTCACTCAGGATTGAGATCTATCACGGTTGATAAACTTAGTTTGATATTCGATCATTTCTCGTAAACAGTACTAATGAGAAATTTGATCGAATATCGTGGTCCTGTCTTATGCAATCAACATTGCATATGATACTTCCATTTCATGTCTCCCACATGAATGATCAGGATTAGATCATTTGTCTATAAACAAAATGCGAAGCTATCAACAGTGTTACCAGGATAAGGTTCCCAAACGTTATCCGTTTACTGTAGACACGTTTAAGTTACTCATCTCGACTTTAATCCTTTCGTATGACTCACATACTAAGTCGTGATTTCATAAGAGTAACTTAGGGTTTACTATTTGAATGTTTGATATTAATATATTTCCATATATTCCTAATATCGTAAATTGAATCAATCTAGATTATATAAAGAACTTATGTTTATTTATTTAATTTATTCGAAATAAATTATTATAATTAAATAATTACAAGTTCTAGGACACCATTCCTAACACATCTTGCTGCTGCAAATCACCTCCTTCGCTATCTTAAGCGAGCACCTGGTCAGGGAATTCTTTTTAAGCATTCAGCAGCTACACCACTTTAAATTCGGGCCTTTGTGGATGCTGATTGGGGTGGTTGTGTTGACACTAGGCGATCAGTCACAGGTTTTTGTATCTTTGTGGGCAATTCTCTTGTTTCTTGGAAATCAAAGAAACAAATGATAGTATCACGATCGTCAGCTGAGGCAGAATATCGGGCTTTGGCATTAGTCACAAGTGAGCTTGTTTGGCTTCTTCATTTGTTAACTGATTTTCAGATTCCTTTCCATCATCCAGCAACCATTTCCTTGTACATTTTAGTTACAAAATTAGTTTGAGTTAGTTAAGGCTTTCTAGCTTATTTACATACATGCCATTGCTCTTGTATAAATATCCAAATGATTAATTATCAAGGACAACTTTTCCATTTTATTCTCTCTCTTCTTTTATCTGTTAATAAAGGGAAAAGAGTATTCCTTATATATATATATATATATATATATATATATATATATATATATATATATATATATATATATATATATATATTATATTAATGATAAGAAAAGAGTAACCCCTATTCAATAAGCTTACTAATCATCATTGAAAAAAAACTAGTAATTACACATCATACCAAAAGAATTAACTTAAAAAACACCTCATTAATCAATTCTTATATTGTCAAATATTAAATCTTTATTGAATTTCATGAGCATCAATAAAAGAAATTTACAATGGTTGTTTTCCACACTCCCTTAAGATATGTCTCAAGCTGGTCTTCATCATTTTCTTATTTGCCTATAAACCCACTTAATGAAGAGTATACATAAATTACATTTCTATTATTTTTCTAAGATTTGGTCAGGATTTTGAAGAATAACGTCGGCATTTGTTGTACTAATATCATGGATGGTAAACCTTCATTTTCTGGTAGCGAATCTAGAATTATGAGATCGGTCACAAAAATTACAATACCTAATTTGTTTTACTACATATTTTCGTTTTTTTACTTCATTCACATTATTCTTATCCATATGCACGTTATCGACCACATAGAACATCATATATATCTACGTCTCCTTGGGGCCTCTATACCACCACAATCTCACCCAAATATGACATTTTTTCTTACACGCTTTATTAAATTTGAGGTATCCAATTAATATATAATTAGAAGTTTGAGGGTACAATTATCAAAACTCTTATAGTATATGTGTAGTTTTAATAAAATTTCAATTAAAATATAGATACTAATATGGAGATTTTCTTTGAAGGAATAAAATCAAGTAGTATGTTTATATCAAGGGGGTTGTGTAGATAGAATGAAACAAAGTTCAATGTAGCTCTCTTGAATTATTTAATAAAAAAATGTGATGGCAGTAGGAACGGTATGCATTAATTTAAAAGTTTAAAACTATATAAAGATTAAATTAATACGATAAATAAAAATAGGGACTAAATTGAAAATTTTAAAACGATAGGGGGCTTAATTAAAACAACCCCCAAACTATATAGACTAAATTTATGATTGAACCAATTTTTATTATCCAATTAAATAATTGCTCCGTCCTGACAAATCACCATATGCGGAAAAGTTATTAATCGTGCACAAAAGTGCAGCATGCATTTGAAAGAATTCGGATTTTGAACTGTCAAATGTTCTAATCCCCTCATTCCACAACTCATAAAACTCCTTAATCAAAGGTCTAAGAACACATCAATATCTTGCCCCGGTGATTTTGGTCCGGGAATAAGCAATGACATAAAGAAACTAGATTCTTTCATACACTTCTAAGGAGATAAATTATACGGAATTAACATAACTGGCCACATGCTGTAAGATGTACTCATGTTACTAGAAAAATTAAAACCATCTGATGCTAGAGCCAAACACACGTTTCTTGGATCAGACGCAAACCATGAATATGTTCAGTCAAAATGTCTCCATCCTTATGCATCTAATGGATGGCGAAGCACATCATCTGTTTCCATCCTCTTATCTTTATGCCATTGCATATCAGAAGCGGTGTGTTTAGAAGAAAACATACGTTGCAACCTACGCTTAATTGTGAAGTGACGTAATACTTTTTTGAGGAACTTTCTTACCCTTCCCATTAAAAACCTCTTTATATCTTGATTCTCCACACACCAGACAATGCTCACAATTAGCAAACTCTTTCCTATATAATACACAATCATACTTGCATATGCGTGAATTTTTTCATAACCTCAACCCAAGCCACTAAGCATTTTTTTACTAGAGTAATATGACCTCAGTAATACAGAGTCAAGTGACAATGCTTCTTTCAAAAGTTTGAGAAGCATATCAAAAGTTGCTCCATTTGTTCAAAATTTTTATATGCATCAGTTTCACGCAAAAATTTAGAGCAGAAAATCTTGTAGACCCGAGGTAAAATTCTTTTCCAACTTCACTTAATAAATGTGCTAAACCATTATCTGTGGATATATCATTCTCCACATTCTCATGTACCGGGCCTCGTATCTCCTGAATAACTTCATACATTTCACCCGCTCTCACATCATCAAAATGTCCCTCTAAATTCTCATGAACTTGTGATGCACTTCCGACATAACTCGTGAACCCCCTAACATCGGCTTGTTCTATTAATATACAGGTGTCTCTCTACACTATCAATTTGCCCAAATACAGTGTTCACACATTTCATACAAGGACAACGAACCCTCCCATTTTCATTGACAACGGTCCTCGCTACCTCTAAGAAAGACTTAATACCCTTGACGTATTCGGTACAAAATCTGTCTCTAAGTACTATCCAACTCTTGAACCATAACCCAAGAAGTAATAAAGTTAGGTTGCTACTTAACGTAACTTAATAAACTAATTCTAAACAATGACTATGGTAGGTAAATAGAGATCCATAACAATAATAAATGACAAGTTTATATGTGTGGCTAACTTTGCTGCAGGTTAGCAACACCCAAAGTTTATGCATGAACAATGAAATAAATTATAACATATTATGTATGGCTAACTTTGCTGCAGGTTAGCCACACCCAAAGTTTATGCATGAACAATGAAATAAATTATAACAGATTATGTGTGGCTAACTTTGCTGTAGATTAGCCACACCCAAGTTTTTAACAATTCTAAAATATATATATATATATATATATATATATATATATATATATATAAATAACAACTATAATATAATAGTCTATGATAATTAAGTCTAATGAGTACTTGAAAATGTACCTATTATTGCTCGCCATGTTCGTTGTTTGCCAAAATATAATTAGTTTATTGTGAACTACAAATGTCAAAAATAAATAAACAACAATCATAAGAAAAAATAACAATAAAAAATACAAATTAATTTTGATCAATTTGAGTAATTCTTAAAAAGTTTTGTCATTCAATTAATTGAAAAAACTACATTTAACTCAACGAAGATTTCATATAATTAAAACCAAAATAACATTTATCTTCAAAAATGTTAATTTTCAATAAAAAAAAAAGTGTTTAAATTTGGTTTAGTTCTTTCATTGAATATTCATCTTGCATATGGAATACAAAATTGAAGAACAACCTTTGAAAAATCCATTTGTAAAAAATCATAACATAAATAAAGTATGGAACTCACATCAATAACTCAAATTAAACACATCAATACAATCAAATTTTAATCATTTGAGCACTAATTATTGTTTTTAATAAAAAATTTAGCTACCGCCGAAGAGATGTCGAGAAGACAGTGGGAATGCGTTTAGGAAAGAAAAGAGAAAGGAAAAGAAAATGGGAAGGGGAAGAGGGCCACGGGTTAAAACCCAGAGTCAAAGCCGGCGAAATTTGGAAGTTCGCTGGTCTTGCCCCACGAGACACGTGTCTCGTTTAAGTTACAAAGCCGGCGAAATTCGCCAGTTTTGTTTATTAAATTTAAAAAATATATATACTAAAAGCCGGCGAAATTCCATATTTCGCCGGCTTTTCACAGAGCTTTACCGGCGAATTGAATTTCGCTAGGATTACTTCGCCGATAATGCCTCTCTTTTTTGTAGTGATGTGTATATATATATATATATATATATATATATACAAAGGATTTCTCATAGAATTTAGGATCAAATTAGCCATGGGAGAGACTGAATAAAAAAATATTTGGAGTCTAAATCAATGAAGAAGATCTGAAACTAATAATGAGTCGTTTTTCTGTTGGAAATGTGTGTTTTTTTGTAGTGATAGTCTAGAATTATAAGATCGATCACAATAATTTTTATACGTAGTTTTTGATATGGAACTACGGTCGTACATGCAAATTGGAATCTTAACCCATTCTAGCAAGTTGATTTTCAGTAATTCCGCTATTTGTTTATGTTACGGTTGCTCGAGGAGAACTTTTTGGCGGTGAAGAGGTATGATCAAACATTTTTTTATGATTATTTTTTAGAAAATTTGAAAAACGCGGGATAAGATAATGGCAAAGTTTCAACGTAGAGATTGAGAGTTACAAATTTCTTTATGATATTTATAAATATAAATAATTTTTAGAAAATGATTACAATTTTAATTTATTTATGGGGCATGGACTCAAATGACACATTTTATAAAACTAATTCCCTAACTAGCACCCTCTTTTCAAAATTCCCCAAATGACATTTTTTCTAATAGAACAAAATTAATTGTTTTCATTAAATTTACAAAAATGCCACTCATTTATTAATTCACTATATTTGTTCTCTTATTCACTATTTAGCGAATTAAAATATGAACTTTATTAATTCACTAAATTTTCTCTCTTAGTCAATAATTTAGTGAATTAAAATTTGAGTTTTATTAATTCAATAAAATTTCTCCCTTCATCAATAATTTATTAAACTAAATTACTACATATAATCGAGATACTTCATATTGATTTTAATTCAATAAGTAATTGAAGTTAATAAATTATTGAATAACGGTTTTGATTTTGCCTATAAAAAACACATAAAATCTCAAAACTTTCAGCAAATAAAAATCACATTCATTTACACTAGTATGCAACATCAATAACCAATATTAGTGATTATAAACTTGAAATACAAAATAATATTTTCATATAGAGGTAAGATAGTATCAAGATTTCAATTCAATAATTTATTGAACTCAACGCATTAAATAATTGAATCGTAAATCTCAACAACAAGATCCATTTAAACCTACATACATCAACAATTCATTAAAATTTATAACAAACACAAAAAAGAATTAAAAAAGGGCATTTTCTTATGTCCTTATTTGGCCCATCTTCACATTTTTTTTCTTCTTTGTTTTCTTCTCCAATTCACATATACCCTAGCACATGTATAGCAACAGTGCAAAATAAAAAGTTCAATTTGCAGAATAAAATAAATAAGTTTAGTTCAATAATTTAGTGAACAATATGGTATAAGTTATTGAACTGTATAATGAAAAACTAAATTGACACAAAAAAGGGATTTAGGATGAAAAACTATTTTAAAAACTAAAATGACAGAGTTTACAAACTTTACTGAAACCGACCAGTAAGAAAATTCATAAAAAAAATGAACCAGAATCGGAATGGGCAAGGTTACGAACCGAACCGGTATGTAATCGGCTCCCTTTAATTCACTAAATTATACATTATAATTTAATTCACTAAATTATTCCTTTTTATTCACTAAATTATTGAATTAAAATCAATATTAGGTATCCCAAATGTCCATTATAATTTAATTCACTAAATTATTCCCTTTAATTCATTAAATCATTCTATTTAATTCACTAAATTATTGAATTAAAATCAATATTAGGTATCCAAATATACATTATAATTTAATTCACTAAATTATTCCCTTTAATTCACTAAATTATTGAATTAAAATCAATATTAGGTATCCAAATATACATTATAATTTAATTCACTAAATTATTCCCTTTAATTCACTAAATTATTGAATTAAAATCAATATTAGGTATCCCAAATGTACATTTAAATTTAATTCACTAAATTATTCCCTTTAATTCACTAAAATATTCTCTTTAATTCACTAAATTCAATATTAGGTATCCTAAATTTACATTATAATTTAATTCACTAACTTATTCCCTTTAATTTACTAAATTATTTCATTTAATATGTTAATTATGTGAACTTATTCTATTCAATAATTCAATAATTTATTGAATTAAAATCAAAATTATTTTAATTCTTTCTTACTACTTCCAATTGGTTAGCCTATTTTCATTTGTTTTACCAAATTTCTTAGTAATGAGACACAGAAAAGAGGAGTTAGATATTATATGACATCCATATATTATAACAAATCAAAAATTTTACACAAAGAACTAGTTTATTAAAAAAAAAAATCAAGTCATTCCCAAGTAAAAAAAAAAAACTAAATAACAAAGTTTGACAAAAAAAATTGACCTTGGGTATGAATTGATTCATGTCTCATCGTTCGCTTGTCAGTTTTAATTCAATAGTTTATTGAAAAACAATTTTAATTCAAAAACACATATGATCTACATTTCAATATAGCACTTCAAATTTATTAACTAAATTATTCCCTTTAATTCACTAAATTATTCCATTTAATTCAATAACTTATTGAATTAAATCAATAAGGGTATTTCATTTATTGGGGACTTTATCGAATAGGAAGCCGGCGTTACAAAAGTTGTGGCGATGAAGCCTTTTGGGGTTTGTTTTTATTATAAAAAAAATTAGAAGTAAGAATATATAACAAATGTGAGTTTAAGCGTTTTGATTTTAATTCAATAAGTTATTGAATTGAAGATAATAAACTATTGAATAATGGTTAATAATTTAATTCACTAAATTATCCTCTTTAACTCACTAAATTATTTCATTTATTGGGGACTTTTATCGAACCATTAGCAGGCATTCCAAAAGTGACGACAATGAAGCTTTTGGGGTTTGTTTTGATTAAAAAAATTGAAAGTAAATTATTCTATTTAATTCACTAAATTATTCTCTTTAATTCACTAAATTATTCCCTTTAATTCAATAATTTATTGACTTAAAATCCGAGGTTGTAAGATAGAATTTGGGCAATTGGAGTCGTTTAATGTAGTACAATGAAGCGTGAAACTCTCAACAATAATTTCAAAAATATAGTCCCTGACCAATAAATTAAAAACTGACACTAATTTTTATTGCAAACCTCTTTAATCCATCACAAATTTTAGCTCAAAAACCAAATGAATTAAGCAATCGTTGTACATCCTCGGCTCCACTTTTATGCGGAAAAAAAAACCCTCACAAAACCAACATTTTTAATCGGTAGAAATTAGTAAGCTACATAAATCCAACATCACATGATGTCTAACAACGATCACAATATTTTCACAAATGTTCATATGTGAATTTCCATACACTCAAAACATTATGCCAAAAAGTTCGTCATTTTTTTAACTATTAAATCAACCCAAACTTATATATATATCTTAAATTAGAATCAAGCATAAATAACACACCATGATCAAATATGGATTTCCCCACAATCAAGCATAAACAAACACCCCCAAATGTAGCTATCTATAGTGAAGCTGGAGTTCTTGTTCTAGCTATGGCGTGTCCATTGTCAGAGTGAAGCCGCCGTAACTCTTGCTTTGTTGGAATTTGAATTTTGCAATCCATTTTGGCTTGGAAGAGGGTATGATGGAATCTTATTCATCTCCAGTAATAAACAAGCATATCAGTGTTGAGAGGATTTGTCTCCATCTGGTGTGTTGCCAATAGTTTAACATTTTTTTGTGTGTTAACTTAAACATTTTTTTGGTGTTTTACTTTTCTAAAAAAAAATCCCATCATGCCCAAATTTCCCAAAATAAAGTTAAAAAAAATGAACACCAAACGACGAACAACATACCCATATCTTGATCCCTCAGACCCATCATCTTCATAAAATCAAATAGAAAAGAAAACGCCGCTCTTTTACTCTGAAACGATACCCATATACAAGAACTTGATTTTTATTCCCCTTGATTCTAGATTTGTATCATTGTCGTTCTCGCATTATTCGTCTTGATTCATGTTTAAAAAGAAAAATCATTTTCCAGAGTTTGAATCCATCTTTGTATCCAAAATAATTTTTTGATCCCGTTTGAATCCATCTCTAGTATCTAAAATAATCCATCTCTGTACTCTATTTCAATAACTTGGCTCTCTATTATTTTGCAGATCTGTGATTATTCCGACCCAAACCACACAAGACCGTTCGAAAACAAGGATTTATCTCCTTTTCATAACTTCTTCTTTCTCCTCTGTATTTTCAAGTTTGTTGTTTCTTCTTTCGATTTGTGATTAACCAAACCCAAAGCAGGATTTTCCTTTTAAAATTTCCTTTCACTTCCCACATGAGTTTCTTCGTGAGATATTTGTTTTATGTTTTTGAATCTCTTTCTTCCCATTAGATTCTGGACTTTATCATGCGATCAATTTCAGTTTTGAGATCTCTAGAGGTAGAGGATGAATCGTGAGATAGGAAAGAAGAAAATAAGGCTTGGACAAAATATGCTATTTGGGGAATAAATTGAAATTGGAGCTATTAGAGACATTAGTCCTATAAAATATGTCATTTGAGGCAATTTCTCTTTATTTATACATCACTAATTTATACAGAATCAATATCTAAATCTATTATTGATTTATATAATTTGTGAGTATATCACACTTAACCGATCATTTATCATAATCGAAAATTGACAGGCTTATTTTTTAAAAATTCAACAATTGTAAATTTAGTAAAATTTTCTCTAATGTTCATAAAAATACCAACTCTTAAAAATATTTATAAATATATCAAATTATGATCTTGTGAATGAATGATTAACATTGAATTATATATGTTTAATCATTGATTCACAAAATATAATCAATATTAAATACTGATGAACATAATAAAAAATTATTATATTTATAAATAACTATAATCATTGACATATTTATAAACATTACATAATCCGATACCTAATGAAATTTCCCTTAGAAAATATCATAATTATAAATACATTATAAAGATTATATATCTACATAGATATTAGAATTTTTTTTTTTTTTTTTTGTTTTTTAAATAAATAAATAAATAGAGAGGGAGAGAGGTTAGTACGTTGCACGTTTAGGGAAATAAAAAGAGGGAATTTGGAGAAATGATTGATACGGTGGAGATTGGAGAAATGGGCTGGCCCAATAATCTTCTCTCTCTCCTCTTTCACTTTTATTATCAAAGTTTGATATTTGTGTGGTGTGGCTTACCTCCTCTTGCTCTGGTGCTATTCTCCCTTTCCACTAATTTGAAAATTGATAATTAAAGTAGGACCCATTTTTTGGATTGCATTTGTACCATCCAACATTTTAGTAGGGCCCATAATAATTAAGAGAGAGAGAAAAGAAATTGGGCTTCTTCATGCGCTTCAACTTGAAATTTTATCATAAATACCCCTTAATGAAGTGTGGTTTTCAAAACTACCCTAAGAAAAAAAAATAGTTTATTTTCTACCCTTAATTGGTAGTTTTTATATAGTTAGTTATAGTATCTCACCAATCAATTGTAGCCACTTATCAATTTTAGGGTAGTTTTGAAAAGTTTAAAAACATTAGGGTACTTTTGATAACTTAAATCATAAAAAGGGTAGTTATGAAAATTACCCCTTCAACTTTATCAATATTGGGCTACTTTTAAAAGTTGACTTGAAATTGGGCTTTTTATTGTGAAATCCAAGCCCAATTGTTTATAAACCCATAAAGGAACTTCAGAATTTCTAGAAAACAATCTCTCTATTAATAACTAACCACAAAACACTATATTTGTAAATAACGTATATCATAGACATAAAAATGATAATTTATTAAAAAAACTCAGCCGGCTATTTACACACTATGTCTATAGCAAAAGTCGTCATCTATTTCTTCTTAATTGCAATATAAAACCTTATTGTAAATTCATTTTTTCGCGTCATTTAATATTATTATATATTTATATAATGTCATATCATCAAATTACATACCACATAAGTTTTGTGCTAGTATCCCAGACGAAAAAACACATACAAAATGACTAAAACGAAAAGAATTATAAAATTCAGGGGCCAAAAAATATCACATTTAAAAATTTAGAGACGGAAATAAACTTAAAAGAAAGTTCATGGACTAAAATGATACTTTACCCTTATAAAAATATTACAATCGTAAATATTACAATTTTTTTTTAAACTAAGTGATAAAAGTAAAACATGATTAGTTGAAAATTGGAATGAGCGTATTTTTGGTTTCTGCATTCAAAACTTTCACATCATCGGCTCAAATCCTACCATACAGAAAATAAAAGAGACATAATTCTTCAGCCTATGGTCCCAAGGCCGTTCCTAAAAAATAAGGGCCCAATGCGATATATAAATTTGAGATTCTCTATCATATAATCTCTAATATGAAAAAATCACAAATTGAACTTTGAATTTATGTTGAGATCGAACTCAACTCATGATAGCAGAGAACATAGAGATATTGTAGGGAGAAGGTCAGCCAGCGCGACTTAGAATAAATTCTCATTTATATATTACTAATACTAATGTTTTAATTCAAGATTTGGGCCCCATAAAGTTCGGGGTCCTGTTCCGTCGCACTAGTTGCACTATATCTGAGTGGTCCCCACCAAGGACAAAGTATTTCAGCGCTTTTTTTTTTGAAAAAGGAGAAAGGATGAACCAGAATTGCATTGTCTTGTCCGTTAAAAGCGTCCTCTTAACCATCCTACTCCAATCTATTTGGGTTTTTTTCTCTCTATATTTTAATAATAATTTTTTTTTTGACAACATCATGGGAAACAGAAAGGGTTAACACACCAACTAACCTATTTTATGTGAGAATAAGAGCCCATGGCCATGCTTGGAAAAATAAGAGCTCATAGCCACAAAAAATGTGCTAGCTCTTAAATTGAGGAAAAAAGTTACAATTTTACCCTTGATGAAAACTGAGCTGACATGAACCTTTATTGACAACATGGGGAAGTGAAACGAAGTCAGAGATGTCACATCAATTAAATTGAAAACTGAAAAGTAGCGTTTATAGCCAAAAGGGAGTACGTGTAGTACGCTGAGTACAGTGACACAAAGATAAATTCATATAAAAACCAAAATGAAAGTACGTGCAGTACGCTGAGTACAGTGACACAATGATAAATTCATACAAAAATACCAAAAGGCAGTACGTGCAGTACACTGAGTACAGTGACACAATGATAAATTCAAACAAAAATATCAAAAGGCAGTACGTCCAATACGCTGAGTACAGTGACAGAGATAAATTAATACAAAATAACAAAAAATGAGGGAACTTGAAATGTCTTAAATTTGAACATAGTAATATTAGGTGAGATTTGATGGGTTGGAGATGATTGAGGCTGAAGAGAGAGAGGTGCAGTGTACGAAAGAGAGAGAAAGGGAATTGGAATATTCATTACTTAAGGGGTAAATTGGGAATGAAATATAGGAATAAAGTAAATAGCGGCTATTTCTTGATATATTAAAGGAGGTGGCCATCCTTTGATACCACAAGCAAAAAAGTGGCTCTTTGCTCAATTAACTCAAACAGAAAAGCATTAAGCAGACAAATCGGAAAACCAGTTGGGAAGATAATCTCGCCAACAACCGGACACGCCAGAATCCACAGCCTTCTTTGCTAAAAGATGAGCGAAAAGATTGCGACTCCTACTCACATGAGTGAAAGTGATCACCACATCTCTTTTAGACAGAGAAATAATTTTTGACACAATTGAGCCAACTTCAGTAATATCAATAGCTTTACCATGAATAAGATTAATAACTTCCAGACTATCAGATTCGATAATAACCGCCATATTAGACGAGTCAATCTTCTGAATTCCTTCCAACATTGCAGCAGCTTCCAAGAATTTTGGGGAGTCGGACAAACAGACTTCAAGGCAACCTGCCATACGAATAGAACCAATATGATCACGCAAAACCCACCCCAAGCCGCCTTTATTCCTTAAGCAATTTGAAGCTACATCAACATTCAGTTTCAACAAACCTTCCTCGGGAGGTATCCATAGACTATGACAAGGTAAAGCAGGATGAGTTCGAGGGCGTGTATTAACGCCCCTGCTATGTAACAAAAATTCCTCCTCCCACCCAAGAATTTTGTTCACGGAATCCTGGATAAACATCGCCGCTTGATTGAAAATTCTGTTGTTTCTTGAATTCCAAATATGCCAAACTGCTATACAAATTCTTTCTAAGCATTCATTGTTTTCTTCAAACATCCAGTATAAGAATCCGCTGGGCTCCAAAAATGGGTCACAATGAAATTGAGATTTGGAAAAAGACAGTGCCAAATATATATATATATATATATGACATATCTAAAACCATATTGATAGAATTGTTTAACTTTAGTTTATACAGTCATAATGACTTCTATCCATCCATCAAAATTTAATTTTTAGCTTATTTTGCCCCCTCATTTTTAAAAAAAATGTGTTATAATAAAAGAAATTATGACTCGCTCCCCCGAAGACATGTTATGTTTGGGAATATTATATACTAATCATAGAGAGCCTAATACTAAAGTGATATAAGAGAATATAAAATAAAAATGAAACATAATACCTAAAGATGATAAAAATTACAATTAAATAGGCTTCTGATTCTATAAAACTGAAAATTTAAACAGTAGATAAACTATAAATTTTTTAATAAGAAATATTTTTAAAATTTTTTAAAATATATAAAAAAAACTAAATTCATTTCTTGAATTATAATTAAAATTAGAAATGAATAATCTATAAATAAATATATTAATTAAAAAAGAAAAGAAATATATATATATATATATATATATATATATATATATATATATAGATTTAGAACAAATAGTTTATTTTTTATTTGGCAGGATAAATTTTAAAAATAAAGAAGTTAAAAAAAGGGAAAAATACATTTTTGATCCCGAGTTTTAAGTTTGTTTTCTATTTAGTCCATGAATTTTAAAACTCGACATTTTAACCCTATGAGTTTTCATTTAGCTGTCTAATTGGTCCCTGATATCAAAACTCTGTTAAATATTTATGATTAGATATTATTTTAACTATTTCTCTCTCATTTCTTCACCTCTCTTACTCTCTCATCTTTGCCACATCTCCTCCGACTCCATTACTATCCAGAAAACGTAGAACTTAGTAAAACCCAAGAGTTTTGTTCTCTCTCCTCTTTTACGATGATGGTGAGGACCTATCTTTCAGTCTCCACTTGCCTGACTTTACTCTCTCCTTACAGAATAAAATGACTTAAAATGTAGGTAGAATAATTTATAACCCAATTACATTTCTATTATTTTTCTAAGCTTTGGTCAGGATTTTGTACTAGTATCGTTGACATAGATGCCTTTTCTTGTAATATAGAATTATAAGATCGATCACAAAAATTACGAGTACCTAATTTTTTTCACTAGATATTTTTGTTTTTTTTCCTTCATTATTTTCATCCATATTCACGTTATCAACCATAGAACATGTCTCCTTGGGGCTCTATACCACCCCAATCTCATCCCTTTTCTTTTTATTTATTAATAAAATTTGAATAAACTCATGAGATAATTTATTAAATTTAAAATATGAGCTTTTCTAACACTATTAAGTTTGACGTATTCTATTAATATAATTACAAGTTTGTAGGTGCAATTATCACAACTTTTATAATTTATGGATATAGCTTTTATACATTTTTAATTAATGAGATAAATGTAAAATATATCTCTCCACTTTGGGTTATTGTTAAATCATACCTCTGCATTATTTTTTTTATAATAAAATACCCCTGCATTTTAGTAAGGTTGCAAATCACACTCTCCAATCGATTATTTTTAACGAAGTTTAGACACATATATTATACGCATACACTACAAAAAAACTGTCAAAATGCGACCAGAAATTTGCGACCAAACAAAACTGGTAGTTTTTTGGTGACCACCTGGTCACTTTTTTTGAAGGTTGACTCTAAGTGACCATCTGGTCACTTTTTTTTGCGACCGGATCGCGACCAAAAGCAGAAGTAGTCATAAAAAATGGCGCGAAATTATGGCTCGAAAGAAGCGACTAATTGGTCACCTAAAAAACGACCATCTGGTCGCATTATTGTGACTAAAATATGACTTGGTAGCAAAAAATGGCGCGTAATTTTGGAGGGAAGAAAGCTACCAAGTGGTCACAATTATAAGTGACTAAATGGTCGTAATTTTTGTGACCATTAGTGAGCAGTGGTAGCTTAAAATTGAAGGGAAGAAAGCTACCAAGTGGTCACAATTATAAGTGACCAAATGGTCGCAATTTTTGTGACTTTTATTGAGCAGTGGTAGCTTAAAATTGGAGGGAAGAAAGCTACCAAGTGGTCACAATTATAAGTGACCAAATGGTCGCAATATTTGTGACCTTTATTGAGCAGTGGTAGCTTAAAATTGGAGGGAAGAAAGCTACCAAGTGGTCACAATTATAAGTGACCAAATGGTCGCAATTTTTGTGACCTTTATTGAGCAGTGGTAGCTTAAAATTTGGCGGGAATTAAGCTACCACGTGGTCACATTAAAAAGTGACCAGATGGTCGCAAATGCTGTGATTTTATGTGGCCAGTAATATATAAATAATTTGGTGGGATAAAAGCTACCAAGTGGTCACCAAAAAAAGTGACCATGTGGTCGTAAATTCTGACTTGATGTGACCCTGAGCAGTGACACAGGTTGACTCCCCTACATTACCGGTGGATGATCCTCGCATCATTTCTTTGGTAAAGGGACCTGGACGGATAGCAAGGTCGTATGGTGGATACGTTGGTAACGGTTACAGATTTCAAACGAAGGCCCATTCAGTGAACAGGGCAACAAACAACAGTGGTGTTTGCATCAAAGGTCACGTGTTCGGACAAACGAAGACGGTTACTTTGAGTAATCGATGAGATTCTTGAGATTCAATACGCAAGTTCAACGCTAAAACGCATTGTTCGTTCAACCGCACTTGGTTCGAGACAACCAGGCGAGGCGAGTCCGTAAGATTGATCATTTACAAATCGTTGAGGTAAACAAGTCTAAGTATATGCGCATCCGATAGGTTGGTCCTGGCTTCACGCAGGGATTCAAGTTTATTACCTGAACTATCCGATTAATAGACGAGATCCTGGCCATTGGTTAGTTGTTTGTAAAGTTAAACCACGCCAGGTAGAAGAAAACTTGTCCGAGAAAGACGACCATGCAGAGGGAAGTCGTTGCTTTTCAAGAAGATGAGATAAGATGTCGTGCAATCGACGATGGTCGAAATGCAAGTACTCTTCGTCCTTTGAACGATGGAACGATAACATTGCATGATGATGATGATACAAATGCTTCCACTTCTCACGCACGTGACATTGATGCTGAATTTATTCGAGACGATGAATCCGATGAAGAAACAGAAGAAGAAGACTTTATGTGACGGACTTCTTGGAGACGATAATGAATGAGACATTTCGTAACTTGATTATTCACTGTGTATGTGTTTATTAAAACTATTTCTTTAATGAATGATTAAAAAAAATATTAATATTTGTGACCATGTGGTCGCAATTTAACACAAAAGGTGACCACATGGTAGTAATTTAGAAGGGAAAGGCGACCAGTTGGTCGCATTTTTGGAAAAGTATAATTATATTTTTCAAAAAATATAAGTGAAATTACGACCATATGGTCGCAACTGACCTGGTAAATTTAAATTTTCATGAAATTTATGGCGGTGAATTTAAAAATTACGACCATATGGTCGCAAATCTGAGCGATAAATTTAAATTTTCATGAAATTTATGGCGGTGGATTTAAAAATTACGACCGTCTGGTCGCAATTGTTGATAGGACTCGTGATATGACAGCTGTTCTGGGTAATGGTAAATGGGCGACCAAATGGTCGCTGATAACTCTATAAAATAGAGTTATTTGGTCCTATTTTAATGCCTATTTGATAATTATTGGATTGAACTTTGCTCATATTTTGCATACTTTGAATTCATTTTGCATCATTCTTTAAATAACCTTATTTTGGAAAAATTCGGGTTTTTGGCACTTTAAAGTATATTTAGGATTGTTCTTGGCTCTTGGTATTTAATTTTGTCAATTTGAATGAAAGAAAGTCCTAAAAGAATTGCAAATTTCATGCAGGAAATAGGAAAAAAGTGCAGAATTTTGAAAAGTCTTTGTGGCGATCTTGCGAAGACACCGCATTGACACCGGGCGGCGGTCCTGGGCCAAGAAGCAGGATCACGATTTTTGGCCCTAAAAAGTCTCTTTTTGGGCCTGTTTTGCAGATTCTCTTCGGATAAAATAAGCCCATCACTAAGGTCCATCTTAGAAGCAAATTTGGAGGAGATTTAAGAAAAGCCCAAGCCCAAAACAAAGAAAAATAGAAGATTAACCTAGATCTAAAAAGAAAGAAGAGAAGACAGATTGGGAAGAGGGGCTGAACGTGAAAGACAGATTTGGAGGCAGAGGAAAAACGCAGGAGACTTCTCTTCATTTGGGACTTTGTTTGGATCTCTTCTCCTCCATTTATTTATTCTTGCTATTCTTCTTCTTCTTCTTCTTCTCCATTATTAGATTATGCTAGGTTTAGTTTTGATTTTGTTTAACTCTTTTGTTAATTTAGGTTTTGTTATGAACTAAATTTTATTTGGTTGGAATTGATAGATGAATCCTAAAAGGGATTAGTTTTCACAAGCTTTAATAAATTCAGTTTTTATGTTCAATCGATAGTTTGAAATTTCTATCTATTTGCTTATGCTTGATCAACCTAAGTAAATTGCTTAGTTTAGTTTTAATTCTGAAAAGGTTAAAATTGAATGGAAGAATATTGATTGATAGGGGTTAACGATTCTAGAAATTGTTTTTGGTAATGCATAGACATATGTGTTTACACCTTAAGGCCTAAACCAGGAGCATCAAAGCATATTTCTTAATCTAATTTTACCTAGACATAGGATTTAAATTGAATTAGGAATTAAAATCATGTTGGGCTTGACAAAGTCACTTGAATAATTGGGTTTGCTTGCATAAAAAGTGTCTTTATTAATGCGGTTCTTGCGAAGACAACCGCACAAAGATCATTCTGCATTTGTGAATTCTAAGACTTTTTAGGGGGATTCTTGATTTTCCAACCATTCATCTCTACATAGTTTCATCACTTTATTATTCTTGCATATTTTAGGAGTAATTTAAGCCACCTTAGACCATCTTATTTATTTTCCATATTTAATTTAGAATTTAGTCATTAGGATTTGCATATTTTCTTTACTTTAGTTTCATTAATCACATCACTTTCAAAACCACTATTACTTTTTATTTTCTTTAAATTAAATTGTTAAACACCTTCTTAAATCACTAATCCTCGTGGGAACGATATCTTCTTATCACTTTATTACTTGTTAGACTGCGTGCACTTGCGTATCACGATTTCTTACAACAGTCGCTTTTTCAATAAATGCTACCAGATGGTCGCAAATATCTCTAAAAATGCGACCATGTGGTCGTAATTTCCCCAGCACGCTCGAGTTTTCGTTTCTGGTTATGATTACATATTTGCGACCATTTGGTAGCAAAATCGATTTAAATTGAGATCGCTTCCTTCCCCCGTTTCCTTTTCCTTTCCTTTCTCTTTTTCTTTCTCTTTTTTCTTTCTTTTCTCTCTTTCCCCCATTCCGTTCCCCGTTGTTTTTTCCCCGTTCCCATTCCCCGTTCCTACTCTAAACCTAAAAATCCTAAACCTCCAATCCCGGTTTCTATTACGAGGTTAGTTTTCGTATACATTTTAAGTTTTAAGTTAGTTTTAGTTTATGTTTAAATTTAGTTTTACTTAGTTTTAATTAATTAGTTTAGTTTAATTTTGTTAATTTCATTAATTGTAGTATAATGAATCTAATTTAGTGTAATTAATTACTTAGTTTACTTTAGTTTAATTCATCTAATTTTAGTTTACTTTAATTAATTAATTAGTTTAGTTTAATGTTGTTAATTTCATTAAATTTAGTTTAATTAATGTAATTTAGTTTAATTAAGTACTTAGTTTACTTAAGGTTAATTAATCTAATTTCGTTTACTTTAATTAATTAATAAATTTTAGTTCAATTAATCTAATTTTAATTTAGTTTAATTTAATTAATTAGTTTAGTTAAGTTTAGTTTTTATTAATTAATGTTAGTTTACTTTAATTAATTACTTAGTTCACTTAAGCAAATTTTAGTTTACTTTAATTTAATTAATTAGTTTAGTTTATTTTAGTTTTAATTAATTAATGTTAGTTTAATTTAATTAATTTTAGTTCAATTAATCTAATTTAGTTTAATTCTTCATTACTTAATTTACTTTAATTTAATTAATTTTAGTTTAATTGTTCACTACTTAGTTTACTTTAATTACTTCATTTTAGTTCAAGTAATCTAATTTTAATTTACTTTAATTCAAATTAATTAGTTAGTTTATTTTAAATTATTTACTTAATTTATGTTAATTTCATTTACATTATTTAATCAATTTAATTTAGATTATTTCATTAATTAATTAATTTAATTTATTTCAATATTTTAATTACGTAATTAGTATTAAATTAGTTTAGTTTGGTTGTAGGATTATGACGAGCAGACGACGTCCTCCCCAGTCAAACGAGCCTGATGACGCGAGTGACGAGGCGTCTCCGCAGCCGCCATCGCCGCCCCCGATGCGGACTGACTACAG
Organism: Gynostemma pentaphyllum; assembly: GCA_028015215.1. Taxonomy (NCBI): domain Eukaryota; kingdom Viridiplantae; phylum Streptophyta; class Magnoliopsida; order Cucurbitales; family Cucurbitaceae; genus Gynostemma; species Gynostemma pentaphyllum. The sequence goes on along the minus strand of CM051345.1, from coordinate 45,267,106 downwards.
AGGAGTTGGGACGACCTCCTCCTCGATTCGAGTCGGGACTTCTTGCGTACTTGGATCCCCTGGCGGCGGCCATTCATCATCGACGCCTCCTCGCCCCCGGCCCTCCGCAGTAGTTCTAGGATGCTTTCGTCTGTATAAAACGTTTTTTGAATATTTGATATATATATTTTTTATTCTAATTCCAATTTTTTGTTATTAAATTTTGAATATTAATTAAATAAATAATTAATAATTAATTAACTAATTATTGAAATTTAAAATAAAAAAAAATTCTTAAATGCGACCATATGGTCGCATTTTATGTGACCAACTGGTCACTTATCTTCAACATAAATTATGACCAGATGGTCACTTTTTAAGCGACCACCTGGTCGTATTTTGACTGAGTCCAAAAGTGACCATTTGGTCACATAAAATACGACCATTTGGTCACTTTTTTATGTGACCAACTGGTCACTTATCTTCAACATAAATTACGACCTGGTCACTTTTTAAGCGACCATCTGGTCATATTTTGACTGAGTCCAAAAGTGACCATTTGGTCACATAAAATATGACCATTTGGTCACTTTTTTATGTGACCAACTGGTCACTTATCTTCAACATAAATTACGACCATATGGTCACTTTTTAAGCGATCATCTGGTCGTTTTTTCAAAAGGTTGACTTTTTTGAGACCAAACTTTTCTGGTCGTATATTTGTGACTATCTAATCGCACAAATTCTGGACCGACCAGCTTTTTGGCCACCCCCATTTTGGTCGCGTTTTTGGTCGCATTATACACTTAAAACGACCATTTGGTCGCAATTTTCTGGTCGCAAATTGACAGTTTTTTTGTAGTGATACCACGTATTCCAAAACTATTACAAATTTTGAATTTTTTTTACATTCGAGTGTGATTTATAGGTTTTACATATTATTAACATAAGAGTTTATTCTAAAATTTTACACATTTGTCAAACTTTTTTTTTAAAATTATTTTTCATGAAATCATAATACATAATATATGTAGAATATAAATATATCTCAATTTCGGTTAAAATTAATTGATTGAAGGGTGAGATTTACAATTTCACTAAAGTGCAGGGGTATTTTATGGAAAAAATAGTGCAAGGGTATGATTTAACAATAACTCAAAGTGCATGAGTGTATTTTGTATTTATCCCTTAATTAAAATATGAATACTCATATATATATATAATTTGATAAAATCATATATTTCATATACGATTAATTAATATTAACATTAAAAAAGGTTACGTTTTCAAACATAAAATATAAATCATTGAAATGCCTTATTTTTATTAAAACATTTCAGCATGTACAAAACTGGGGTAAACAATTTGATTTACAGTGGATATAATGAAATAATGGATTTTTTTTTTTTTTTGGAAATTTAAGATATTTTTTTATGAGTATTTTTTTTTTAAATGTGAGTTTTGAAAATCCTTTTATTTCTTTTTTAGTTGAATGAATATTATGATTGATTTTGTAAGAATGTTTATTATAAAGATTGCAATGCAATCAAAGTTAAAAATGTTTGGAGGTTAGTAATAGAATATTCCTAACCGTATAGCAATAGCATGTACAACGTCCCACCCACCTTTTGATTCTTTTCCAATAGATGAGGGAAAACTATGTGACGGTTGTATTGTACCCATTGCTTGATTATTAAAACCTCTCTCTTCTCTTCCCAAATGAGATCCACTTAGTTATTTTTATCTTATTACTAATAAATATATGCTTTTCTTTTATTTTAATTTTAATATATATATTGAGAAATTTTATTAGATAACAAGTTTGTAATTTAATGTTAAACAATGATTAATATGTGAATCGATAATTCTCTGATTATAAATATATGTAATTCAATGTACGTTTAAAATTTATTATATTTATATATTTTTTTAAATCATGATATTTTTATAAAAGATTGTAAGATTCCTAATTGATTTATTACTCTATAATTTCATCTCTAATAATTTTTAAATTATAAAAATAATGGCGTATATAATTCATAAGATTTAGTATTATACTTTAAAAGAAATAACTTGGCTCGATCGGATGAGAAGCAATAAGTTAATTTAAATTTTAGGTTTAATTCTAAACAATGAAATAAAAATTAATATTATAATATATAAAATTCATACATACAAAATAATAGAAGGAAACATGAAACATCTAGAAACATTTTTTTTTTTAAATTTAAACCGTTTATCTCCACTTTTTTTATTTTTTATTTTTTTTATTTTTTATCATCTTATGAGATGGGGTGACCCTATTTTATTTGTTTTATATTAAGGTAAATATTTTTAATAAAAAAATAATAAATTAATTTTATGAGGTTAAAAAATAAAAGTAAAAGAAATGAAATGAAATGAAATGAAAATTTAATACAAAATCTTCTATAATCTCTATCTCTACTATATTAAACTGGACTAATATGGAAAAATATTTTTGGACCATTGTGTCCTTTATCAATTTCTAACATCACACCCATATACCACTAATTAATTGTCCACTAATAATTCATAATAATTACAATCACAAATACAATACAATACAATATAATATAATTATCTGTACTATATTAAAAAAAAGTTAGTTACTTCAAAAAAAAATAAATTATATATATGTTTATTAACACAATAATTTAAATGATAAAAAAACAAAAATAAAGTAATGGTTATTTTATCTTACAAACGTAAACATAAAAAAATAATAAACAAAAACTTATAATTCCTAGAACCATTTATAACTTAAAAATAAATTTGAATAAAAAAAAAATATCTTTATGTTGGTTAATTAATCATGAAATTAAAATTAAATTCATTTTCTAAACTTATTTAGAAAAAAAAAATCACATTATACACATAATTATTTAATATTACAATAATATTTTCCCTAACATATCTTATTAAAAAAAATAACTATTACAGTTTAGACCATCCAAATTCTTAAAAAGAAAGTGAAACTTTTCAAATTCTCTATTCATCCCTTAAGAGTAATTAAATTATTAAATTATTAATTTATTATGACAATTTTAGATGTTTGAAATTCTAAAACAACAATTATAAATACCAATATGTGTAGACACCCATTTTCATCCGATGTGTTTTTAATTTAATTTTAAGTATTAAAAAATAAAAAATAAAAAATAAAAAAAAAAAATAAAAGAAGATTTTTTTTTTATTTATGTTTAATTTAAATTTAGTAAATAGATTTTTAGGGTAAATACAATAACATTTTTGTGTTTTAGTGTTTTATTAGCATGAGTAAAAATAAAATGATAAAAATAATAATGTGCCAAATTTGTTTAATTTTATTTGAATTAATTTTGTTTAGAAATAAAAAAATTTGAAAAATATGTTTTAAATGAGAATCAATTTAAACATGGAAAAGATGAATGAGAAATTATTTTTTACGAGTTGTCAAATAAATTAAAATAAAATTTTTGCATGATTTGGGGGTGAATTAAAAAATTGATTTGATTTGATTTTATTCTCATTTATTACTTTCCTAATTTTTATCCCCCATTTGGCTATAAAAAGGACCCCCTTCAACCCTAAAAGACACTCACAATTGATATACGGCCGAGAAGGTAGAAAAGAAAAGAGGTCTGAGTTTTTTTTTATAAAGAAAACCCATACTTTGTCAAAAATTGATACTCACTATTCTCCCATTTGTCAAAAATCATTTGTTATTCTTCTTTCTTTCGCTGTCGGATTTACACTCGTGGTGGATTGCACTGAAAATTCCATTATCATTTACTTTACGGTAAGAGCAACATCTTAAAGCTTTATGTTTATTTGATTTTGTCTTTTTTTTTAAACTTGTCTTTGTGTATATATAGTGCATATTTAATGTGGTGTTTATATTAAACTTAAAAAAAATGTTCAGTTCATGTTTTTTTTTTGTTTTTTTTTGTCTTATCGTTTTATAAGATAAATTTTTTTTTAAAAAAAAAAAGAGAGAAAGGAGGATACAATTATTTTATTTGTCAAATTAAATGATTAAAAAAATTGATTTTCTTTGACATCAGAATTTGGATTTAGCATGTCATATTTACTTATTTCATTAATCTGACCATATTCTAATTTACACATTTTTCTAGCAGTTTTTGTCATGAACTAATTCAAGTTTAACTTAATTTTCATGTTATATATGTTTTATTTGCAACATTTGATTTCATAAACAAATTTTATATCGATTATGTGGTTAGCTAGTTTTTTTTTGTAATTTAATTGATGATTATACTATATTTATATTTTGGTTAAACATGACATATTTTTAATTTTCATCATAATGGTATTAAAATATTTTAATTAATATGATTGATATTTTGTAAATATGATCTTTGTGATTTTACTTTCTTTGTATAAAGTACTATTTTTTTGAATATGTTGATAGATAAGGAATGAAATTAAAAATAAAATAATAAATAAAGATTTAAGATTTAAGTTTAAAAAAATTAAAAAAAAAATAAAAATTAGCAATTTAAATATAGTAATTGGAATTAATTAGGATACTAATTTTCCAAATCATAAAAATTAACAATTTAAATATAGTAATTGGAATTAATTAGGATACTAATTTTCCAAATCATAAAAATTAACAATTTGAATATAGTAATTGGAATTAATTAGGATACTAATTTTCCAAATCATAAAAATTAACAATTTAAATATAGTAATTGGAATTAATTAGGATACTAATTTTCCAAATCATAAAAATTAACAATGAAATTTTAAACATTAATTGGATTTTATTAGGGTTTTAATTTACCAAAATTTTCCAAAAAAATACAAATGATTAATAATATAAGCCTTGAATAAACATTGAAATTTATTAGGATAATAATTGTCCACTTATACCATAAATAAAAGATTTTGTCAAATAAAAAAACTTAAACACAAAAAAAAAATAAACAAATCGTTTTTCGAAAACTCCGACGACAGAATATGGGGGCGTTGGGATACTATGCTCCTAAACATTCTTGAGGTAAGGAATTTTTCTCGGGATACTGAGTTAAATTCCCAACAACATTTTTCCTAATGGCTTTATGCCACTCATACTTATTTAATCATGCTTTATTACTAAAGTATTGATTAATAAAACATGAGACATTTAAAAATAACCAAAAAATAAATTTTGTTTTATAGATAAAGGCTTTCTTTAATAATACATCAAAATAAATAAAAAAAAACAACAATCGTTTTAAAACGAACATAATAGGGTGCTAATACCTTCCCTATGTGTGAATGAACTCCCGAACCCATTTTCAATAGTTAGTAGACTATCCTTAGTTAATGACTAGGTGACTAATCACACCTAATTTAGAAAACCAATGATTAGTGGCGGCTCCCTTTTTATTTTTCCACGTCGCGTTTACGTAGCGACAATATGTACCACTTTTTATGATAGAAATAAAGATGATAGTTATAGGCCGTAGTTTGATTTTATTAGAAAATGGAGGGATCGAAAACTTAAACAGCTGTAGAGAACCTCAAACATTATTTCTGAACAGTAATTGTAACAACCCGAAATATTTCCAAAAACCAATAAGCATAAAACCAACAGCGGAAGCAATTTAAATTCATCAAGTCATTTATTCCAAAAATAAAAAACAAACATTTAGTTTAGACCGGTCATTTCAAAACAAAAACTCCTTAAAAATCAAATGAAATAAACATTGGACTAAGAACAATATTCAAACCAAAAACAGAAGTCCAAAACAATAAATAGTCCCACGACAGTTTTCAAAATAAACATTATTTGTTTTGACCCAACAATAAAGACAAAAACAAACATCGCCGGCGTGTAAAATCAATCAACCACTTCCCGCCACGAATCCATCACTTGCCGGCTTTCTTCTTTCCTTTACCTGAAAAAAATAATGTAGCATCATGAGGCTACGCCCAGTGAATAGAAAATTGTTAAAGGAAGACTTATGCCATAGAGAGGTTTTCCTAAGACTTTAAGTCCATATACGTCCTCACCGACATCCAATAAATCACTCACTCCAAAGAGTCTTAAAGCTTACTTCTAACACCTATAAGTCACCTCTAATCGATTTAGTTTTAAACATAATTTTTCTACAATTTAAAACTAATCGAAAACCTTTCTCGTTAATACCTTTAATCTCCTCTTTATTCAAAAACAAAGAGAGACTACGCCCCTAAGGAATTTAAACATAATTTTTCTACAATTTAAATCCTTTGGGAAATATTCTTTTCCATTGTACGGATGGAATGAACCTGCCCCGTTATGTGTTATTTAAGTTGTGCACACTAAATAAACTCCCCTAACAGCTATTCTTCATTAGACAAGGCCTTGCCTAATGTGAACCTACAACCATATTACCCAAGGTATTTTAAGGTAGTATGATTTTCCACAAACCAATCACAACACTTTACAAGTCAAAAGATCCAACTAACCCTTTGGATCAAACCCCGTCACTTCCAAAAGCTTAACAAATCTAAAGGTGAGACCAACCTAAGCTTATACTAAATCACCCCTTAAACAAATCTTAGGATCTAATAAAATTCTAGGGAAAATTTGGCGGCATAACGGCTATATTTTTCTTAACTCCCAAAAGAAAAATACAACCTGCACATCTAAATAAAATATCACACATCCAGAATTAAATCCAGCAGCAGTAACTATCTCCGCCTAAGCCTAAACTTTCCTATTTGGCACTAACATGAATCGGCATTTTCCTGATATAACACCAAACAATGAAACAAACCACATCAGCTTTAAAATTAATCACAATCAGCCAGCAAAGATAAGAGACACAATTTATGGGTCAACCAAACAACCCCAAACGGTACAATTAATCTCCTTCCTAAACTAAAGTCTTTAAAGCATGCTTTAGATTTAATTTCTTCCAAATTTATACATCATCTCAAACAACCTCTTTATTCACTTTAAACATCCAAAATAAATTCCAAAGTTTGGAGGTTAAACTATTAAATAAAAAGGTAAACCTAGCATGATAAACTTCAACCTTTAACAGTTTCTACTCACCTTAGTTTGCAAAAAAATAAAAATACTCCTTAAGCACTTCTCAACAATTTCGAGCACCTGAAACACCACCTATCCAATTTTAAAATACATCCAAAAAATTTACCCAATCATACAAGGATGAAAGGACGGGGACCCAAGGCAAAAAAATCAAAAATTGAAGCAAAGGCGGAAGAAGAAACTGCTGCGCATCGCTGGCGATGAAGCGTGCCGCTGCACCCTTCTGGTGTGGCAGCGGCGGCGCCGCCGTATCAGCGGCGGCACCGCCCGATCGGCGGCGGCGGCCGCCTTTTTTTTTTTTTTTTTTCGTCTCCTGTGTCGATTCGTGTCGATCTTAAATAAGGGTTAGGGTTTTTCAAAGAATGAACATTTAAAGAAGAATTTAGAATAGGAAACCTTACCTTAAACCAAACTTGAAGGAAAATCTTCCCAAACTTCTCCACCCCCTCACCAAGAAAACCCTAGGAAGAAAACCACACCTAAAAATCAAAAGATTGCGAAATGATTAGCCAGGAGTCGATTGATTTCACCATCAATCGATCAAAGGAAGAGATGAAGGAGGAGAAGAAAACCTACCTTTTTCTTCTGCCTAGGTTTTCACGTGAAAACTGAAAGATGAGATGTCCTTTTTTTTTTTCCCCTTCCCTTAAACGCCTCTTCGTTTTTTTTTAAAAAAAAAAAATCAATTTTTATTAAATAAATATCTTCCCAAAATATTTAAGTCTAAAGTTAATTTGAAAATAACTCTTAATAATAAGAATTAAATTTAAACACCTTATCCTTAAATCTTTTATGAAATCAATTAGGAAATTTTTTTTTTTTTTTTAAAAAATTAAAAACTTACCGAAAACCCGAGGCGTCACAGTAATAAATAGGTTGGTTGCTAAAAAAAAAACTATAACTATGGCTTACTTAAAACAATAAAAAAAGATTTAATTAAGATAAGAAAAAAAGTACAATTATGGCTAAATTATTGCTTTCTTTCTCTTGATAATTTTTAAGGCCTAAATTGGTATAAATTATTTTCATATTTTTCGTTTAAAAAGCTCTTGCACATTATTATCAATTTTTGAAATTTCAGAATATTACACATAATTATTCGATTAAAAAATATATATTAAATGTTACTTGATCAATTACAAAATAAAAAACGGTTGTTAATTGGCATTCTTAATTAATTAAGTGTGTGAGTTGGTTTTTAAAATAAATTTAGTTTAGAGTCTTCCCCTTACCAACAAAACCTTTTGGTTTTCTCTCATTTACTATAAATTATAGGTGGAGTTATTCATTGGTTGTAAAATAGAGAGGAAAGTTGAGACTTGGGTTTGAGGCAAGTAATCATACTGAAGTTAAAATGTTAACACATGAGGATTAGAGATCAAGCCTTTAATTTTACCAGAAGAGATTTTTAATTCAACGGTCCATAAAATCTTGGTGAATAGAGCTTTGTCAAATGAAGAAAATGGTATATTTGAATGGAAAACTCTCTTTTACCTCTGGTCATAGACGATTTCCTCGAACATTGATGATGGGTATATTTTTTTTTCTCTTATTTTGTTGTTTTGTATATTTTGTTTATTTCCTATAAAAAAATAATAGTAATTAAGGTGTGTTTTTATATTCAGTTGACACCGAACTACTATAATGAGAAGCAGAGAGTGATATTTCTATTTGGCAAAAATAGATTTTCCCCTTTTGATTTTTTTGTGTGTTGAAATGATTTTTTTACAAGATGATGTGGGTTTATAATTGAAATCATTGGTTTCATTTTATTGTTTTACCGTGTCAAGTGATTTTTTTTTTTTTACTTTTCAATTGATTTACTTAGTAGACAAGAAAAAAATTAAGAAACTTTAAATATAATATACATCAATAAAAATTGTAATTGATATATAAAAATTGTAATTTTTTATAAAAAAAATTATAATCACTTGTAAGATTATATAAATATTTTGAATTACATATTTACATATTAAAAGATTTTCCCATGTTTTATTAAGTGGTTGATAATAACTAGATAATTAATTTCAATAATTTGTACACATGAAAATGATTACGCACAATAACTATTTTTTTTTTAAAATTATAATCACTTGTAAGATTATATAAATAATTTGATTTACATATTTATATATTAAAAGATTTTCCCATATTTTATTAGGTAGTTGTTAATAACTATATAATTAATTTCAATAATTTGTACACATGAAAATGATTATGCACAATAACTATATGACCGGTTTGACAAAATAAATATACAAGGCTCAAATTCATACAAAACAAATCTCATGTGTTCATAAAGTGGTTGATATATATACTTAATTCAAAAAAAGAAAAGTGACTGATATACTGATTTGCATGGGAATTAGAACACATGAAAATAGAAGAGGCTTAATCACATTAAAAAAAAAAATCCCTTAATAATAAGTTATATATATATATATTCTAAGTGCTTACAAAACAATTAATTAGAGTTTGAAAATAAAAAATTAACCAACAAGTGTGCTTCCTACTTACATAACCTTAACGTCCCCAACAAAGTATGATCTAGAAACTAATAGGTTTGTAACTTCTACAATTTAACATTTAATAGAAGAGTTAAATGCACCAGTGACCCCTGCACTTTCAGCCATTCTCAATTTACACCCCTACACTATCAATTTAGTATTTTTCACTCCTACACTTTCTTCCTTTCAATTTCTGTCCAATAAAAATGTTAAAGTTAACAGACCTCTTTTTTATAATTTTTTATTCTAATGGGTATATGTGAAAAGACCATTATAATCCTCAATAAAACTAACCTTCCTTAGTCAAAATAACCCAGTAATTCACCATAGTTAATGTCAAATTGCTTCCTGAAGCGACTCATGAAGAAAAGGAAATGAGGAAAGCCATTGAAGAAGAAAAAAAAGTGATTCATGAAAGATTGACTTTCTGAAGCGAAGGATTGAGGAAGAAAAGCGAGCGATTCACGAGGGTCTTCATTATTCTTCAATGGCGAAAGGAAGGCAGCGATGGAAATCGTGGAGGAGAAAAAGTCTGTTAGCTTCATTTTTTTTTCTTCAATAGCTTTCCTTGTTTCTTTTTCTTCGTAAGTCCTTCATGAAGTAATTTGACATTAACTATGGTGAATTACTGGGGTTATTTTGACTGAGGAAGGTTAGTTTGACTTAGGATTATAATGGTCTTTTCACATATCCACAAGAATAAAAAATTATAAAAAAAAGAGGTCTGTTAACTTTAACCATTTTATTGGACGGAAATTGTAAGGAAAAAAGTGTAGGGGTGAAAATACTAAATTGATAGTGCAGGAGTGTAAATTGAGATTGACTCAAAGTGCAGGGATCACTGATGCATTTAACCCTTAATAGAAGTCTAACCTAAAAGAAATTAATTAAATTAACTTAAAAAGACCGTTTATATTCATATAAAATAATAATCAATTACCTAATATTAAATAATAAATTAATTATTATTATATATAAAATAAGAGTAGATACTAATTACATTCTTATCATTTGTAGTTTCCCACAATACAATTTAAATTTAATAATTGAAAGGAGAAAAGAAAAGTTATGTCAATTCTATCTCTTACCAATTGAGAAGGTAGATCTTTTTAAGTGCATAATCTTAGAGAATAATTGTGGACTAATTTTTAAAAAATACAAAACATAACATTACATACATTAAATTTGAATGGTCTATCAATATATGTATGTAAAACTTAGGAAAGAGAAGCATTGATCTAAGAGATGAAGTTTTTCATTCTTATTATCTGAAACAATTGAGGAGACATTTATACAAACATGTGGAGCTCAACTAACTCCTAACAAACTCAAAACTAACTAACTTTCTTCTTAACTAAAGAACTGAACAAATACAATGGATTAAAGACTAATGAGCTGTCTTAACATCCCCCCTCAAACCAATCTCCGAAGCTGCAATAAGTTTCAATCGAGACCTCCATTTGAGAAAGGATGCAGAGGAGAGGGGTTTGGTTAATATATCAGCAAGTTGTTCACTAGCTGGAAGATGTCTGACTGACAGTTGCTTGTGAAGAACCAGATCTCGCACGAAGTAAATGTCTATTTCTACATGTTTGGTTCGAGCATGAAGGATGGGATTTGCACTGAGGTAGACAGTACTGAGGTTATCACACCATAAGACAGGAGTTGTGTGTGACTGAATTCTGAAGTCTTTAAGTAGAGATTGTAGCCATAAAAGTTCTGCGGAAGCATTTGCTACACTTCGATATTCAGCCTCGGTACTTGATCTTGAAATGGTGTGTTGCTTGCGAGAGGACCAAGAGACAGGATTTCCTCCAAAAAATATATAGAAGCCAGTTGTAGATTTTCTGTCATCAGGGTCAGAAGCCCAATCTGCATCAGCATATGCCTGTAAATTCAGATTCTGAGGTTTGGAGAACAACAAACCTTGATCTAAGGTTCCTTTCAAATATCTAAGTACCCTTTTTACAGCAAACCAATGACTTAATTTTGGGGAATGCATAAACTGACATAGCTTGTTGACTGAATACGATATATCAGGACGAGTAATTGTGGCATATTGCAGAGATCCAACAATGCTTCTATATAATGTCACATCAGAAAAATCTTCACTTTCTTTGCTTGATAATATTGTGTTACTTAGCATAGAAGTTGAAATGGAATTGGACTCAAACATGTTAGCCTTTTTGAGTAAATCTGTAAAATACTTCTTTTGAGACAGAAGTAGTCTTCCATCAGCAGTATAAGAAACTTCCACTCCTAAGAAGAAACTTAATCTGCCCAAATCTTTGAGTGCAAATGTACTATGAAGAGAGTTGATTAAGCTGATCAATTGCTGAAGATGAATTACCAGTAATGATAATGTCATCTACGTATACTAAAATGTATATAGAATGTAGATGAGTAAATTTCACAAATAAGGAATGATCTGCCTTTGAACTTGAAAAACCATGCTTGATCAGAAAAGAGCTCAACCTCTCAAACCAGGCCCTGGGTGCCTGTTTTAGCCCATAAATTGCCTTGTGAAGTTTACATACTTGATGAGAATGATGTGATTCAAAACCAGGAGGTTGTTCCATCATTACATCTTCTTGCAACAAGCCATGAAGGAAGGCATTATTTATGTCTAGCTGTCTTATTTTCCAATCTTTTGCTAAGGCTAATGTAAGAAGAACTCGAATAGTTGTAGGCTTTACCACTGGACTGAAGGTCTCATTGAAGTCTATATCAGCTTGTTGATGAAAGCCTTTAGCCACCAGACGTGCCTTATATCTTGCAATAGATCCATTCGAGTGTCTTTTGATTTTAAACACCCATTTACATCCCACAATCTTTCTGTCCATAGGTTTTGAAACCAGACTCCAAGTGTTGTTCTTTATCAATGCATTGTATTCATCTTGCATTGCTTTAACCCAATGTGGACTAGAGAGAGCTTCTTTAACATTCTGTGGCTCATTATTTTCCAGATCAAGGGTCATATATATTTTTGGTCTTTTAATACCATTCTTTGACCTTGTAACCATGGAGTGAGTATTAGATGATAAAATAGTAGTAGATGGAATGGCTTTATCAATATGTTCAGAAGGTACTGAAGGAATAGACTCTGATGGGGCTGGAGTAGTGGTCTGAATAGAGTCAGCTACAGCAACAGGATTTTGAGTAGACTGAACTGTATTTTGGCTAGGACTAGATGCAGGTTGACTGTCAACAATGTGGGAACTAGTGCTGGACAGAGAAGGAACTTTTGGATAAACCAAAGGTATATGACCAATGTATATATCTTGGTCTGAAGAGGGTGATTTTTTGATTAAGGTTTGATTGAATGGAAAAGTAGATTCATCAAATGTCACATGTCTTGATATATATAGTCTGCCTTCTGGAGAAAGACACTTATAACCTTTGTGTTGAAAACTGTAGCCAAGAAAGGTACATTTTTGAGATCTAAACTCCATTTTGTGTTGGTTATAAGGTCTAAGATAGGGATAACAGCTACACCCAAAAACTCTTAGAGACTTGTAATCAGGTTTAGTTCCAAACAACTTCTCCATTGGGGAAATGTCATGAAGGGTTTTCGTAGGTAATCTGTTAATTAGAAAAACAGCAGTTGTGAAGGCATCATCCCAGAATTTCATTGGTAATGAGGCTTGTGACAGTAAGGCTAGACCTGTTTCAGCTATATGCCTATGTTTTCTTTCAATGAGGCCATTTTGTTCTGAAGTATGTGGACAAGTAAGTCTATGAAGTATGCCATGACTTTTAAGAAAAGGAGTAAAAGATCTAAATTCTCCTCCCCAGTCGGTTTGCAACATTTTGATCTTTTTGTTTAGAAGATTTTCTGCTAGATTTTTGAATTGAATAAAAGCTTGACTAGCCTCAGATTTAGTTTGTAAGAAATAAATCCATGTGTACCTGGAATATACATCAAGAAAGCTGATATAGTATTTAAAGCCATTTCTGGAAGAAATATGAAATGGGCCCCAAAGATCAGAAGTAACTAGTTGCAGGGGTTCATTATATTGAGTTTTAGAAGTAGGAAAAGGTAACTTTTTACTTTTTGCAAGTTGACAAGAATGACAGAAAAAAGTATTTTTATTAGAATCATTTGAGTTATTACAAGAAGCTAGAATCTGATTTATGACAGTAGAATGAGTATGGCCTAATCTTTTATGCCATTGTTCAAAAGAAATACAATTTGTGTCTGAGTATTCTAAGGATGTTTGCATAGCTAGGCTGACAGGATGTGGATTTCTTGACATTGAGGTAGAAGATTTGGGATGATGCTGCTGTAGATTAAAACGATATAACCCTTCATGAAGGTCCCCCTGAAGAAGAAGCTTGCCACTGATTTTGTCCTTCACATAGCAAACAGATGGATGAAACTCAAAGTAAACATTGTTTTCTTTAGAAAATTGACTGACACAAAGAAGGTTTCTTGTAATCTGTGGAACATGGAGTAAATTATTGAGCACAAAAGGTTTATGAGACTGAGGAGATTTAAGAAAAGTAGAACCAGAATGAACAATTGATAAGCCAGTTCCATTTCCTACATGTATTTTACCATTACCTTTATACTTACCTCCAATATTGAGATTGCTGAAGTCATTGGTAACATGATTAGTTGCCCCAGAATCAGGGAACCAATTTGGATCTGCATTTGAATCTTGAGTAGTTACATAAGCTGCCATGGGATTTGAAGGTGGTGTTGGGTTATTTCTATTTTCAGATTGAGGTTGATTTTGAGAGGGTCCCTGATGATTTGGGTCAAATCTGAAGTAGCATTTTGGAGAAGTATGACCAAAACGACCACACATTTGACATTGTGGCTTGTTATTGGTATTCCAATTTCGATTCCCTCGACCTCTACCCTTACCACGATATCCATGTTGCTGATAATTCTGAGATCCATTTCCATTTCCACCAGTAGTCTTTCTTTCTTGATTGTGAACTGTTAAATTCACTGAAGGAACAGATCCTTCATTCGAAATCACACTTCTTTCCAATCGCACTTCATGAGTAAGCAACAAAGCAGTCACATCTTTAACAGATTGTTTCGAGGGATTAGCAGTAATAACCGAAACAATTGAGTCATATTCAGCACCAAGACCTTGTAAAATACACATAATGTGATCTTGAGAATTCGTTTTGTACCCAACAGAAGATAAAGAATTTACCAGTGTTTTCAATTTTGCAAGGTATTCTTTCATAGAACTACCATCTTTCTTTAATGTCTGTAATTTGGCCTTAAACTGCATTACCTTGGCCATGTTCTCTGTTGCAAACAATGATGTGACACAATCCCAGATTTCTGCCGAAGTTTTGCAGTCAATGACTTCTGTCAATATCCCTTCAGTCATGGATCCAAGAAGCCAAGAAGAAAGGAGCTTATCCTGTTGTTTCCAATGAACAAATGCAGGATTTACAGATTGTCCTGGAGACGCGAGATGCGAGGGAGGATCAATCGTAGAATCAATGAATCTTTCCAATGCGTGTCCTTCAATGGCCGTCAGAATTTGAAGTCTCCAGATCAAGAAGTTATCATCTCCAAGCTTGACAGTCTTGGTTTGATTTCCAAGATTTACGAGTTTGTCAGCTTGATTTTCAGGGGTCACAGTAGTTTCAGTAGTCGAGGAAGACGCCATTGATAGGAAGTAAGAACTCAGAGAAAGGATCGAGATAAGGCTGATACCATGTAAAACTTAGGAAAGAGAAGCATTGATCTAAGAGATGAAGTTTTTCATTCTTATTATCTGAAACAATTGAGGAGACATTTATACAAACATGTGGAGCTCAACTAACTCCTAACAAACTCAAAACTAACTAACTTTCTTCTTAACTAAAGAACTGAACAAATACAATGGATTAAAGACTAATGAGCTGTCTTAACAATGTATATTAATGAAAAAAAGGGGGTAAATGTGTGAAGAATAAATAATAAATATGACAATAATCTCAAATTTAAAATTAAAAAAAAAAATTACAAGATCGTCTTGTACTCTATAAAGTTTGATTTTTTTTTTTTTATAATTCTTAATTATTTTATAACAACATAAACAGTCTTTTACTTTGAAATTTTATATTTTAATGAAAAATAATGTTTTACCATAAGATCTATATATAATGGTCTAGAATTTGAATAAGTTAACAAAACACACGTGCAACGCACGTGGTAAAAATATAGTCCCTTTAAAAGGTGTTAAGAGTGGAGAAACTTTAATTTCCACTTTTTTATAATATTCCAATTCTATCTTTTAAATTGTTTTCTTTCATTTTATTTTGTCAGATTTTAAATTAATCTATCTATAATCTTCCACTTCTCAAAAATAGAATTGAATAGCATTAAAACTCTTATATTCATCGAATCTGAAATTGAATACATTATATTGAAATAAAGTAATGGCAAATATGAAAGGTCTTTTTATGTCTCTTGGGCTGGGCTTGATTGCTATTTATGAGGGTTGCACGTGCAAGCAAGGAAAAGGAGAAGAAAATGGATTTTGAGGGAGAAATTATTGTTTGTTTAAATAGGCACGATGACTCAACCCAGTAGGAAGTGAGGAAGTTGAAAGGCAGGAAGGAGTGAAGAAGAAAACATTGTAACCAATATATGTTCAAGATTTGCAGTTTCATTTCATTATCCGAAATAAGGTTATGAGAAATTGGCATTGATCTAGATGAGAGTCATGTGATTATTTCCTGATAATGAGAATTGCAAGTTGTCATGAGCTGTGACCATATGTTGGCCATTTTAATTTATATTGGATACAAAATAATATAAGAGGGAATTCACTACCTGTGGTCTATGTGGTGGTCTAAGGTTTTCTTTTTCTCTCTCGGCCATTTTAATTTATCAACCCAAAACTCTTTTTCTAAGTTAGGCTTATTAATAGATTCATTGAAGATCTAACAATAATTAAAATTGTAATTAGATCTTTCATTGACCATTTTATATGATTCAATTATATATCTATATATCAAGGGAAATGATGATAGTTGTAAATTTTATTTTGTATCATTTATAGAAATATCAACTATTAAAAATATTTCTATATAAGGGTTAGAGACATTGCACCGTTTGGATTAAAGTTGGAATTAATTTTCGTCACTGACATTTTTTCTTTCTCGCTCCCACAATCTATTTCTCTGTATCCATAATTTTGCTTTGTATTTTGATCTGATGAATGTTGTTTTTCAATTTTGTAATGTAATTTGGGTATCAATATCAATTTTGTCATATTGCTTTGGGTGGATGGAGATGATTTTAGTTTTTCTTTCTTATTTTGCTTTCACTCTCTCTCTCCATGATATTGCTATATTTTGATTATATTTATTTTTTAGAGGAATTTCTATTGGAAGAGGAGGAACGGGAATCAATGGATGAGTAAACGACTGGGGAGATGAGTATGGATGGGGTGGTGGAGCGGTAAAGCTGACCATTGAAAATGAATCTGTTGGCGGGATATATAGAGAGTGGTGAAGGATTTTCAAGGAGATATGACCGAATGAGAAAAGGAAGAAGATGAGTTTTTTAAGATATGGGGCCGGGATTTTGGATTTTGTGATTTTCTTCATCTTCATGTCTTCATTTTGAGTTTCTTTCGGATAAAGTAGAGAGAAGCTACTATTTTAGGATGAAAAAGAGAGGCTACTATTGTAAACATATGAGTTATAAACAATATATATTTGTTTTGTTAGTGTGTTCAATGTGGCTCTCGTTACATAATTGAATAGTATTTGAGTTCTCTTATAGGTCTTTGTTTTAAGAAGATGCATGGCATAATTTAGTATTTGATGAAATAAATTTTAACGCACAAATTATTTATATGAATTGCACACATGGTATACTATAAATCTAAAGGTAACAATTCATGTTTCCATTCTATTCTCCTGTTTTATGTTGTCTTCTAGCCTTCTAGGTGATCACTCAACTCTATATTTAGGTTAAAAAAACCGTTTATGTTTAAGAGTTTTTGACGTACTCTTCTCATAATACAAACAATTTTATATTTCACAATCACGTGCAAAGCACGTAAGTTCTACTAGTATTTATAAATATAACAATATTTAAAAGTACGCTAAATTACATTTTTTTAACGTGAAACAAGAAAAAGACTAAGAGGACAAATGAAAATTCTCAAAAGGGATAACTTCCTTCCAACATCCCGACACGCTATTGTTTGCCTCCAGGTTAGTAAGATAGCGAACCGAATGATTGCATGCTCTTTTAAATGGTTGAAAGCAACAATACGTTTGGAGTAGGCCAAGAATCTAATCTCATCAATAAGATTTGCAGTTTCAGTTAAATTAGTAGACTTCCCGGTTACCAATTTGATTACCTCCATGCTATATGACTCTACGATTGTGGATTGGCCAAAGTCTTCAAGGGCAAGAAGTCCTTCGACCAAAGCTTGAGCTTCCATGAATTTAATAGAACTAGAAATACTCGTGACCTTACAACCTAACATAATGCAAAGTCCCTCAGAATTACACAAAATCCAGCCAAAACCTCTCATTCTCAATCTTACATTAATAGCAGCATCTACATTAAGCTTATACTGATGTATAGGGGGATGAGACCAAACAAAAGGAGGGGAAGGAAGCCTATTCATATCATGAGCTAAAGTTGAGGATCACGAAATAGACGTAAATTCTTCTTCCTAACCTACTATTTTATTAATAGACACCTCGAAAATGGCTCGTGAGTTATTAAAAATCAAAGAGTTTATATTGTTCCAAACATGCCAGGCAGTAATAAGAATCCTCTCAATGAAGTTTTTGTTTACTTTAAAGAACAAAAAGAAACAATTTGCAGTACTCCAATTGTTTTGAAAATCAAAATGAACATCAGGAAAGAAACAAGATCACAATTTCCTAGCTTGATGTCAGCGCCAAATAGCATGACTAGAAGTTTCAATATTAGAGTTACACACAAGGCACCATGGTTCAGAATCTATACCTTTCGACCTTAGATTAGCCATAGACGGTCTAGAATTTTGATTTTTGAGGGGACCTTGGTTGAACTGCCATAATGCTTTCCACCAAAGAGTCGAGAGATTATAGTTCGAAGATGAGCCCTCATACCCATGTTTTTCCCAAAGCATAAGCTAATACGCGCTTTTCACAGGGAAGATACCATTCGTGTTACCTCTCCAAACTATTGAATCAGAGACACCCCTATCGCCCAAAGGAATATTCAGAATTTGCTCGGCATCATCGGCTTCAAAACTTGTTCTAATTAGAGGGGCATTCCAAGTACCATTCTCTAAAATCAAATTAGAAACACACTGTCTTCTCATCGAACCTAGAACACGAGACACTTTGCAAGAACCTTGATTTGGAAGCCACCGATCAGCTTTAATTGACACACTAAAGCCATCCCTATCTTCCATCTAATACCTCTCGAAAGCAGCTCACGCCCCCACAACAAACTTCTCCACACAAAGGATGGGTTGTTACCAAGATCAGCCTTGAGGAAACCGGACATATAAAAATAAAAGCCTATTAAAACCTTAGCCATGAGACTATCAGAATTTCAGGCTATCCTCCAACATTTGAATTACAAACTTGTTTTTCAATAAAAATTTTAAAAATATATATATTAAAATTAAAGTAAATAAAAGCATATATTTATTAGTAACAAGATAATAATAACTACGTGGGTCCCATCCCATTTAGGAAGAGAAAAGAGAGTTTTTTTTTTAATTACGATGGATAAAATACCATTTTGGTCCATGAACTTTCACTTAAATTTCATTTCCGTCCCTAAACTTTCAAAAGTTATATTTTTCGTCCCTAAACTTTACAATTCGTTTCATTTTTGGTCCATTCATCTGTGTTTTTTCGTCTAAGACACTACCTGAGAACTTATGTGACATGTAATTGATAATGTGATATTATATGAAAAAACTAATATACAATGAGGTTTAAGACTAAAGTTAAGGAGAAAAATATGAGATTAACCTCCCTATATATTCGTTTTTCCTTGGTATTTAATGTCACAATATATTTCTATAATGTCAGATTATCAATTACATGTCACATAAGCATTATATTAGTGTCATAGACGGAAGGACCAAAATGAAACAAATTGTAAACTTTAGGGACGAAAATGAAATTGAAGTGAAAGTTCAAAGATAAAAATGGTATTTTAGATTTTTCCCTCTTGGAAAGAATCAATTGGAGGGCCGTTGTGCATGCTATTGCTATACGGTTAGGAATATTCTATTACTAACATCCAAACATTTATAACTTTCGATTGTAATCTTTATAACAAATATTCTTACAAAATCAATCCTAATATTCATTCAACTAAAAGAGAGAGAACGATTTTCAAAACTCACATTTTATAATTTTATTTTTTAAAAATTTAAAAATATATTTCTATCTAATATCAGACTTCAATTTAATTAGCATTTTAAAAATATTTTAAAACATTTTTTTTAATTATTTTAAAAATTAGTAATAAAAAAGTAAAATTTTCTAGGAAAAAAAATCATATTTCATAATATCGAAACCCCATAAATCCAACCTTTTTAATGTTAATATTAATTAATCATATATGAAATATATGATTTTATCAAATTATACATATATCAATATCCATATTTTAATTAAAATTTTATAAAAACTAACCCATAAACTATAAAAATTGTGATAATTGTAGCTTCAAACTTTTAATTACAGTAAGGGAATACTTCAAACTTAATATTGTTAGAAAACCTCATATTTTAAATTTAATAAATTATCTCCTGAATTTATTCAAATTTTATTTTATTAATAAAAGGATGAGATTGGGGTGGTATAAAGCCTCATAGAGACGTAGATATATATGATGTTCTATGGTTGCGGATGAGGGTAACGAAGGAAAAAAAAAAACAAAAATATATAGTTGAAAAAATTAGGTACTCGTAATTTTTGTGATCGATCTTATAATTCTAGACTACAAGAAAAAGCCGGTATGTCAAGGATACTAGTTACAAATCCTAATCAAAGCTTAGAAAAATAATAGAAACGTTATTAGGCTATACATTATTCAACCACATTTTAAGTCATTTTATTATGTTTATTCACATTTTGCGCAATAAATGGTATAAAAGTTAATCGATGATCTAAACCATAGTCTAAAGAAATTGAAACCACTAAAGCTAGTAGAATGATATAAAGATTCAAACAAGAAATGTAGAGAAGATCAACCATCTTCTTTATTTGAGTCCATTACAAAATTTAACAATACAAGTAAAATAATACTTTCACATTCAATCATCGACGAAATCCCATGGAAGATCAGAAATCTTAGAAGTAACAAATAACATAATATAAGAATAGAGAATATCTTTCCATGAAGAAAGATTAAAATAAAATGTGATACGAACAAATGACAACATTAATCTTTTATGAACATTAAATTTATTAGTGTTGCTTTTCTCAATCACCATTGTACCATGCCAAACCGAATATATCCATTTGACCATTATAAAGCCTACGTATCGTGTAATTTCTCTCATTTCGATCATTTCATTAGTTATGAAGATATAAGGCAGATAACAAATCAATGCAAAAATAAGTATTAAAATAATGTTGTCATTAAAATTAGGACTATTAAGTTTAAACAACTCGCAGAAAACGATAATTGGGATATTGTCGAATTCTCCCATTGCTTGAAAACTTGCACCCAAGAAATCAGTGTTCAAAAGAAGGAATTTAGCCAATGAGAAAACAATAACATTTGTGATGGCAAAAGAAAAATGACCCATTATCAGTTTCACATCTTCTTCATATGATCCAGACTCCAAATATTTTTTGGATTCAGTCTCTCCCATTGCTAATTTGATCCTAAATCTATGAGTAAAATCCTATATATATAGGGAAAAAAAGTTCATATTAAATCTAGAGATAAAAATCAGTTTAGTTTTTTTTTTTTTTTCTCGTGATAACCAAATCTTTCTGTTTGGTTTAGGATTTCTTATGATTCATACGCTATATGATATTTTCAAGGAAAATTTCAATGATTGCAAAATTTTATAAAGGGTTTATATATATATATATCATTATTTGGTCGAGACTTTTGCCTTTCATCCCTTAATTTAATGTAAATATAGCAAATGTTTACTTGTTCATTATGTTAAGTATTAACTATTGATTCACACCCTAAATCAATCACTAAAATATGTATTAATAACTATAACATAAACTAATTTTTATTTAACACTGTAAGTTAATAATTAATTTATTTTAAATATGTAAATAAAGATTGATCGACACTCAAAATTTACTTTATTGGTAAATATTTTGAAAAAATGATAAGTTTTCCATAATCTTTTTTCAATATTAAATAGTATAGAAAATTAAGCTAGATCTACAATCACTCCTTATTTTTTTTTCCATTCCTAAGTCAATTTTACCCTTTATTTGAGACGCTTTTAAGGATGGGATTTGGTTATTTATTTTAATCAAAACACACATTTCGTGATTATAAAGTTGAATTATAGTTTGGGATTATAAAAAATAAAGTCCATAAACCCATCTTTAGAAAAGAAAGAAATAAAAGGGAACAAATGACAGAAATATCGTATGCATTGTATATGGTTCACAACAAATAAAATCCCTTAAAAATGAACAAAACCAAACCGAAAGATTTGGTTCATATCTAGATTAGATTATCTTATACTTTCTAATATATCACCAAAACGGAACTGATTTTTATCTCTAGATTTAAGAGAAAAGAGTAAAATTTGTGTGAGAGATTTTTTTTAAAAAAAAAAAAAAATTTAATATCAATAAATCATATTAATATGAACATTTTGTTAGAACGTACTAGTCTAAAAAATACTTGCGCACTTGTGAATGAGTTCTTGGTGATAGAAAGTTTGAAATTTAAGGAGTATTTTTAATAAAGTTTTGAAACCCGTGTAAATATTGATTATAATTTATTCTGAAAAAATAAAACTATAAAGTTCTAAACTTTATGTGACTTTTAGAAGTTCATTGTATCATAATTCATTTAATAAAAGACACCATTTAATAATAATGTGGGCATCCATCTCAAAACCAATTGGTAATGTGAGGAGTGACCCTTAGAGTTTATAAATGTTATGAGTTCCCTACATCTTTTCGATGTGGGATTCTCAACATGCCCCCTCAAGATGGTGCCTCTTTTGGGCTCACCATTCTTGGGTCGAATCCCATTTTTGGATAGAATGACCGTTTGGGCTTGTTGGGCTCTGATACCATATTAATAATGTGGGCATCGATCTCAAAACTTATTAATAATGTGGGCATCCATCTCAAAACCAATTGGTAATGAGAGGAGTGGCCCTTAGAGTTTATAAATATTGTGAGTTCTCTGTCATTATTCATCATTTTTATGAAATGTAAGAGACATAATTAAAATGGAGAAATTTAAAAATATTTAAATTCAATTGATATCACGTCCTAGAATGACAAATTAAGTTTGGGGCGGGCGTGGCCGTGCGAAAAAAAAGTGGAAAAGACGAAGATGTTTTTAGTATATACTAGATAATTATCACATGCGATGCACGTATTTTAAAGTTTTTACATTGATTTCCTCATTATTACTTTTAATATACATATGAAATATTTTTCAACAATATTGTTCTATATTTTGTATATATTTAGATATTACATCAAATATGGGGAGAAGAAACTTGAATCTTCTAGGTTTATGAATTCTAACTCTCATGAATTAGGTATACATAGATATTTGTTCATATTCGTAGACAATATCTATTAAGGTAAATTCATTCAATAAAAAATGAAATACCCATCAATCTTACACTTTAAGCTATACAATGTGTCCTCTTTTACATTTATGATGATTCAAGTTTAATGAAATAATAATTTATCTAAAGCCTACTCATATTTTTTTTTTATATAATTGTAGTATCCAAAATTCATCCCACTAATCCAACTAATATTTCCAAATTTATATTTTATGTATCTGGCTCATGATCATTTGGTGTGTTTTCTGATTTATTAAAAAATGGTTTGTTCATTAACGTTTTTTTTCTTCAAATTATGTAAATATACTCGATGAAAATGTTTTAAAAATAATAACTAAATTTTAAAACCTAAAAGAACTTGTTGTAAAAGTCAACTAAGACTTTACATATTTTTTTAAAAATGAAAAAACTTCAAAATAGTAAACAACATAATTTCTAACAACATTATTATGAGTTTGAAATAGCTAGAATAAAGATGAAGATATTGGTAAACGACTAAGATGATCATCCAAAGTGTGAATGAATGATATACTGATCATATTGCACATTAAATTACATAGGACTATAATATATAAAAGTGAAGTATGATATCAGACAAAAAAAAATATTAAAAAATATTTTTGTTATTGCTTAAATATGAGAGATAAAGAAATAATAATAATAATAATAAAAGATATATTGTAAAATATTCTTACCCATTGATCGAACTGTTGACCCATAATTCTTTTTCATTGCTCTACTGCTAGGGATGGCAAAATTCCCCCCGGGTTAGGGGCCCCGACCCTATAGGGGCGGGGAATCCCCGCTTTATAGGGTTAGGGTTAGGTGGGGGAAGTTTTACCCAAATTTATTTTAGGGTTAGGGGATGGGAACACATTCCCCGCCTGACCCCGACCCTGAACCCGATATTTTAATAACATCTTGTATATTTTGTTTACTTTTATCTTTATTTATTAGAAAAAATATATAAAATATGATTATATTAACTTATAAATTATAAAATGTTTAATATTATGTTTTCTTTTTATCTTAAAAATGTATATTATAAATATATATTCTTTTTTTATATTTCTTTTTAAATAAGAATTAAAATATAAAAAATAGTATTTTTCCTGAATCCCCTAACCCGCCTCGATTATTTGATTAGGGGATAGGGTAGGGTATGAGGATTTAAAATCCCCGCGAGTTAGGGGATGAGAATGACATCCCCGACCCCGCTCCGCCCCGTTGCCATCCCTGTCTACTGCCATCAATTTTAATCACCAATCTCTCTACATCTCTTCAAATATCTGAAATTTCTATGCTAGTCTTGCTTTTCATTAATTTCCTTATGGATAAAATTTGAAAATACACCTTGTTCCTCTATATTTATAATTTTTCATTAATTTCGGTTGCCATATATATATATGATAATAATTTGACCTTAACTTTTTCTCTTAATAACGCTTGAATATTAAGTAGTAATCAATTGTTTGGAATCATCTTGCTATATAGTCTCTTGATCTTCTCTTATAAGCTCTCTAATAAAGTAGGCTTTTCAACTTCTTGAATCTATAACGTGTTGTTTTTCTCATTCAAGAGGAGTGAGATTGAGAAATTTAATCACAAATAAATACTATTGGAAACTAAATGTATTTTAAACATATATGGATGGAGGAGATGAAATTGGTAATGGCATTATTGAAATTATGACTTGAGTAGTGAGGATAAAAGAGTCCAAAAATATTTCTCCAACATACTTCCCTTTTAATATAGTAAAGATAAAGATAAACATAAATTGATAATTTTTAACTTAGTTTATTTTTAATTAAAAATGAAATGTTCGGTTTAATTAAAATAAAGAGTCATTAAAGGATAACTAACACATGTTTTTTAGCCATATAAGAATAATTTTTTTATTTTAAAATTAAGGTTTTTTCATAGATAAATATTCTAATCCTAATAATTTAAATTTAGAAAATTGGTCAAAATAAAATAATTAAAAATTAGTAATTTTAAATTTAAATTTAAATTTATTAAATCAATTATTATATGAATAAATCTTTGATCTAGCTTTATTAAATTTTATTTTGATAAGAAAATTTTCACTTTTGTTGTTTGAGTTTTTAAGTTTGTTTTTCCCATTATTTTAAAAGGTTACAATTTCATTATTAAGTTTAGTGAAATAGTTTTATTTTCTGCTAAAAAAATAGTTTTATTTGAGATGTTTCTTAATAACAAAACATTGATTATGTAATTTATTTTATTATGTGAATAAATTATTTATACGGGTATAATAATAGAAAAACCAATTTGATTCTTGATTATCAATGATGATGTGTTATTTTTTTTTAATAAATATATTAAATTATACATAATATATATTATTAATCAAACACAAAATAAAATATCAAATTCACAGATTAAAATAAATACATTGAAGAAAAAAAGTAAATAGAAAACCAAACAACTTTGTCCTCTGCTCTTCCATCTCCTTTCTTTTCAGCTTTAATTTTTTGACGTTGTTTTCCTTCTCAGATGGATTTTGGCCTCATCTAGCAAGAGTATTTTTCTCGAATCATGATGAGAATTCAGAAGTTGCAACTAATGGCTTTGATGAACGTTTTATTCTTTCAAAAAATAAAAATGAAATAAGAATTGAAACAAATAGATGAATCATATAACTTCACTAAAAAAAAACTGCACCTTTTTTAATTGCTCAAAGAAATTAGCTGTCCCA
This sequence comes from Gynostemma pentaphyllum, assembly GCA_028015215.1. Taxonomy (NCBI): domain Eukaryota; kingdom Viridiplantae; phylum Streptophyta; class Magnoliopsida; order Cucurbitales; family Cucurbitaceae; genus Gynostemma; species Gynostemma pentaphyllum. The sequence goes on along the minus strand of CM051345.1, from coordinate 45,241,117 downwards.
CTTGTTTGCCTCCATCCCTCTTAGCATCAGTCCAACTTATAGAGGAGAGGAGAGGTTGATGTAAAGTCATGAGTGTCAAATTTAATAACCATAAAATATAACTAATTCATTAGTATAATAAATATGGAATATCAAAAGGGTACAATAATGGTTATTTAACCAAGCATATAGAGGGCATATATGGAGTTACAAAAGTAGAACATGTTTTGCTTGGTTTGCTTTAAATATTCTATTAGTTTACCCTCAACGAAACAACATGAACATGAAAAAAATAAAAGATATTTTATATTTATTAGTTTAGGGTTTTTAATTTATTAAATTTATTTGAATGAATTATTGATAAATTTATAATGAATTAGTGAATGATGAGATATATTTAGAATTTATTTAATTGAAAAATGTTATGCATTCAAAAATTTTTAAAAATTTAAAGAAAGAAAATTGTCTACAAAAATTCCTTCAAGATATTTCTTTTCAATATATTAAATAATAAATGAAAATATTATATTTTAAAGATTTTATTTAATAAAAAAACCGTCAAATATTACATAAATAAGTTTTAAAAAATTGAAAAAAATTGAGTGGACAATAATTATAGTTAGGATATGTTTGTGATTTTTGAAATAGAAAAAGATTAAAAATATCCAAAAATATTTCTCAACTATCCCACCTTTTATATACTAGTTTTTATCACGTGCTTGCACGTGAATGTTTTTTCAATTTCTTTCAATTTAATCATTTTATTATGTGTTTAGAGTTGTTTTCCCTTAATATTGTAATATTAAGTTATTTAGAATGGATTCAAATTATATACAATTATCATGATAAAAGTATTTTTCTTTAAAGTGTCCAACATAATTTAAAATTCCACATCTTTTAACACTTAATAATTAAAGCATGAGTATACAATTTTAATTAATAATTTCTTTAAAATTAATTGAAATATAAATATAATTTCTTAAATAATAATTAAAAAAATTACTGGTTACTCCTTCAAACTTTAATTCTCACTAAAATTTGTTATCATAATGATTAAGTAAATCAACTCACACAGTCTATCCACAAAAATACCAGTACATGAACAAAAATGATAAGTAAGAATTTATTGTAATATGAGGTTGTTTATTTGAAATTGAAACTCCACAATATTTTAAAGTTAATTATCTTTTCATTTAAAAATAATAATAATAGGAAATAAGAAGGTAGAAATCGAAGTTATATCCACAAGATGAATAATATGTAACCCATTAAATTTTTAATTAATGAAAATCGTCTAAATATTAGAGATAATAGTGTTATACACAAACTTAGAAACTTCAAAACCAAGTGTCACTTTAATAATATTGAGGTAAGAATTGTTGCTCACACTACGTATTGTTGTTGAAAAACCGTGCTTTAAAAGTAGATTTAATTAGTTGACATACTTAAAACAAAGAGCACATATGAAAGCCCATTCTCTAATCATTTTACAAATTAACCAATCTCTCTCACACTAAAGGTACATATTACCCTTTGCAAAATAAATAAATAAATATTCCAACTTCAATTATGAACCTTCCTTTTTCACTCATGGAAGAAAAATAGAGTAAAGAAGTGATGGAAACTAAAAAGGAAGAAAAACCCAATAACAAAACCGATTAACTTGTAAGGAAAATTCTCAACCAAAACCTGATAATATCGATAGTAGGTGATAAGATATTATAATGTTAGGGAAAATTACAATTGACAATCAAACCATCATATGCATAGAATAGAACTTGGATATTTGTTGATAAGTTGCAGCATAGCGTAGAGGAATGGTGGTGATTTCCATTCCAAAAATGTCTTATTTTCCCTGGCTAAGCTATCTCTTTGGAAGGAAGGATGGTTGAAACAATTAAAGTCACTTAGGTATTGGAATTCCAAAGCAGGTGAGGAGTCCTTTTCTTAGTTGTAGTGTGATAATGTATTGAAAAACCAAAGGTCAATCTTCTCTCAATTTCTTTTTAATAATACAATCAGACGTATGAATGAATCTATTCATTATTTATTAAATAGAAAGAGTATAGTTAGAATTGGAATTCGGCTCACAAAATGTGAATGAGGGTAGAATAGAAAGTGAAAGATTCTCCTCTCAGTGACACTTTTAATATACTAAATTACTAACAGGTGTGATACACGTGAAATATTAAATATGTTTAATTCTTTAATAAAATTATATTCAAATAAATTCGATTAAATATCCAACATATATTTTTAATTTAAAATAATAGATTTAAATAGGGGTAAAATGTAAGAATGACCCCTGCACTTTCACCTAATTTTAAAAATTACCCATACACTTTATTTTTTTTAAAATACACCTCACACTTATCAAGAAGCCACCATTTATTAAAAAATGGTACATTTTACTTCCTAGTGTACAGTAACATGCACCACGTCTGGCTTTACTGAACGGTTGTAAATCGTAATTAAAAGAACCTCTCTCTTCTCTCCCCAAATGGGATGGGACCCACGTAGCCTCTAGATTAGTTAGCTTTCAGTTAGACTTTTGTAACTAATCTTCAATTAAGTTAAGGGTTAAATGCGTTAATGACCCCTGCACTTTCAAGCTTTTTCAATTTACACCCCTGCACTATTAATTTAGCATTTTTCACCCCTACACTTTCTATTGTCTAACTTCCGTTAAAATTATCATCCAAAATTAATGGACCTTATTTTTTTAATATATTTTATATTCAAGGCTATAGGAAAAGATATTTTTGACCCATCCAAGCCATCTTCTCCCTCATTTCTTCTTCTTCATTGCTTAATTGGTGAAAAACCAGTTTCCTGCTCGAAAAAATCATATTGACTATAAAGATAATAGACATAGGGGCATTGCAACCAATCCCCAAAAGTTTCCATGGATAGATAATACATATATTATACAAAATAGAAGACAAAATTCATTGAATTAAGAGAAATTTGAAACCAAAGATCATTCTCATCAAAGTTGATAGGGAAAACAATAAAAAAAAAAAAAAAGTATGAAAACAACGATATTAAAGAAAAAGATCAGATGTAATGTAATGTGATTACAAAATAATGTTCTAGCTCTCACAAGTAAAAGCTTGAACGATGAAAGTGTCATTGAGGGTAATGGCGTGATTATGGAGGCTTGAATATGACTTCAAGAATCCAGGCGGTAACGGATCCAAAAATTGTTGAAACTCAAATTTAAAAAGAGAAACTCTTGGCAAGAGTCAAAGATCTAATAAAGGATTTGAACATGAGAATATATTATGTGTGCCTCAGGCAGATGAAAATTTGTATAATGATTTCAAATTGCTATTGGCGAACGAATTTCGTGAACGATGGGGTCGAGATTCACATCTTGGGCTCGATTCGCAGTAAACGCCGGTGATGGATGAAGATGGAGCGACTGGAGATTTGAAGATTTTGGTAAAATTGATTGAGATTTCAGATGAAGAACAACAAAACCATGGCTCGTTGGACGTACGACGGAGATACTGTTTCAAAATCCATTTGCAGCAGATCTAAAGCGAGGGGAAGGAAGGAGATGGGTTTGAAGGGGTAAAAATGTATTTTCCTATACCCCTGAATATAAAATATATTAAAAAATAAGTTCTGTTAAATATGGATGATTTTTTTGACAGAAGTTGGACAATAGAAAGTGTAGGGGTGAAAAAAGTTAAAATGATAGTGTAGGGGTATAAATTAAAAAAGGTTGAAAGTGTAGGGGTCATTGGCGCAGTTAACCCTTAAGTTAATCATTTTAATCTGTCTATAAATATCAAATGCTGCAATCTCAACCGAATCAATCAATGAGAAATTCTATCATTGAATTCATTTTCTTCCTTGTGTAAGAAATCTGAAATAGAGTAGTCTTCTAAATGAGAAAAAAAGAAAAAAGTTGAAACTGGAAAATGAATTCAAAAAAGAAAACGTTTACTTTAAGGGATTGGGAAAATGAGAAAAAAAAAAGAAAACCCCAAGTTTGAGAATGAAAATGACGAATTTGAAAGAGAAAACTGATATTAAGAAAAAAAAAATTAAACTTAAAAATAGAAAATGTTTCATTGATGAAAGAGAAATATGATTTTAGGAGTAAATGCTAAAAAAAAAAAAAAAAGGAATCATAATAGATGTTAAGGGAAATAAAATCAAAATTAAATACAAAAACAATTGAGAATGAAAAAAAAAAAGTTAGCAAAACAAAAGGAGTGAATCAAGGGAGGGCGGGGACACAAATTCACTCTCTCCACGGTACAAGTACAAGGAGGTGATTGATCATTTCTGTAATTAATGATACATCAAAATATTTGTGTAATTATACACTCTGATATGTCAAACTTGTAATAAATTCTTTTAAATTAGAGTTTAATTTTATATTATTAAATATTTATTATACATGTCTAGTAGAAAAAATTTGTGTTAACTATATGTATGAAATATGTGTATTGCCTTCCACTTCTCCTCTCTTTTTTTCCTCAACTCTTTTATCTGTCTCTCTTTATCGTATTTTATATTGAAGACGATTAGTAGTTTAATATTGGGTAAAATACCATTTTAGTCCCTGAACTTTCACTCAAGTTTCATTTTCGTTAAAAGTTACATTTTTTGTCTCTAAACTTTTCGATTCGTTCTGTTTTGGTCCTTTAGATGTTGTTTTTACGTCTAGGACGCTAATAGAGAACTTATGTGACATTATAGAAATGTTTTTTTTTTTTTTAGATTACATTATAAAAATGTTAAATACCATAGAAAAATGAATATAAATGAAGATTAATCTCATATTTTTTTTTATTAGAAAAGAGTATTAAATTTAATATGTTTTTAAAAAAAAAAAAAAAATCAATTTTCACCTTTTGACGTTGAAAGGAAAAAATCCTTTTGAATGATCATCTCCCCTTTGTTCAAGTAAGAGAGAAACGTATATGTTTTCTACCTACATTAATACATGCTTTACTATGTCAAATGTAAGGAAAAGTCAAACTACCTAGTTTAATGGGTCTAAATAGAAAATAACCAAATTATAATCACTAAGGTCCGGTTTGATAGGACATTACATTTATGTTTTTGTTTTTAATTTTTTGAAAATATAATTGTTCAAAAGCCAATTAGAATCTCAGTTTTATAATTTTAAAGTAAGTAAAAAAAAGTCTACCTACCTAGTTTTTATTTACATTTTCTAGTTCCATATAGTTTTAAATGTAGATTGTAAATGCATATATTAATTTATCATTTAATAATAAATAAATTTAAGAAGTAATTACTAAAATAAAAAACCATTTTCCCACAAGATTCCAACTGTTATTTTTGAAAATGTAAATCTTTTAATCATAGAATAGAGCCATTCTAACCCTAATGACACACAATACATGTCACAAAAAAATCACGTAAAAGAAGGTGTGTAAAAAATCCAGCATTAAACTTTTAAAAATCATAACATTTTAACCACAAATCCAAATTAGTTGATTATATTTTCTATGGGTTCGTATTTAAGTCTATTTTCAAATAAAAATTACAAAAAAAAATCTAAATCATTATTAAAAAAAAAGCACGACATTAATTAAAGAAAAGCAGCCTGGTATGAATAACTAAATTTTTAATGGAAAATGACTTACCTTGATTCAATAGAAACTTACAAATATGTAGTCCTGAGTTTCAACAAGTGAATCAAGAAGATGAAGAAGAGAGTAAAAATTTTAGTTATTCGATAGAAACTTACAAATGTGTAGTCCCAAGTTCGTATTTAAGGGATTGGGAAAATGAGAAAAAAAGAAAACCCAGAATGAAAATAACGAAGTTGAAAGAGAAAACTGATATTAAGAAAAAAAAGATTAAACTAAAAATAGAAAATGTTTCATTGATGAAAGAGAAATATGATTTTAGGAGTAAATGCTAAAAAAAAAAGGAATCATAATAGATGTTAAGGGAAATAAAATCAAAATTAAATACAAAAACAATTGAGAAAGAAAAAAAAAAAAAAAAAGTTAGCAAAACAAATTGAGTGAATCGAGGGAGGGCGGGGACAACAAATCACTCTCTCCGCGGAGAAATTATTAGGAATTCGGGCATAATATGCCTAGTGGCTAAAAAGTAGACAGGTATCCAATTTTTAAAACCAAATAAAATCCATGCGTTGCGCCTACCAATCGACGATGCATCGCTGAGATTGCTCAATAAACTCTAAGGTGGTGTTTATTAGAGGTGAATCAACAATGGAAAGGAATCATTGTTATTAAGGAATCTTTCTCCCATGTTTGATTTGGTTTTTTTTTTAATAGAATGGTCTCCCATTCCTTTGATTTGATGGAAACAAGTTTCCAAAGTCAAAAGCAAGAAACCCTTTCCTTTTCCGTCATTAAAACCCACCTACCCCCACTAATTTCATTTTTCCTATTTTACTCCACATCATCTACGAATTTGGTTTATCTCTTTTTCAAGTTTGTTCTTTCTCTTCCATCTTTGGCTTCCGTTCTTCCTACTGGAGCTATATAGAAGAAGTCTACTATTTAATTTCCTCTAATTTTGAAGGTCTGGTTACTTGAAATATGTTTACTTCAAATGTGTATTTTGTAATGAATAGGAGGAAATTATTTTGTACTGGTACATAGATAATATAATATGTCTATGACCTTGGAATGTTATCAAGCCACTATTTTGTATTTTACATATTAATATTATCAATATATTTTATGAATGCTTTTATGCAATCTTGTTAAAACATTCTAAACAATTAAGAAAATATTTTGATTTTGTATTAGATGTCCCGTTGCAAGTAAAAAAAAATTATAGAACTTTTAACTAATAAGCAATATTTTTGAAAATCAATATTCTTTTAGAAAAATATGATACAAATTTATTGAGATATAATTATTTAAAAAAATCCATGGTAATTATACTTGAGGGTATTTTTGGAAGAAAAATTAATTTCATTCCATTCTATTTGATAACCAAACATTGTAAAGGAAACCTTTACTAATTAATCATATTGATTCCATAAACCTTACCAAACAAAGTAATTGATTCTGATTCCTTTCCTTTCCTGATTCCATTCCTTTCCTTTCAAATGAGCCAAACACCACCTAATTGTAATTTCCTTTATCTTTAATACAAGTCTACCTTTGTTTAAAAAAAAAGAAAAGGAACGAATTTGAAGTACTTAAAAAAATAAAAATTGCAGTTCAATATATTAAAAAAATAAAGTTTATTTCGCATCTTTTTTACTAATAAGAAACGTGGATAGGTTTACTTTATTTTTTATTTTTTTTTTATAAATTATGACGTGATAAATAAATTTGATGAAAACTGTAATTTCAATTATAGTTGATAATTAATAAAGTTTACATTTCAAAATTATATTTCAATTATAGTTGATAATTAATATAGTTGATATTCATGACTTAGGCGGACACACCTACCAGTCAAAAACTCTAAATTGTGAAAAACGAAAGAAGATGTGAAAAAAAAATATTATAAATGAAATATCCACAATTCTTTATTTCCCACCGCGCTCTCTCCTCCCTCCCTGAAGAAAAAGCATTCTAACATCATTCATACAATGGAGAGTTTCTCTTCAAGTTTCAAATTTGTTCTCTACAAAAAAGTGTCATATGTTGGTATTATTTTGTTTAGCTTATCTTCTCTCACTTTTCTTGTGAAACACGTATGTGAGAAAAGAGACCAATCGTTGTTCAGTGTCGGTACTCTTTGTACTATTATTATTTTCGGGATTATTCAAGTGGTTCTAGTGTATGTGGTCACTAAAACAGATCCACCGATTTCCGATGAGAGAAGCGAAAGGGATCGGTTGATTCTAACGATCATGGATGCAATTCTGTTGTATGGATTCGGATGTGTTTTATTAGGTTTAAACCATTTCAACAAAACGGATCACTATTTGGTTTACTTTACCCTTTCCTACTCCTATTTCATTGCTTGTCTAAGTAACCTAGCTCGTTGTGTCCATGGATTTGCCGCAAGTATTGCTGTAATGGAGTGTGCCTTTTCACTCGCAATAGAATTTGAAAAGTTAAGCGAACAAATTTATCCTGGGTTTGATTCTTGTTATCTTAGGGCTTTTCTTGATCATCTGAAACACAATTTTTTCCGCATGATAGAACTCATTACGCCTCCACCTCTTCCCGTTTCTTCTGCTCCTGCTCAGCCCCAGCCTCCGCCTCCTACCCGTTCAGTTAGTTCTCCTCTCCTTCCACCAGATTCTCTTCAGGAATCCTTTCATTCTGCGAATTCTGGTTCTCCTTCTCGTCGTCCTTGTCCTCGTCCTCGTCCTCCTGCTCCCGTTTGATGTCGACGTGGTTCTTCACTATTTTGTATTTTACATATTAATATTATCAATATATTTTAGAGATAGAGAGAAAAGAAAAGGGAAATGAAATGGGAAATGGAAGGCTCAACATGAATAGTGTTGAGGCCAAACTTTCATTATATAGGGAAAGTAAATACACTTGTCATAACATGATTCGTAGATGAAATAATATTCCTAAAAGTAAAATCAAAAGTGCTCAATAAACTAAATCAAAAGTGCTCAATAAACTAATTATCCTATAAATTCATTCACACTCTAACATCCCCCCGCAAGCGAAACGGTCTGAGAAGATCGGTGAGCTTGGAGATAGAAGAGTCATCAAACTGCCAGTCATATCTGAAGAGAATAGAACAATCACAATTATCGGTAGAAAACTTCTGGATCATGTGACTAAAGGGGGATAAAAACAAAAACAAAAAGGAGTATGCTCATGGTAATAAATTAAAAATAAGATGGGCATTAAAAATAAGGGGATTAGAGAGATTGATATTATTTGTTAGAATTTAAACACATGGAGAGGATAAAGGAGATGGCTAAAGGATAAGGACAGTGACAGAAGATGTTTTTGAGAGAGAAAAAAAAAGGAAAAGATGGAACATGTACGCAACATTTTTTTTTTTTTTAAATCAAAGAAATACTCACTTATATTGCTTCAATTCAAAAGGGGGATCGAATCCAGAGGAAAAACAAACGCTTGGATTTTTTTTTTTTTTACGTTGAACAGGAAAAAAAACAAACGCTTGGATTTTTAAACAAAGTACTTTTTGAAGAAGTAAGTATTAGGTGTTTTTGAAGTGTTTTTGATTTTTTATCTCTCTAACTTCTCTCTACATATTTTATCTCTCTAACTTCTCTCTACATACTTTCTCTCTCTAACCTCTCTCTACATAACACATTCTCTCTCTAACTTCTCTCTACATTAAACTCTCTCTCTAACTTCTCACACGTTTCTCTCTCTATCATCTCACACATTTTCTCTCTCTTGCTTATTTTTCTACACTCTCTCTAACTTCTACTTATACACTTTGTTTTAACATATTTTCATATATACACACATTTTCTCTAAAAAGTACACTAAATATGATTAAAAGCACTTTTAAATATTAGAACCAAACAATAAGTTAATGTACCACTAAGCACTTTTTATCATAGTAGTTATAATAAAAATAGTTTGATTAAAAGCACTTATTTCTTAAACACTCCAAAACAAGCCCTTATTGTGGTCAGGGCCGGTCCTAAGAAAATAATGGCTCAGTGCGAAAATTTAGTTTTAGGCTTTATTCCTTAATATAGAAAAAAAAACTATATACTTTTATTAAAACCTGACAATATAAAAAATATTTTAGATTTTTTTTAATCTACATAAATAAGAGGGGTAGTTTTTTTTAATAATAAATATTGAAAATATTAAAAAATTGCGAAAGAAAATTATGTTTTATTCTCAATTACTGAAATAGTATATTTTTGCATACTAATTACTAAAATGTTAGAAATTTTAAAAAATTACTCAAATAACATAATTATTGAACTATAATTATGCTATTTGAGTAATTTTTAAGAAGTTCTGACATTTTACTTATTAGTAAGCATATTTATGCTATTTGAGACAAGATTTTTTTAATTACAAATTCTATTTGAGACAAATTCTAATAAATTTAAGTTATACAACTATATATGATGAATTTTAAATACATAAACTGTGAGGTAAATTATTTAATTAAAATTAAATTTAAATTTAAATTGGTCTAAAAAGCCTATAAATAACACACACAAAATAGCCGATGAAATTTTATGTTCTAGGGCCCTCTCGTAATGTGTGCCAACAAATAGGCAAATAAAATAAATTTTTAAAAAATCTCTTTACAAAAGGATCGTCAAAAGCAATAGGAGTTTTGGAAAATGATTAAACCATTAAACCATTGATTTACATATATTTTATTTTGTTTTATATTAAAATATTAGAAATGTCCTTAATATGGGCCCCACAGATTTGGGGGCCCTGTTCAAGTGCACAGCTTGCACTGGCTCAGGACCGGCCTTGATTGTGGTTAACAACTTCAAAAACCGTGGGCATCGTCGTGATCTTGATTCTTTCTTTCTATTGTTTTTTATGAGTTCGATTGATTGCGATATGTATAAATTATGTGTTTATAAAACATCTACTCTTTGGCCTTGGTATCACTTTTTATATCAATCTCTCTCCATGGAAAAATCTTGTCTATAATTTTATTATGTTTTTAGGTTAGTTATAAGATTTCTCTCATAGGTTTTTATGGGGTAGTATATGAGTAGGCCATTCCTAAAAAAATAATGTCCAGTACTATATATATAGTTTTGGGCCATTTATCATATAATCCTTTATATAAAAAAATCACAAAAAAAAGGTACTTTGATTAAAACACAATAACAAAATATAAAAATATATAATAAAATATTTTAGAAATATATTCAAAAATAAAAAAGGAGGTTTTTAAAAATAAATCAAACTTTTACTCTATTATAAATTAAGGTTAAAAATACTACTATTGGGCGTAATTTTTTATAATAGTAACTTAAAAATTATTTCAATTATTGATCAATAATGTTTAATGTGTTAAACATTTAATGAAGATTTTTTTTTTATCGATTTAATTTAACAACATTCAATTCATATTAATTATAAAATAAACAAATATAATAAATGATTTTTTTAAAAAAAAATTGGTTTATACTCAGTCATAAAAGTTATATATGATTAATTTTAAATAGATCAAATTAAAGGTAAATTCTTTAATATATTTTATATTATCTATTTTTAAATTCTAAAAATATCAATAACTAATTAAATAAAAATAGCATAAAAATATTATAAAGCAAATTTCCTGCAACAGATAGATTCGAACTTGGGATCTGGGGTAAAAGTGAGTGCAAGTAGGGGTGTGCAATAAAACCGAAAAACCGAACCAAACTGATTTTTTGGCTTAGATATTTGAACCAATGGTTCTTTTAGTTTGCAATAGTAAAAAACCGTATAAATTGGTTTTGGTTCAGTTTTTATATTTGAAAAACCGAATAAAACCGAACCGAACCATATATATAAATAATCATAAAAAATCATAAGTATAATAGTTTTTTTTACATCTTCTTACTTGGTCACTATGCAACCTTAATGAACAATTTAAAAAAAAAACTTCAATCTCTCGATTCACTTTGCAAATTCACCCCTCAATCTTGTAGCTTTCTTCCCCTTTGTTTCTTTAACCTTAATTTTAGTGGACAAAAGTTTGGATATTTTCACTACAAGAAATTATGGTATTGATAGGTTTTAATTATTGCATTTTCACAGAAGGCTATTAGAAATTGGAGGAAAAATAGGCGGTTTTTTTTTTTAATTCCCGCTTACATACGTTTGCAAATCGAAGTTACCCCTCATGCTCTCTCTCCTCTTATTTAATTTTTCATTAATTTCATTTGTTCAATTCAAACCCTTCGTGTTCTTCATTTTCTTTTTTGATCTCATTTACCTTTCATCGACTATTCATGAATCTGCAATTGAAGACCATTTTTTTCTCATACAATATTCTCCTTCGCAAGGTAAGCTTATAAAGCCCTAATCTTCCTTAGCAATTTTATTTATCGCAAGAAAAGTTTCACAAGCCCTAATTTTTGGTGGATTTAGACTCATCTTTGTTTTCATTTTTTGTGCTCTCCCTGCTGAACATCCACTAATTTTCTCTTTTTCGAAGTGGACATTCCTCGAAAAATTTAACTCAATGTCTTTTTTTAATTTCCCGCTATTGTAGTTAACATTGACATGCTATTTTGTTTGTCTGTCTTTTCATCTCAAGAAAATATTCTTCTAATCACTCTGGTGTGGTCTTTCAAGTTAGGCATTTCTTTATCCTTTTTTTAATCTTTAAAAAGATCTTGCTAAACATTTGTACAGGTAGGGCCGTAGGGTGTAGAAAATTTCGCAGTAGCTATAAATCTGGTTTTGACTATAGCTAGTTTGGATGCTAGAATTTGTATTTTGACACTAATGTCTATATTCCTAGTTTACTCCCAATGAAAACTAACTTTTAGGAATGATAGCAATCCTACATTTTAGTTGAAAATCTAATCTAGTTAGTGATAATATGCTCCTGGTTTTTAAAATTTATGCAGAGAACCACCAGGGCCGGTCCTAAGAAAATAATGGCTCAGTGCGAAAATTTAGTTTTAGGCTTTATTCCTTAATATAGAAAAAAAAAACTATATACTTTTATTAAAACCTGACAATATAAAAAATATTTTAGATTTTTTTTAATCTACATAAATAAGAGGGGTAGTTTTTTTTAATAATAAATATTGAAAATATTAAAAAATTGCGAAAAGAAAATTATGTTTTATTCTCAATTCATGGAATAAGTATATTTTTGCATACTAATTACTAAAATGTTAGAAATTTTAAAAAATTACTCAAATAACATAATTATTGAACTATAATTATGCTTTATTTGAGTAATTTTTAAGAGTTCCGACATTTTACTTATTAGTAAGGATATTTATGTTATTTGAGACAAGATTTTTTTAATTACAAATTCTATTTGAGACAAATTCTAATAAATTTAAGTTATACAACTATATATGATGAATTTTAAATACATAAACTGTGAGGTAAATTATTTAATTAAAATTAAATTTAAATTTAAATTGGTCTAAAAAGCCTATAAATAACACACACAAAATAGCCGATGAAATTTTATGTTCTAGGGCCCTCTCGTGATGTGTGCCAACAAATAGGCAAATAAAATAAATTTTTAAAAAATCTCTTTACACAAGGATCGTCAAAAGCAATAGGAGTTTTGGAAAATGATTAAACCATTAAACCATTGATTTACATATATTTTATTTTGTTTTATATTAAAATATTAGAAATGTCCTTAATATGGGCCCCACAGATTTGGGGGCCCTGTTCAAGTGCACAGCTTGCACTGGCTCAGGACCGGCCTTGAGAACCACTGTTCCAAAAAATGCTTGAAAGTCAAGTTGGTATCTTTTGGGTTTACAGGACAAGGTTGTGTCATACTATGAGTGTCAATCTAATCTACTGAATTGTTTGTGCTCTTAATAAAAAAATTAGGATTTAGAAAAACATTAGATTAAAAAAAAAAACTATTCATTCATACTCTTTCCCACTAAACAAATATGATATTTGTTCTCAAACTTAAACAAGCATACTTTTCAAAGTTGAGGCATTAGATAAAAAAAGTCAACACGTACAAACTTATAGATCTATTTACAATCTTACCCTTTGATTTGGTTTAATCACTTGATGGTTACTCTAAGGGGGTGTTTGAAGTTCCGGATTTCAATGATGGGAATGGGATTTGGATTCCATTCCGGTGTTTGGCTAGCAAAGAATTACTCATGGGCATGGGAATTATATGCCAATGGAAATCAAAGCTTGCTTTATTGGCTGGCATCCAAATGACCAAATCCCACTGATTTTGAATGTTTGTGTATTTTTATCAATTTTATTATTATTATTATATTTTAAACACTTATTATTTTTTATATTTAAAGATCTCCATTTGGCTTGACTTCACCATTTTGAAGCTGTAAGGGAAGAGGTTTGATTGTTTTCTCTCTCTCTCTCTTGTTTTTTTTTTTTCTGTTTCTCAAATAAAAATAACAGAGTAATTGATGAAAGAATAAAATAAAAAATGACATAGTTATTAATTTATATGAGTGTGTCGATCCGTAAATATACATAATATAAACTAATTTTACCTTACGGTTTTCTAATATTGAATAAAATAATAAGTTAAATCAGTTCATGTAATTAAAACAAATATATATTCCCAAACCACGGGAGGTGTTCATGCATTTGAAAAAATTTGGAACCACAAGGGTGTGATTTGCCATTTTCAAACCACGGGAGGTGTTCATGCATTTGAAAAAAACCACAGGGGTTTTATTTGTATTTTACCCTTTTTTTAAATAACACATTTTCACTTTTTTTAAATTAATAAATTTGTTTTATTATTAAACCCTAAATATTTAATGACAACAATCATTTATTTTTTACCGTCAATTAATATCAACTAATTTATATAATAATAACACATGATTGTAAGAAATTGATTCCTATTTGTTTCATCAATTTTATTTTATTTTATTTAATGAAATAATATGTAAAAGGAAATTAAAAAATTCAAACTTACAAATAAATATAGTTGATAATTTTAATTTAATTTAATTTAATATTATTAATTTATTTTTTCAATTTTTTAATTAAATTTTATATAATAATTAAATAAAATAACAAATCATATTTTTTCCTACCAAAACAATAATCATATTCCCATAAACCAAATTCCAGCACACTCCAAACAAAGACATCATATTCCCAGGCATTTGATTCCCATTCCAGCACACTCCAAACACAGGCATCAAATTCCCATTCATTTTATTCCATACTACTTATTCCCAGACATCTAATTCCCAGGCATTCAATTCCGATTCCCGCACTTCAAACGCCCCCTAAAAGGAATTACATTCTTCAGCTCTTTTAGATCATCTTTCAAGCTTTTTTGGCTTAATAATTTAATTCTAAATATTTTTTAGAGATTTTTTGTCAAAAAAGGGTGAGTTGGATTACCTTGTCAATGACACCCTCGAGAACTAGTGATATTCATCTTACTCTTTGTTAGGTCTATTTCATTTTTCCTTAAAGCTTCTTTTTTACTCAATATGATTTTTTAGGACTCAAACATATAAATCTTCTAAGGATTTATTGAATTTTATATTTTTCTTTATTCTGATGCATTATAATTCTTTTTCTTTAATGTGGAATTTATTTCTTGATGTCATATTGTTGCTCTTCTGTTTCATTTCAAATAAAATATTGTTGCTCTATTAATCATTGTTAATTTTTATAGAGTATAATTAAACATTTTTCAAAATTTCATTGACGAAAATAATTATTGCAAAGGCTGGGATGGGTTAGATATAGTATGACTATATGAGTCACATATTAAATTTGAAGGAGGATTTATGAATATGTGAGAATTATTCTTGTTTTGATGATGCAATCATTCTCTAATTTAGATAGCTTAAATTTATTAATGATTTTACTAATCAAAGTGTTTCAACTTTTACATATTGGCAGACAGTTTCAGTTTATATGCCTTGTGAGTTATGGCAATGCAGTTGGTTATCTTAGAAGCTTATGGTACCATTTATCTCAACCTGATTTTCTTTGATAAGTTTTATGTTTGTTTATTGGTTTAAAGTTGTAATGAAATGTTGTGTTAATTGTTGCTCCTAAGAAAAATTGGATAAGATTTTTTAGTTCATGGCTATCAAATTTAGTTTTGGGAAGGTAAGTTTTTGAGTTCACGAATTCATGTTTATCTTCCCTTTTTCAAGTCGAGTAGCACTCTTATATTGTCATTTTCATTGAAGTCGTGGCCTTGACCATATATGTTCTTGCAAGTTTTGTGCTTCGGTAAAAATTCTAGTAGTATGGTTACGTAGTAAGGATTTGTAAAGAAAAGAAATCATAAGTTTCATTGGAGTGTGTTCTATTAAACTTTAACCCATTAGATTCCTCAGCCATTAGAATATAGCCACGAGTATTGTGATTAAGTTTGAACTTTTATTAACTTTGGAGAGTAAAGTGGAAGGCAATAATAGGCTAAGTAGTTGAAATTAATTTTCTACTTTATCATTAAAATTTGCTTTTCTTTGTTATGTTGCAACATTTCTGATTTTGGGGAGTTCGTATTCACGTGTGCTATGTAAGTGTTATTATTGGGTTTGTAATTATAAACACCATATAAGATTTTGAGTATAGTGAACTTGAGAAAGAAAAAGCAAAGATTTAACTCTAAGAAACAATTTAAAAATCTTTGATATGACATTTATCAACTTCTTCTTCTAATTTTCTTATTCAGTTAGTCTTCTACCTTTATCAACCAGTGAGATTCAACAGTGCTATGGAAGCAAGGTAGAGATACTCGAACTCGAAAACGACTCAGATTCTCAAGAACAGTTAAGTTTGTTTACATCCACATGCAATCATACAAGCTTTCATTTTTTATTGTGAGCATCACTATTTCTCTAATTCACATTGTTTCTGTTAAAATTTGTAGCTATTACTTTTTTTCTCTTCGAATTGTCTCTCAGTTCTACTTGGAAATTTCTACTCCAAAAGCATCAGAATCTTTACAAAATGGAACCTCTACTATTTCAAGGGCATCTTAGTTCAATTTCATAGCTCGTTCGGAATTGTCCAACTCAATGAAGAAGAGACTACTACACAACAATGGATTATACACTTATAATTTAGTACACTTTTAATTATTGAATTTTATATGTTATATTTTTTTTGGAATCTGATGTAATATTATTCATGAAGGCTAAATCACAATGAGTTTAATGATGTATTTTTTGAATTATTACATTATTATTCGAAACCAAAGTTCTATTACTATCATGTTCGATTAAGTATATGGTTACATATATTTTGTATTGATAAACAGGTTGAAAAGAAAATATTAGTATTGTGTATGAGTACATGAAGAGAGCGTGAAAACATAGATATTACAAATCCTATAAAATGTTTAGCAATAGCTTTTTAAGGTCTCATAGTAAGTTTAATAAACGCTATTAAAAGTCCTTAGGTAGCCTTTTGGAAAGCCTATATTAACGCTTGTCAAGGTTATGCTAAACGCTATAATAAGTTCTATAGTAGGCTTTTATAGGTCTCATAGCAAGTTTAATAATAGCATTTCATAAATGCTATTAACGTTCTTTTGTAGCGTTTTGGAAAGCCTATAATACGTTTTTTATAATAGCGTTTAGCATAGCATTGAAAAAAGGCTATAAAAAGTAAAGGACTTTTAATTGCAGGGGCTGTGACGGCATTTTGTAAAAGGCTATCGTATACCTACGATAGCGTTTTTTCAAGGCTATCGTAAGCCTTTTTTCTTGTAGTGTTTAATATTTTCATCTATTTTATTTAAGTTTGTTTATTTAAATTTTGTTTAACAAAACCGACAAACCGAACCAATATAAACCGAACCATTATTTTGTTTAACAAAACCGACAAACCGAACCAATATAAACCGAACCATTGGTTCGGTTCAAGAACCGGATTTGTATTTTTCATTGGACGGTTTGGATCCTTTTTTATCAAAACCGATATGTTCGGTTTGGTTCGATAATTATGAAAAACCGAACCGAACCGAACCGTGCTCACCCCTAAGTTCAAGGACGGCAAGCCATCGCGCTACCACTTGATTTTAACGTTACGACTCGTTTTTATCTATATTTTATAATTTAAAATCATCCTAACTTTGGGACCCCAAGTTTCTATGGCCCTATTCCGTCGCACCATATGAACTGTGTCAACTATGGCCCTGCAAATTAAGCATTTCTCTTTCTCCATTCTACAGCTAAGCTAAGCAGAATCTCTAACATTTTTCTCTCTCCATTTTAAATATTAAGCAAAGTTCATCAACCCTTAATCCATTTTTTTTTCTTATTTATGATTCTTCATTTAAACATGTATCTTAAAGATTATACAAGATATTTAAGGATTCTTAAACTTCTTAATTCTTCAAAAAAAAAAAAATACTCCTCTCGAATTGTTTAGTTGTTAAAGATTTTCAAATTTTATTTTGAAACTGTACTGTGTTCTCATATATTTTGTGTTTCATTTTTCATAAATATTTATTTTTTAATCATTTATTTAAATCTCTTTTTAATTCTAAAAAAAATTTCATTTTAAATTGCTTCATAAAAAAAGTTAATGATATCTTCAAATTAAAGTCCCATTTGAAACTCAACAGTAATAAATAATTTAAAATTGTTTCAAAAAATGCCACAAGTAGAAATTAAAATTTTAAAATTTTAATTGTTCTTGCAAAAATCACCATGATAATGGAATAAGTTTAAAAAAAAACAACAAATTAATGCTCTAAATTTTCCCCTATCTCTATTAAAACTTTTAAAACAATATAATGTTGTGGTGAAATCATTTGAAAAAATATTTAGGAGAATCAGTAAAATTAATTAAACAGTTGTTGAAAAATAAAGAATTGCATAATTTAAAATTCCTTAGAGAATATGGGAAATTAGAGTGAGAATGAAAGATGGCTGCGCAATGCTTGGTAGTTGAGAGGATTAAGATTAATGAGGAGATTTTGATGAGAAATTGATATAAAAAATAATAATGAAGAGAGAAGTTTTTATAAATAATATGACAAATATCAGGTGTTTATTTCAGCCACATCATTGGAGACTATATTTCCAGATTCTTCTATAAAATTACCAAACTTCACTACATTATCCCCGTGGCTTACGGCTTTAGCTTTTTTATCAGAGAGAAAAATTGTGTCAGCATTTTGTTCCGCCGCAATTCCCGCTGAATGATTATCGCTGATTGCTCTGTCCCCGGCCGTTGGATTTTCCAATTTGTTTTTCGCAATCAAATTTGCTCTGGATATTTCGCTCTGATCATAATTGCTACCCACAGCCACCGCCGGCGAACCCTTCGTCTTCTCCGGTAGAGATACCGGTGATTTTGAGAAAGTATCTTCATTACCCCGCCTCACCATCATTCAATCCACCACCTTCCACACTGTTAACTCCGAGTTTCTGTTTCGTCCAAAAATGGCGCTAACGACGCCTATACTTCACCAGAATCATCACTTGCCTTTCCTCCTTAATCTCCAAAACCTCCCTTTTTCCTCTTCCTCTCCGAAAATCTTCTCTCTCTCTTTCACTACTACTACTTCTTCTTCTTCTTCTTCTTCTCCTCGTGTTTTACATGTTTCTCAAGTATCTACAGTTCCGGTTGAATACGAGCCACAATCTCCAGATTATGGTTTTGAACAAGAGATTATTAGGCTAACAACTCTTCGCTCTAAGCTCTCTGATTTGAAGAGCTTTGGAGAGAAGTTGAAACTGATTGACCGTGATTCCAGAGTCAAACAATTCTTCAATTCTCGTCGGAACTGGTTTTCTAGGGTTTTGCCTTCGCTCAATTTAGATTCTTATGAGCTTTTCTTGCTCAAGTGTTTGGTTGCGAGTGGGCAAGAACATGTGCTTAGTTTGGGAATGGAGTTTGTAGAGAGTGATTCTGAGTCGGCTAGGGGTTTAGTGAAACACGCTCTTTATTCTCTGGTAGAAATGATTGAGAAATTGGATGGTACTGGTAATGGTAATGGCAATGGCAATGGCAATGGCAATGGCAATGGCAATGGCAATGGCAATGGCAATGGCGGTGTGGGATATGGGAAAGGGAGGGGGAATGTGTTTTTGGCTGATGAAGAGTTTCGGGATTTGAAGAAACTGTTGATGAATTTAGGAGAGATTGAAAAGTTTTATGATTGTATTGGTGGAATTATTGGGTGAGTTCATTTTGTTTATGTATTAATATTTAAATATTGATTTTTTTAATAGCTATTTCTTGTTGCTGCTTGTTTTGATTTTTTCGAGTCTCGGAGCTTGTCAAGCTGAACTTATTATTACCATTGGAGTTAAAAAAATATGTTATTGATGATAATGTAGGAGAAATTTCACATATTTTAGCTACCTTAGAATATAAGTAAGCTGTTCAGCATTTTTCCAATCTTCAGAGATCTTCTAATTGCTATTGAAAAGTTATAATGTTTAGGTCGAATATGTATATTAATGCAATTTTGGAAATGCACGGTTTATGCAGGTATCAGATTAAAGTTCTAGAGCTTATTACCTCTTTAAAACATGAAAGATATTCAAAGAATTGGTCAGGGCAAAAAAACCAAGCAATGGAATGCCAAATTTTGGAGATTCATGCACCCAGTGGACCTGATCTATCGCAAAACATAGAATATGCTTCTGAAGCAGCATTGTGGGGAATTGAGGTTAATAGCTGACAAAGTTGTTTTCGACTCAGAGAATAAAAAATAAAATATTTTGAATTGTTATTTATAAGATTTCGTTCTTTAAAGGGTTTACCAGACTTGGGTGAGATTTATCCTTTGGGAGGCTCTGCTGATAGGCTAGGCTTGGTTGATCCGCACACACAGGAGAGTGCCTTCCTGCTGCAATGCTTTCTTATGGTGGTCGAACTTTATTGGAAAGTCATATAAGAGATCTTCAGGTATAAGATCTTCACTGCCAAGCTCGGCATGTCCATTGTATACGTTAAATTCTTGTAATGATGGAATTGAACTTATGGGATTTACATGCATTTGAATTCAACTTTTGTATGCTAGGCTAGAGAATTCTTGTACCTCAAGATCTATGGGAACCAACGCATTACACCTGTTGCAATCATGACAAGTTCAGCGAAGAATAACCACAAAAGGATTGTGTCTCTTTGTGAAAATTTTGGATGGTTTGGAAGGGGTTGATCAAAATTCAAACTCTTTGAGCAGGTTTCTTGGAGAAATTTTTTTATGATAAACACATTAACTCTAATAGAAAAAACTATAACTTCACATTTATTTAATTTTTTTGAACTCTAAGGATCTTTAATTCTTAGTTTCCTTTCTTAATGCATGCATTGCAGCCTCTTGTTCCAGCTGTTGGTGCAGATGATGGATTGTGCTTAGTTACGAAATTTTTTACTCCTATAAGTAAACCTGGTGGTCATGGTGTTATATGGAAGCTTGCACATGACAAAGGTGTTTTTAAGTGGTTTTATGATCATGGAAGAAAAGGTGCTACTGTTAGGCAAGTTAGGTAAGATACAGTTATGAAGAGTTGGATTATTTAATATAAATTGTTGGTTATACAGATACTTGACATAGGCTCTTCTTGTAGTAATGTTGTGGCAGCCACAGATTTGACCCTCTTGGCCCTATCAGGAATTGGTTTGTGGCACAAAAAGGTAAGCTTGAAGCAAGAAAAACAAATATACTCTTTATGCCAGACCAGCAAAGGATAGTCAATTTCTCTTGATGTGGGGTATTTGTTCATATCCTCACTACTTGCTGGCGGATTTTCTTTAGGCTCTTGGGATAAACTTTTAATGCTATATAAGACGGTGCTACTCACTGGCCTATGTAAGCCTGTTGGTAGTTTTTTTTTTTGTCAGCTCATAGCATAACTCGTATGCAGAACGTGATACACTGTGGTATTGCAATTTATGTCTGATTTTCCTTGGTAGTGCATACATGATCATTAATCATAATAACTATTGAGACTCGAATAAGCAAGCCCATTCACGCAATTTTAACTTTGTATTTCTTAGTGTTGATTTTTTAAATCTTTTAAGCTATATCATGCTTTTACATGTAAAATCAGCAGGTATTTTTGGCTTACTTTGTGTTTTTAACTACATATGACATCATGCATAGTATGCAATCATTTACCTGTTAGATGCCATGCTTGCCATTAATCTATGATATGCATGAATTTTTGTACATAAAGTGTGAAATAGATATGCATGTGATAGGCGTCCAATACATAAAGGGTATTATAGGAAGATGTCAACGTAATGGTTGCTACAGCAAGAGACGTGTAAAGGGGAGATTATAGAATTAAAAAAGTAGCTAGAGGAAAGAGAAATATTGACGGTGGGGATAGTATGTGGAAAAATGATGAGGAAAGCAGAGTTTTGGAATGAGTGAAACTAGTGTGGGAGAGTCTAGGGGGTCTCTTGAATTGCCTTCACTGTACTTGAGGTTCTTTTTTTTAACGAGTTTTCAGTTAATTTCAATTACTTACTCTAATATATTTGCGAGCATCGTCGTTTGTTTTATGAACTTGTATTTTTTTTCCTCCGCTCCTCAATGTATTAACTCATTGGAAAACTGTACTCTGGGTTGGCTGAATTTAAGCTAAACTATCTAGCTCATTTTTTCATATCCTGATCACCACAATTGTGTGTTACAGAAACTAGGCTTTACATCTTGTAAGAGGACCTCAGGTGCTACAGAAGGAATTAATGTTCTGATTGAGAGGAAAAATCTTGATGGGATGTGGGAATATGGTTTGTCATGCATTGAATACACCGAATTTGACAAGTATGGGATCACAGAAGGACCTCTTTCTCCAGCTAGGTAGATGTCTATTTTCATTAATTTTTTTTGCCATTTGTCTAATCTAATTTGACTCTTTTGAATGCATTTTAAGTATCTAAACATGAGACTGTAATCCTCCTACCTTGTTTGTATGTCTCTCATACATGTGATAGGTTATTTCTTTTGTTTTTTTACTTTTCGGAAACTTTAAAGATTTTACTGTGAAGAATTGGTCATCAGGGGAATAATTTCATGCACCGCTCCGCCATTGTGTTTTATACTTTTCTTTTTCAATTTCATAAGTTTTTGTTACTAATTCATAAATAAAAAAGGATGCATTGATGATGTCAACCTTTTAGTGGCAAATGCTCTATATAGGTTCTTGTGCTTGGTATCAGTTCTTTGGTCATCTCAAATAAAAGAATGTTTAGGATAGAATAAAGCTGACATGTCATATGTTCTAGTCTGCAGGAGCCATTCCCTGCTAATACAAATATCTTATACGTGAATTTACAGTCCGTGGAGTCTGGTGTCAACTAAATAGTGAAAAGAGTTTGCCAGGAATGGTGCTAAATTTGAAAAAGCCTATTGTGTATCTTGACCATTTTGGACAAAAGCAAAGGTAATTAACTCTACACATTGTTGCTGCTTCATTTCTCATTACTTACATATTTTACTTGATCAAATGTGAATTGCAAATTTCTGTTGTAAGAATTATTTTATGCTACAATTATTATCACAAAGCTCCATGTATCCTTTTCCAAAAGTAAAAAACCTTCATGATAACCTCTTTTCTGTTTTGTGTAATGTTATAGTGTTTCTGGAGGCCGACTAGAATGTACCATGCAAAACATTGCTGATAACTTCTTCAATACATGTTGGTCTCGTTGTTATAATGATGTTGAAGGTATTGATATCGATTCTGTGTGCTTTTATCTACGTCATTATTATCTCTCATTGGTCGTTTTCATTCTAGTTCGTGTAAGTGTAATGATTTTAGCTGCTAAATATCTCCAGACATTCTAGACACATTCATTGTGTATAATGAGCGAAGAAGGGTTACATCTTCAGCGAAACAGAAAAGAAAGCAAGCAGATGTGTCCTTACACCAGGTGACGCTCTTCTAGTTGGATTATTCATGTCATGATTTTTTAGCATGGAAATTTTTTTGAAATTTTTTTGTAAGATGGATATATTTCTTCATGGCCACAGTGTGGACCTGGACAGATGTTGATATCCTTATCTGCATACCTCCATACTGAATATTCCTGGGGGGAGAGTAGCATGAAAATTCCTTGATAAAGATCAATGATAAAACATGGTGATCATTCTCTATTTTATAATTGACCTACTGAATTTTTTTTCCTACAAAATTTTTTGTAGGAGTGAATTCGACTCTCCCTCCCTCTCATTCTCTGGGATAATATTGCCCATGTATACTTGCCTTGTTTATATAATTTTGAGGTTTGCCCCCAGTTTCGAGTGCAGTTTTGGGTTTGTAGCATAACAAAACTTTTGAGATATGTAATGGATGTAACGTAGTGCGAGTAAGTATAGGTTTCTGGTTACATATTTCTCAGTCAGTTGTAAGTTTGTAACCATTATATATGATCTTGTGTCTCAGTTCTCTGGAGGTTCAATATCAAAAGGCTCTGAATTGCAAGTTGAAGTCGCAGAGTTCTTCTGGAGGAATGTTCAGGTAGATGCTCAAATTTAGCGCAGGACGAATTGTCCTTACATACCAGACTTGAAAAAACCCATGAAGTATATTAATACTGTAGATCATAATGTAAAAAATGCTGGGCAATGTAATTATTGGTTTATTCTTTTATTATAACTTTGGCGTTCGTGCAAAAATATCTGGTTCTCAACATGAATTGATCGAGAAACATTTGCTTGATTTTAGAAGATGGGTTATTTATAAGCAACTGATAGTGTTCTACCTTTTGATCGGAAATTTTTATTTTGAAACATGATTAACAATGGCTGCCGAAATTTGCTCACGGTCGTCTCCATGTATTAAAGGTAAATTCTTTAATATATTTTATATTATCTATTTTTAAATTCTAAAAATATCAATAACTAATAAAATAAAAATAGCATAAAAATATTATAAAGAAAATTTCCTGCAACAGCTAGATTCGAACTTGGGATCTGGGGGTAAAAGTGAGTCCAACAAAACCGAAAAACCGAACCAAACCGATCGGTTTTTGGCTTAGATATTTGAACCAATGATTCTTTTGGTTTGCAATAGTAAAAAACCGTATAAATCGGTTTTGGTTCGGTTTTTGTATTTGAAAAACCGAATAAAATCGAACCAAACCATATATATAAAAAATCATAAGTATAATAGTTTTTTTTACATCTTCTTACTTGGTCACTATGCAACCTTAATGAACAATTTAAAAAAAAAACTTCAATCTCTCGATTCACTTTGCAAATTCACCACTCAATCTTGTAGCTTTCTTCCCCTTTGTTTCTTTAACCTTAATTTTAGTGGACAAAAGTTTGGATATTTTAATATTTTCATCTATTTTATCTAAGTTTGTTTGTTTAAATTTTGTTTCACAAAACCGACAAACCGAACCAATATAATCCGAACCATTGGTTCGGTTCAAGAACCGGATTTGTATTTTTCATTGGACGGTTTGGATCATTTTTTTATCAAAACCGATATGTTCGATTCAGTTCGATAATTATGAAAAACCGAACTGTGCTCACCCCTAAGTGCAAGGACGGCAAGCCATCGCGCTACCACTTGATTTTAACATTACGATTCGTTTTTATCTCTATTTTATAATTTAAAATCATCCTAACTTTGGGACCCCAATTTTCTAGGGCCCTGTTCCGTCGCACCAATGAACCGTGTCAACTAGGGGTGAACAATGGATTGGTTTGGTTTAGATTTTACTAAAATTTCAGAACCGATTGGATTTTCTTTTTAGATTATATGAACCAAACCAAATCGTTCACTATAAAGAAACCGAACCAAACCGAACATGATTGGTTTGGTTTGGTTCGGTTTGGTCTTGCATATATTTTTTTCTCTCTATCCTTTTTAAATACTTAATTTACATCATGAAAAGTTCTATAAAATCTAAAAAATGTCTTCTACAAATTTTAAGATAACTAATTTCAATTTATCAAAAAGTCCAATATAATAAATAAAACAAAAATTACAAACATAGTCATAATAAAATTCATAAGAACTTGTTATAATTACACAAATATAACACAATAGGGTTGAAACTTCTTCCCATTTTTTCATTTTATTAGGTTTTATTGAATATTTAAAAAATATGTTATATTATATATATAGAGCATAATATATATTGGATTGGATTGGTTTGGATCACTACAAAAATTTGTAAAACCGAACCAAACCGTTATTTATTGGTTTGGACAAATTGAAGTTTAAAAACCAAACCAAACCAGTTTGGATTGGTTTGGTTCAGTTTGGACTGTTGGATTGGTTTGGATTTGTTCACCGTCAACTAGGGCCCTACAAATTAAGCATTTCTCTCTCTCCATTCTACAGCTCTCTCTCCATTCTACAGCTAAGCTAAGCAGAATCTCTAACATTTTTCTCTCTCCATTTTAAATATTAAGCAACGTTCATCAACCCTTAATCCAAAAATGGTGCTAACGACGCCTAGAGTACTTCACCAGAATCATCACTTACCTTTTTCCAAAACCTCCCTTTTTCCTCTTCCTCTCAGAAAATATTCTCTCTCTTTCACTACTTCTTCTTTTTCTCCTCGTGTTTTACATGTTTCTCAAGTATCTACAGTTCCGGTTGAATACGAGCCACAATCTCCAGATTATGGTTTTGAACAAGAGATTATTAGCTAACAACTCTTCGCTCGGAATTAAAAAACCAAGCAATGGAATGCCAAATTTTGGAGATTCATGCACCCAGTGGACCTGATCTATCGCAAAACATAGAATATGCTTCTGAAGCAGCTGACAAAGATGTTTTCGACTCGGGAATATTTATCCTTTGGGAGGATAGGCTAGGCTTGGTTGATCCGCACACACAGGAGAGTGCCTTCCTGCTGCAATGCTTTCTTATTGTGGTCGGACTTTATTGGAAAGTTTTATAAGAGATCTTCACTGCCAGCCAAGCTCGGCATGTCCGTTGTATACGTTAAATTCTTGTAATGATGGAATAGAACTTATGGGATTTACAAGAATTTGATTTCAACTATTGTATGCTAGGCTAGAGGATTCTTATACCACGAGATCTATGACAAACAATGCATTACACCTGTTGCAATCAGTGCCGGCTTTGAAGGGGTTCGATGGCAGTGATTGCAAATATTTTTGGGAGCCCATGTGTGAATTGTATATGTATGAATTTGTTTCAGCGGCTGGTCTTGTTTTTATCATAAAAAGAATTTGAAAATTAATAGTAATGGGCAAACTTAAAGCCCATTAACCTTATTCTGATTTGTTAAAAAAAATATATGCAACCCTAGTATTTTAATTAAACAAACTTAAGAAAACCTTGGTGTGGCAGATACACAAAAAGTTTGCTTCATTATTTTATTTTTATGGTAATTTTGATATGTAAGTACCTTAATTTTTTTTTTCTTTTTATATAATTAATTTTTTTGTTGCTTAATTTAGTTTATAATTGTATGTTTTTAGAATGTTATTCATTCATGTATCATATGTCTTTGATTGGTTTCTCGTGCTACAAAAATTAAAACAATTAATTATAATAATTAAATTTTGTGACAGATTCTCCGATTATGTTTCCTAGAAAATATCAATCTAGTTTTGAAAAGCGTAGAAAAAAAAACCTTTTAAATGAGAGTTTGAATTGTATTATTTTATTATTATTACTTATTAATATAAGTTTATAATTTTTCGTTTTAAATTTTGAATTTTAGTAATTTTTTTCGTATTAAAGTTTTATACTAGAGGGCCCAAAAATACTTTTCGCACTGGGTCTTGGTTTTCCTATGAACGGCCCTGGTTGCAATAATGACAAATTCAGCGACGAATAACCACAAAAAGGATTGTCTCTTTGTGAAAAATTTGAATGGTTTGGAAGGGGTCGATCAAAATTCAAACTCTTTGAGCAGGTTTCTTTGAGAAAAATTCATATGATAAACGTATTAACTCTAATAGGAAAAACTATAACTTCACATTTATTTAATTTTTTTTGAACTCGAAGGCTCTTTAATTCTTAGTTTCCTTAATGCATTGCAGCCTCTCGTTCCAGCTGTTGGTGCAAATAATGGATTGTGTGGTTAGTAACGAAATCTTTTACTCCTATAAGCAAACCTGGTGGTCATGGTGTTATATGGAAGCTTGCACATGACATGACAAAGGTGTTTTTAAGTGGTTTTATGATCATGGAAGAAAAGGTGCAGCGGTCTGAGGAATGTAAGATTATCTTGCACGGAAATGCTGAGTTTGAGGCCACAAATGTTATCTTACAGGTTTGGATCTATCTGAATACAATTTTTAATGGTCATACGGCTAGATAGGTCACATTTTTAGGGAGTTGGGTGTGAATAAAGACCTAATTAAAACACCTACAAGATTTACTGGTAACTTTTCTATACATCAAGATGATAATAACAATTCAGAAAGACTACTAATGCATTGTTAAAAGCTACCATTTTTTCATAGCTTAGTGGTCGGGTCTTTATATACATTTTTTCCGATGAATACTAAGAATTTTCACTTGGATTGTGCAGGGTAATCATGTATTTGAAGTTCCAAATGGCTATAAATTGAAACTTACACCAGGAACTTCAGGTGAATTTTGCTTTACTTTTGACAAACTTTTCCTTGCACTTTTAGGAATAAACCAATTCTTGTTGTTCTTGTTCTTCCCCAAAAAACAACAATAATTTCAGGTTTTGAAGCTCAATTAGATCCCACCGAGCTTGATAAGCAGGATAATAGAAGCTGGTGTATTGCCTTCTGTTAAGATATATACTTTTGTAATGACTTGTAATAGTTAGTTAACCTGTTGGTGAGTAGAGAAGTATTTGTTATTAAGTTGTTAGAGGTTGTTGAGTTTGTATCATAAATACTACAGCTAGTCAATGTAATAATCAATGAGAATTTATCAAGTCTTGACATGGTATCAGAGAACCAAGACTCCTTCAACCCTCTCTCACCCCATTCTCTTGATTTTTTTTTGCTTCCGCTCAAGAATTTTTTTTTTCCAAGTTTTGTATTGGCATGCAATTTGTCATAATGACAGCTGCCTTATGATTCTCTTTTCTCTCACTGACTCCGAAGTCTGAATTCTATTTTTTTTTCTCCTTGTTTCAATTCTCAGATCCCTAATTTTTTTCTCTCTCAAATGGAAACCTCGCAAACCTCTGGTTCTCAAAATCTTCCTTCTTCCACCATTGTTACGCAAGAAAAAGCTTCAAAACAAGTAGCTTTTTCTCATGCTTTATCTGTGAAACTTGATCAGAGCAATTTTCTCCTTTTGCGCCAACAAGTTCAGGCAGCAATCAAAGGACACAAACTTCAAAAATATGTGTTTGTTAAATCAGGCCTTGCTCCGAAGAAATTTGCTACTCCTGATGATGAAATTCATGAAAATTTCACTCAAGAATATCAGGATTGGGAGGCTCAAGATAGTCTTATTGTTTCGTGGTTACTCTCGTCTATTTCTCAATCTATTCTTACCAAATTAGTTCGCTGTGATACATCATCGAAGATTTGGACAGCCTTAGAAGTCTACTTTACATCTCAAACTAAGGCGAAGATGTCGCAATTGAAGGATCAGATTAAAGAATTGAAGAAAGGAACTCTTTCCATGGATGATTATCTTATCAAAGTTAAGCATGCAATAGATCAATTGGCTTCAGTTGGCTGTGCTATGAGTGATAATGAACATATTGAGGCAATATTTTCTGGTCTTTCAGAGGAATATGATACTTTTATCATTTCTGTTAATTCTAGAAAGGATGAATATACTGTTGATGAAATTGAGTCACTGTTATTGGCTCAAGAAATTCGAATTGAGAAAAGGTCCAAAGCTGTTGAGTCAATGTCTGTCAATCTTGCCAATTCTCAAATCTCCAACCAAAACAAGAAGGCTTCATTTCCTGCTAATCCTCTCAGTTCTCATCATTTTCAGAATTTCAAAGGTAATTCTTCCCATTCTCGTGGAAATGGAAAAGGCAAGGGAAATAATAATAATTGATATGGCAAAACCAATTGGCAAAATAGGCCTCAATGCCAACTTTGTGGTAAAATTGGACATCTCAGTGGAAAATGCTATGATAGATATGATCCCAACTTTCCTGGTTTGGGCTCTCAAAATAGGAATAATAGTGTTCCTCAAGGAGGATTTTTCAATGGAAACTTTTCAAATGGAAGAACAGTTGAAAATAGTGGTGGTTTCATTCACAGAACTCTTATCCTATGTCAGCACAAATGGCTGCTTATATGGCTACTCCTGAGTGTGTGAATGATGCTGTGTGGTACCCTGATTCTGGGGCAACTAATCATGTCACAGCAGATGCAAACAACTTGTTCAATCGCACAGGCTATTAAGGACAGGACAGAGTGCATATGGGTAATGATACTCCTCTTGCTATTCACCATGTTGGCACTTCTTCTTTAATTTTCAAGTCCTTTTACTTCTAAATCCTTAGTTCTGAACAATTTATTACATGTGCCTGCCATCACTAAGAATCTAATTAGTGTGTCTTCTTTTGCTAAAGACAATAAAGTTTTCTTTGAATTCCACCCTAATCATTGTCTTGTCAAAGATCAGGTAACCAAGGACATTTTATTGCAAGGGACCCTTAAAGGTGGACTATATGCTTTTGACTCCAAGTCTATCAGTCTAGGGAGCAATTCTCATAACAGAAATCTGATGGCACAACCTGGTATTAAGAAAATACATGTTTTCAATTCGTCTGTTTCAAATTCAAATAAAACTAATAATGTTGCCTCAGCTTTTCAATTATGGCCCTGTCGCTTAGGACATCCATCTGCAAGGATCGTTCATAAAGCTGTAAAATCTTGTAATGCCTCTATGCATAATAAATTTGCTTTTGATTTTTGTTCAGCTTGCTGTCTTGGTAAGGTTTATAAATTGCCTTTCTCTAGTTCATTTACTACTTGTTCTCAGCCTTTACAATTAGTTCATATTGACTTATGGGGTCCTGCTCCAATGTCTTCCTTTGGTGGTTTTCGTTATTACATTCACTTTATCGACTCTTTTTCTAGATTCACTTGGGTTTTTCTTTTAAAACAAAAATATGATGCTTTTGCTTGTTTCCTAAAATTCAAAAAGCTTGCTGAGTTACAATTAGGATACAAACTTAAAGCTGTTCAATCAGATTGGGGAGGGGAATATAGAGTGTTTACAAAGTATCTAAATGACAATGGCATAATTCATAGGAATTCTTTTCCCCAGACACATGAACAAAATGGCTTGGCTTAAAGGAAACATAGGCATATTATTGAAACTGCCCTTACTCTTTTAGCAAATGCATCTTTACCTCTTCTTTTTTGGGATGAGGCTGTGAAAACAAGTGTTTACTTAATAAATAGGTTGCCATCAGATGTTACAAATGGAATTTCTCCTTTAGAGCTATTGTTTAAGACTAAACCAGACTATACTTTCCTAAAACTTTTTGGTTGTTCCTGTTTTCCCAATCTCAGGCCTTATAGCAAACATAAATTCAATTTCAAATCAACAAATTGTATCTTCTTAGGTTATAGTACCAGTCACAAGGGTTATCAGTGTCTCGATCCAAGTGGTAAAATCTTTGTATCTAGAGATGTCATTTTTAATGAAACTTCTTTTCCTTATAAAGTTCTTTTTCCTTCTCCCAATATAATATCATCAGCTCCTTCTCTACCTTCAGCTTTGCCTCCTTTGTTACCAACACCCGAGTCTATTTCTTTACCAAACAATTCATCTTTAAGAAGTTCAACTAGTGTAATTGAATCTCAGGAATTATCTTTACCTATAGACACTGCTTTACCTGATCCTATTGATGGTCTAGTAACTGAGTTACTCAACTCTCCTACTGTTGATACATCTAACACTTTATAAGCTACTGCAAGTGAATCTTCTCCTTCACCAGTTGTGCATCAGCAAAATAAAATAACTCAGAACTGAATTCTCATTCCATGGTAACAAGATCAAAAGTAGGGGTATACAAACCTAAAATTCTACTTACTTCAAAAGAACCCTCTACTGCTAAACAAGCTTTGGAGTTACCTCATTGGAAGGATGCTATGAAAGATGAATACTTAGCATTACTAAGAAACAATGCATGGTCTCTTGTACCTTGTCCTCTCAATAGGAAAGTCATAGGATGCAAATGGGTTTTTAAAGTGAAAGAGAATCCTGATGGTACTATAAACAAATAAAAAGCTAGATTAGTTGCCAAGGGCTATCATCAACTTGCTGGATTTGATTTTAATGAGACGTTTAGTCCTGTTGTCAAGCCTACAACAATCAGAATTGTTCTCACACTTGCTTACACATAACTGGTGTATAAGACAATTGGATGTCAATAATGCATTCTTAAATGGTGACTTGACTGAGGAGGTGTATATGGATCAACCTATTGGGTTTATTGACTCTACTCAGCCTACTTTTGTGTGTAAACTTCAGAAAGCCTTATATGGGTTAAAGCAAGCACCTAGAGCTTGGTTTGAGAAACTAAGCACTGCCTTGCTGTCTATGGGATTCAAATCTGCCAAGTCTGATCAGTCATTGTTTATTCTATCTGTAAATGACTGTTGTGTTTTCATTTTAGTCTATGTGGATGATATCATCATCACCGGAAATAACAATGGTTTCATTTCTGCTCTTGTTTCAAAGTTGAATGCTAATTTTGATCTTAAAGATCTTGGTACTTTGAACTATTTTTTGGGAGTTCAAGCAAACTTCACAAAATCTGGCCTTCATTTGTCTCAATCAAAGTATGTTTCTGATCTTTTGTCAAAAGTAAATATGCAAGAAGCAAAGGGAATTACCACTCCACTTGCTAGTTCTGTTAAGCTCTCAAAGTATGATAGTTCTAAATTTTCTGATGTATTTCTCTATAGAAGTACAGTAGGAGCTCTACAATATGTTACAATAACTAGACCCGAGTTGAGTTTTGCTGTCAATAAAGTTTGTCAATTCATGCAATCTCCAAGAGATACTCATTGGTAAGCGGTAAAAAGGATTCTTAGATACTTGGCTGGAACCATTTCTTTTGGTCTGCTCTTGAAACCATCTTCCACATTGAACTTGGTTGCCTACTGTGATGCGGATTGGGCATCGGACCCGGATGATCGGCGGTCTACAACAGGATATTGTGTTTATTTTGGTGGAAATTTAGTTTCTTGGAGTTCCAAAAAGCAGCCTGTGGTGTCGAGGTCTAGCACAGAAGCAGAATACATGAGTGTTGCTACTGTCACTGCTGAGCTATATTGGATTCAATACTTACTTAGTGAGTTATGCTTTCAATCTTCTAAAGTACCAATTGTTTGGTGTGACAACTTAAGCACTATTCTTCTTGCCTCCAATCCAATTCAACATGCTAGAACCAAACACATTGAGCTAGATCTTTATTTTGTTCGAGAAAAAGTTGCAAAGAAGCTGATTGATATTCGACATGTACCTTCAGTAGCTCAACAGGCTGATATACTCACCAAAGTCATTTCATCTTCTCAATTTCTATTACTTAGATTCAAACTTATGGTTGGGGCTTGTCCAACATAAGTTTGCTGGGGGATGTTAAGATATATACTTTTGTAATGACTTGTAATAGTTAGTTAAACTGTTAGAGAGAAGTATTTGTTATTAAGTTGTTAGAGGTTGTTGAGTTTGTATCATAAATACTGCAGCTAGTCAATGTAATAATCAATGAGAATTTATCAAGTCTTGACACCTTCTTTAAGGAGCCTCATTAATGCTGGAATGGCTTTTGGGCATGACCCTATTGTTATTTTAAATTCATCTATCATTGAGAGGCTAAATATTGTTGTTGCAGCATTCTCTCTTGCTTCCATGGCTTTCCCTGATTCTAAAATGTGTATTATGTTGTTGACTGCCCTGGCTGCAACTATTAAGATCTTGTTGTTGTTAAAGATTGAGAGGTTGAGTAATGCGGGTACGGCGTTTTCTTCGATTCTTGGATCGTTTGAATTCAATAACTTTACAAGGAATGGCATGGCTCCTGCCTCGGCAACTATCCTTCGGTTATCCATTCCTGTTTTTGCCAGTAATCTGAGCTCATATTGTAACGTTCCGTTACTTTTGAGGTAAATTTTTTTTTATTTAATTAAAGTTTTTAAGATTAGTTTAAATTCAGAAATTTCGATTTTAGTAGTTATTTTCGCTCGAAAATTGTTTTAATCCTTTTATTACTTTAAATTCGTTTCGGTGATATTAATAATTATTAATGGGCCAATTAATAATTATTAATCACCTTTAGATTAATTTAAGTGCTTCGGGTTTCGTTTTAAAAGCTTAAGGCAAGAAAAGGACGTAGGCGTCATTTCCGGAATTCTTAAATATCCTAACAGTATTCACTATCTTCTTTATTAAGCCAAATTTAGGCAAAAATCATATTTTTCTTCTCATCTTCTTCCCCAAACCCGAGCAAGAAGAGGAGGAAAGGAGAAGAGAAAGAATGGTCGCTCCGGCTTCGTTTCTCGACCGTTTTGCGTGATTTTGGATGAGTTGGAAAGCTCTCGCCGAGACCTTTCTATCCATTCCACACTTGGGACGATTCCACCTCTCTAAGGTAATCCCTAGATTTCGAATCTCAACACTTTTCTTCATGGAAATTGAGTCAAACTTGTGATTTCTTTAACAAAGCTCTACTTTCTTCTCAAATTTTTTATTAAATGTTGTTGGGAAACCTTTGGGAACCATTTCCCTCAACTTTCCTTAGACTTTAAACCGAGCCAAATGAAGAATCCGAAATTCCCTCCTCTCCCTTGCCGTGGACTGTTTTGGTCAACTGGTGGTTTGGAGTTGACTTTAAATCTAAGGTGAGTTTAAAGCGAAAGTTAGTGGTTTTATGAATTGAGTTTCGTTATGTTATTGTTTATCGAGGTTAAGAGGGAATTAGCTTCTTAGAATTAAGTTTTGGTTAGAGACTTTAATTCGGAAGTGAGTGGAAAGAATTTGGAATTATAACGAATTCGATGAAAAGGAAACATTGGAGTGGTTTGGAAGTATTACAAAGCGATTTGGAGATGTTAGATGAAAGTGGAAATGAGAGTTACTTTGAACGGTTTGGAAGTTGAAGTAATTAGAAGATACACTTGAGTGATAACTCGTGTAATCTAGTTAGTTAGGTTTCTTAATAACTTAGTAGGATTCTTTGAGATTAACTAACTTATTAGGAAGCTTAACCTTTTGTATTATGGCTCATGATAGTATGTTGATTCGGATCCATACGTATCATGGTGCGAGAGTTTGTGAATAGTACATGGTAGTACGTGGATTCGGATCCGTACGTACCATGGTACTATGGTTTGTGATATGGCTCATGATAGTATGTTGATTTGGACCCATACGTATCATGGTGCGAGGGTTCGTAAATAGTACATAATAGTATGTTGATTCGGATCCATACGGTACTATGGTACTATGGTTTGTGATATGGCACATGATAGTATGTTGATTCGGATCCATACGTATCATGGTGCGACAATTTGTTATACGGTGAAAGTCCTGATATCCGATGATTGTGATATGGTACATGGTAGTATGTTGATTCGGATCCATACGGTACCATGGTACTATGATCTGTGATACGGCACATGATAGTATGTTGATTCGGATCCATACGTATCATGGTGCGATGATTTGTGATATGGTATATGATAGTATGTTGACTTCGGTCCATACGGTATCATGGTACGGTAACTTGAGACATGGTACGACCATACGTGGTATGTTGATTTCGATCCATACAATA
Organism: Gynostemma pentaphyllum; assembly: GCA_028015215.1. Taxonomy (NCBI): domain Eukaryota; kingdom Viridiplantae; phylum Streptophyta; class Magnoliopsida; order Cucurbitales; family Cucurbitaceae; genus Gynostemma; species Gynostemma pentaphyllum. Next base: position 45,205,889 of record CM051345.1, on the reverse strand, counting down.
GCACGATATGATGAAACTTGTTTGGTAATAAAGATTGTTAATGTTACTTTACATATTCTTTAGAATTGTGTAGTAAGACTTAGTAGTGAATGTTACTTTACTTTAAGTCTTTACATCTATCTCATGGTTTTGAATGATGAATACGGTTAATATATGACTATCGTATGATTGCATGGAAATTGGAAGTGTGGATGTGGGTAGTATTGAGCATTATAGGCCTTTGGACACGATTTCGGTTATGAGATTTTGTTCATAGGATTACTTGCTTTCGTTTTACTCTCACTAGCATTTCATGCTAATGGTGCTACACTTACAAATTTTCAGGTAAACCTCGAGCTAAGAAGCGTGGTAGAGGAGGTGGAGTCGCGTGACTAGTCGAGATGGTGTATGGACAATGTTAAGGACATCTTTTGGTTTAGCATTTGTTAAAATGCTTGTAAATTATTTCCACTTTACATACATGTGTCTTTTTGAGCCCGAAAGGGTATTTGTGTAAAATTTGTCTATGTCTTATGATTTATTTCTCCTTTGGAATGCGCATTCCCGATTTATAGCTTTCTCTGAATTTGGGTTGTAAAACTGGAGGAGCGCCACTGGCACTACCTGCTCAAGTAGAATTAGTAGTGGTACAACCTGCTCAAGTACAAGGAGTAGCGCCACCACCTGCTCAAGGAGAAGACGTAGCGGCAGGGAATCATCCGACTGCCAAGTGGCCGTCGAGGTCGTCCGACCTGGTAATTACTATTGGTGTTAGGTACTTAAAAATGTTTTCCTATTGTTTTTAGGGTTTTAGTAATGCTTTTTTTCTTTTTGTTATTTTTTTAGTTTTTATTAATATTGGTGTTAGTTACTTTTAGTAATGTGTTTAGGGTTTTAGTAATGCTTTTTTTCTTTTTGTTTTTTTTTTAGTTTTTATTAATATTGATGTTAGTTACTTAAAATAACGACTAAAAAATTCTAAGTCTACCTGGGAGTGCAAGGCTTGCACGAGCCGCACCTGGTAGAAGAATTTAAAACGACTAAAAATTCTAAGTCTACCAGGGAGTGCATGGCTCGCATAAGCTGCACCTGGTAGAAGAATTTAAAACGACTAGAAAATTCTAAGTCTACCAGGGAGTGCAGGGCTCGCACGAGCCGCACCTGGTAGAAGAATTTAAAACGACTAGAAAATTCTAAGTCTACCAGGGAGTGCAGGGCTCGCACGAGCCGCACCTGGTAGAAGAATTTAAAACGACTAAAAAATTCTAAGTCTACCAAGGAGTGCAAGGCTCTCACGAGCCGCACTTGGAGAAGAGTTTAAAACGACTAAAAACTTCTAAGTCTAACAGGGAGTGCAGGGCTCGCACGAGCCGCACCTGGTAGAAGAATTAAAAAAAAAATTCTAAGTATACTATGGATTGCATTGCTTTAACAAGCCGCACCTAGTAAAAGAATTTAAAGCGACTAAAAATTCTAAGTTTATTAAGGAGTGCATGGCTCGTAGAGAAATTAAGGAAAATTCAATGTTTACCAAGGGTGTAAGGCTACTACACCAACAAAGCAACACTTAAAAAATTTAAAGATAAGTCTATCAAGCTTGTGTCAAGATTCGACAACAAGTCGACTCCCAAAAGCCAATTTAAAATTGGTAAAAAAAAAAGTCAAAGTCAACTATTGACCGGTCAACTGGTCAATGGCTGACCCGTGGAGCAATGCGGTTCTGTCTTTTACCCACTACAAAAAGAGGTGCAAAGTACTTTAATTTTGTATAAGGGAAGAGAGAAAAGAAAGAAAAGTAAGGGGGAAAAAAAAGGGGACAAAAGCTGCTGCGTCAAACTGACGCAGCAGGCAAAAAAAAAAGTGGGTGGGTCAGGTTTTGACCCGCGACCACGCCTGCGGGTCAAAACCTGACCCGCGGGTTTGTATCAATTTTTTTTTAATATTTTTCTCTTTCTCCTTCCTCCTTATACTCTTATCAATTCACTTTCTTCAATAAAAGATAGAAAATTTTAATATATTTCATTTCAAGAGAATTTTTACTCTTAAAATCAAAGGAGGCGGAGTATGCGATGATTAAGTGTGACAACTTGGACATACAACCCAACTCCAAAACGACCAGGGACAGAAAAATCAATCTACCAAACTCCAACCAAGCTCCAACACTTAGTATTTTCTCAAAATTTTGACAAGTGAAATGACGGAAAATTCAAGCTACAAACTCTCAAAATTTTGACGATTGCAACGGAAAATTCAAGCTATAGACCTCAACACTTTGAATATTTTCAAGAAATTGACTAAGGTAAAATTCCGCTTTAAAGAATACTCCCAAGTAGCTTTGAACTGGCATCTCAACTCAACTCGGGAGTAGGGGGCCTCTGTTGTGGGGTGACATTGGATTACACGTGGAATTTTACAACTTGACAAGATTTGTCTACGCACCTCGTCTGACCGCAGTACCAGGGCACCTGGTCTGACCGCGATACTTGAGCACCTGGTCTGACCGTGGTACTTAGGCACCTGGTCTGACAGCGGTATTTGAGCACCTAGTCTGACCGTGGTACTTAGGCACCTGGTCCAGGGTACCTGGTCTGACCTGTTAGGAATGGTGTCCTAGAACTTGTAAATATTTAATAATAATAATTTATTTATAATAAATTAAATAAATAAACATAAGTTCTTTATATTATCTAGATTGATTCGATTGATGATATTAGAAATATATGGAAATATATTAATATCAAACATTCAAATAGTAAACCCTAAATTACTCTTATGAAATCACGACTTAGTATGTGAGTCATACAAGAAGGATTAAAGTCGAGATGAGTAACTTAAAAATGTCTATAGTAAATGGATAACGTTTGGGAACCTTATCCTGGTAACACTGTTGATAGCTTCGCATTTTGTTTATAGACAAATGATCTAATCCTGATCATTCATGTGGGAGACATGAAATGGAAGTTATCATATGCAATGTTGATTGTATAAGACAGAACCACGATGTTCGATCAAATTTCTCATTAGTACCGTTTATGAGAAATGATCGAATATCAAACTAAGTTTATCAACCGTGATAGATCTCAATCTTGAGTGAAATGCGGACTCCTATTTATGGAGTTATGTTCTTTGATTCACATGGTTGAGAGCGATCTGTAAGAACGTTCAATATACTCCTGTTTTGGGAACATGGCTAGATAAGTAGTTGGGAACTCATTTTCACGAGATGGAATTCATAACTTTCTTATAAATTAATGGTATCAGTGCGATACCTAAACATTTTAGGAACTTTAGGAAACTCCCTTGATGTACTGATTCGAGACATGAACAAGTGGCGCCACGACTTCTATTGATCATAGAAGTACCTTATCTCTAGTTCGACTAAAGATAAAATTCATTGGAGAATCAACGGGAACACAAGGATAAAGCGATAATTACAAGGGCAAAACAGTAAATTTATCCGCCTGTAATTATGAGGGTTCCACATGAAGGATATATCACAGATATAAATAAAAGATAAACTAAATGGACATAACTCATCTATAGTGAGGGGAGTTCAACTATGAATTTATAGTGGAATTATTCATAGTTAAATAATAAGTAATTAAATGATTATGAGTTAATCACTTAATTGACTAATTATTAAGCCCATGATCTATAGGTCCATTGGGTCTCTATGCTAGCCCAAATATCGTTGTAGCAAAACTAAGTTATTAATTTAACTTAGGAAGAATAAATAATTTAAGTAATTGAATTTACTTAAAATTAGGCAATATTAATTATTTAAATAATGAGATTATTTAAATGATAATTAATATAAATATTATTAATATTGATACAATATTAATTGTTTAAATAAAGAGCTTATTTAAATGGAAATTAATATAACATTATCAATTATAATATTTTAAGGCAAAATTAATTGTTTAAATAAATAGCTTATTTAAACGGGAATTAATGTGAATATTATTAATTATTTAAATAATGAGTTTATTTAATTTAATGATAAATATTAGAGAGAATTAAATATAATTTGGTTTAAGAAACAAATTGGTTTTGGTCCAAAATAATTAATTAATTAATTGAATAAGATTCAATGGTAATTAATATATTAATTTTTGACTAAATGTATTTAATTAGAAATTATTATTTGAATTTTTCTAATATTAAATATATAATAAAGAAAAGTAATTATAAATAAATAAATAAAATTAAAAAAAAAAAGGAAAACGCATGTCAGTCATTAGCGTCAGCATGCTTGTGTACCTTTTCTTTTATTTTTGGGAAAAAAAATATAAATGACACTATTTTCTTCCCACTTTTCATCAATAGCCATGTTTTTTCTTTTTTTAATTAATAGCCACATGCCCCCACTAAAAATACTAAATTACGCCTACCCATCAAATCACCTCATCTCTCTTTCCCCTTTCCTTTTCTACTTCTCTCACGTTTCCCCCCCTTTTTTTTAAACCATTTCAGATCCCCCCCCTGCTCTCTCTCTCTATCTATTTTTTTTATTTTCTTTTTATTTCTTTCTCATCACCATCTCTCTCTCTCTCTCTCTCTCTCTCTCTCTCTCTCTCTCTCTCTCTCTCTCTCTCTCATATTCCCTCATTCCACCATTTTTATCCATCTCTCCCTCTCATTTCTTATTTTACAAAACCCACCATTTTTAAGATTAGGTAAGTATACTCACTCTCTTTCTCTTCATCTATTTTGATTCTCTATTTTCGTATTTTTTCACCATTTTTCGATTTTATAATTGAAGAAAATCGAAATCTTTTTTCATTTCCATCAATTTTTGTCTTAATATATCTCAGATCTATGTTTTTTATTGAAGATTCAAAACAAGAAAAATATAGATCTGGGGAACAAAATTGGTGTTTTTCTCTCTTTTTTTCTTCATAAACCCTTAGATTTGGCACGAATCTTGAAGCTTAAATAGCATGGAACTAACAAAAGGTTTGTTCTTTTTATTGTTGAAATCATTTCCTCCATTTTTCTGAAATTTTTCTCACGTTGTCACCATTTTCTGGATTTTTTTGTTTTAGATGGTTATTGTGAAGTGTACTGTAATATACGTTATATACGTATGTCTATTTTTCTAGAAGTACAGTAAGTAATACACGTAATATACATAACATTCACAATATACATAATTTTTTTGTTTTCAAATTCGTTGTCAATTTGATAAATATATATTATGTACACATGGCTCTAATAGTCATCTTTTGTCTATTCGCAGTGCACTATTATGCATATCAAGTTTTTTCTTGTTTGTTATGTTATGTGTCCATATTAAGTATATTATGTATATTATGCATGTGGGTCTTAATAATCATAATATAATACGATTCACAGTGTACTGATAAGATGTCATGCATATTATGTATATTATAAATATGAGGACTAATAACCATAATATGAAATGATTCGCAGTGTATTGAATAAGATGATATGTATATTATGTATATGAGGCCTAATAACCATTCTCTGTCTATTTTTGCACTGCACTGTTATGAGTTCATACCAAGTTGGTATGTGTTGTACTATTATATGCACATATCATGTATATTAATATGTCTATATTAAGTATATTATGTATATTATGCATATGAGGCATAATAACCATAGTATGACATGACTCGCCTTTGAAGATGTCATGTATATTATGTATATTCTGCATATGAGACATAATAACTATAATATGAAATGATTTGCAGTATGTTGATCAAATGACATGTATATTATGCATATGAGACCTAATAATCATTCTCTGTCTGTTTTTGCACTGCACTGTTATATGTCCATACCAAATTGTTATGTGTTGTACTGTTTATGTATTCATATCAAATATATCATGTATATTATTCATATGAGGCCTCAATAGCATCCTTTTCTGTTTTGCAAAATAGCGTTTATGTGTCCATATTAAGTAGTTTATATGTGTATTGTTATGTGTCTCTATAAGTATATTTTGTATATTAAGTATTGTGTAAATTATATATTAATTTTAAAGTTTGTTAACATTTTTTATTTTATTTGTAGATAAAATGACATGTATATCACGTATATCTTCCTTTTCACTCAAATTTCATTGCAAAGTGGAGGACAATATACAAAATATACAAACATTACATGGGAAATGGAGAGAATGTACGTAATTCAATTAAAATCAAATATAAAAATGAAAATATACGAAATATACCAACAAAATAGATAATATTATACCGAAACAAAATAATAAATCAAAGATAAATTTTAAAAAAAAACAAATGGATATTGGAAAGAAAAAAGAAAAAAAATAAATGAAATAATAAATGAGGGGGAAAATGAATTTCAAATTTTATAAAATAATTAGAAAGAGAAAATAATAAAAATAATTATTTTCATGCATTGAGAAATGAAAAAGTCAGAAATGTCAGGCATGTCATAACATACACAGTATACGAGAAGGCAAAAATGGGAATGAACAGTGTACCAAGTGGCTGTTTTGATTAGTTTTTAAAAAAAGTGTCATCTTGATAAAAGCACACTAAAAAGTGGCTATTTTGATTTTTGCCGCTTTATTTTTTTATTTTATTTTAATTTATTTATTTACCTTTTCTATATTTAATAATTAGGAGATAATGATTATCTAATTAGATTAGATATCATATTTTCTTATAAATATGACCATTGGGATTCATATTTTGCACACTTCTCACTTTAATTAGAAAAGTGAAAATTCTCTCTCAAATTTTTGCCCAATTGCCGATTTTCCTTAGGCAAAAATTTTGAAGAAATTTCTTCTTCTTTTGTTCTTCCGGTTCGATTCCCACAAGTCGGTTTTGCTTTCGATCGGGATATAGCATAGAAGATCCGGTGTTGCTGAGGATTTGATGCTGTAAAGAAACCTCCAACCGATTCTCCATTAATTACTCAATGTAAGTTAAAGGGTTTTAATTTTTGAAATTAAGCATGAATTTACATGTTTTATCACAAATTGCATGATATTAATAGATCCGTAATTAAGAGTTAATTAGTTTACTAAATAAAATTCCGCTATTTTAGTAAATCATCCCTTCATGACCGCGGTACCTGGGCACCTGGTCTGACCACAGTACCTAGTCATAAAGTCTACGCACCTGAAAAAACCCGGCTACGCAGTCTCCGACATAGACATACATACTTATGATTGAATACAAGTATCCACTTGGGAAACGACACGTGGCGCAACTCGCAAGCGACACGTAATTGAGAAGCAACACATAACCCAATCCTGACGCGACACGTGGCATGATGATGTCATCAACCTAATCTTCTATAAATAGGAGAAGAAATTCATTCATTAGGTAACTAATTTCTACTACTATTCTCTCTGGCACACTAGCTCTGCTTGCTCTGACTTTAGCATCGGGGGGTGTTAGGCCGGCACCACACCGGTGCTCTTTTCCTTTCCTGTGCAGGTACCTACGTAGCACGCCGTCAAAGCAGCACACTACCTCCGATTCGTTCCATAAATTAAGTTCGTTGCCTACGTGGAAACTCTCCATTTTTACGCAACAACAACGATAAAATTTACAATTAAATAGTCATATGATTCTATAAAACTGAAAATTTAAACAATAGATAAAGAGTTATCAATACAACTGAAATAAAAAATTCCAACCAATTTATATCTTCATGAGATGCAATCCCATGGAAGAAAAAATAAATGTTACAAAAAAAAAAAACAACAAAAATGTAAAGAAATCCTTGATAAATAAAAGGTGAGATTTTTAAGAAACATTTTTTTGGATACTTTTACCCTTTTTCTATTTAAATAATTTCAAACATATCCCAACTATAATAAGTGGCCATACATTTGTTTTCAATTTTTTTAACTTATGTATGTAAAATTTTTAAGACGATCTTTTATTTCAAATCTTTAAAATAAAAAAATCTTTTAATTCATTATTTACTATATTAAAAAGATATTTTTTAAAGAAATATTTGTAAACAATTTTCTTTCTTCCAAATTTTTTTTTTAAAAAATCAATTAAAATAAATTCTAAATATATATTTTCATTCACAAATTAATTATAAATTTATCAATAATTCATTAAAATGAATTTAATAAAAATTTACAAAACATGTCACTACTAATCTATTACTTATTATAATTTGTTTTAAAAAAATTTATCACACATTATGATTCAATTACCCAATCTCTCTATCTCTATCTCTATTCTCTAATCTCTAATCTTTAATCAATACTATATATAAAAGTGGCTTAAAAGGAAAAAAAAAAGTATTTCCTTTAGGTCCCTCTTAATTATATTCAACGTGTATTGTATCCTCATATTTAATTATTCTATTATTTATAATTTATACATTTATAAATGTTTTTTCTTGACAATGATTAATTTTTATTATTATTTTGTCAACTTTATTTTTATTTTTATTATTTTTTTTTCAATATTTGTAGTTAATGTAGTTAGTTATAATTATTTATTACCTCTTTTTTTTAGTAATTTTATTTATTACCTCTTAAATATTAGACTCTTTATATTTTTACAACTAAACACTAGGTGTGTTCATTTTCCCCGCCGGGCCCGTCCCGAAAGTGGCGGGGAATCCCTGTTCCCGACCCCGACCCTATTCCTCGAAAATAATATATATATATATATATATAATTTTTTTAGTAATTTTATTTATTACCTCTTAAATATTAGACTCTTGATATTTTTACAACTAAACACTAGAGGTATTCATTTTCCCCGCCAAGCCAACCCCGAAAGTGGCGGGGAATCCCTGTTCCCGACCCCGACCCTATTCCCCGAAAATTATATATATATATATATATATATATATATATATATATATATATATTATTTTAAAATATTTTTATATTTAAGCCTAATCGCTATTAGTACAACTCTTCTACTACTTTTATTAAACCCAACTTTCCTACTAGTTTTATTAAGTCTAACCCAATCCCTTTAAAAAAAATATAAAATAAAAAAATAATAATAATAGGGTTTTTATTTTAAAATTTAAACGGAGAAAATTCCCTGATCCCTATGATTTTCCCGCGGGGAATCCCCGTCCCCGACCTCTTTGAATGGGGAATTTAGCGGGGATGGGGACGGGGAATGCATTCTCTGTTCCCGCCCCGCGAACACTCCTACTAAACAGCTACTTTCGGCTTCAACGTACAAAGAGAAAGAAACAAGCACAATGTATTAACTATTGTAATTAATCATTAAAAAAAACTCCCAAATATAGCAATAATAGGTCTATTAATGTTTATTGAAACAAGTAAACATTTGCTATATTTGCATCAAATAAGTATATTCGTTTATTTATTTCAATTAAAAACATGCCTTTTCTTTTTATTTATTTCAATTAAAAAGTTATCAATTTTACATTCTTTTATTTTTTTTTCCTTTTAATTATTTCAATTAAAATAATCTATCAATTTTAACACTGTTTTTTTTTAAATATTTTTTCAAATAAAATTTAAAGAAAAAAAAATTAATTTACACCCCTGAAATTTACATGATGTGTCAATTTAAACCTTTAACTATTAATGTAATCAATTTACACCCTGAACTTTAAATTTACAGGTGTAAATTGATCTTTTCCTTAAAATTTAACTCGAATTTGTTTTGATTTTAGTAATCAAATTAACACATTAAAATATTAATTAGTTTTTTTTCCAATATATTTGTGTTTTCTTATCGTAAAATTTATGTGATAAATGGCCTAAAACTATATTTTTGCACTGTACAGGTGTTTTTAAAGACCGGCCCTAATCAAATTAAGGGATCAATGACAGAAGTCTCGACCAAATAATGATATATATATAAACTCTATATAAAAAATTTGCCTACCATTGAAATTTTCCTAGAAAATATCATATAGCGTATGAATCATAAAAAAATCCCTTAAAAATTGAACAAACCAAACAGAAAGATTTGGTTATCACCAAAAAAAAAAAGAAAAACTAAACTGATTTTCATCTTTAGATTTAATATGGACCATTTTTTTAGTATATACATGTAGAATTTTACTCATAGATTTAAGATCGAATTAGCAATGGGAGAGACTGAATCAAAAAAATATTTGGAGTCTGAATCATACGAAGAAGTAGAAGAAGATCTAAAACTAATAATGAGTCATTTTTCTGTTGCTATCACAAATGTTATTATCTTCCCATTGGCAAAATTCCTTCTTTTGAACACTGATTTCTTGGGTGCAAGTTTTCAAGCAATGGGAGAATTCGACAATATCCCAATGATCTTTTTCTGTGGGTTGTTTAAACTTAATAGTCCTGATTTTAATGACAAAATTACTTTAATACTTATTTTTGCATTAATTTGTTATCTGCCTTATATCTTCATAACTACTGAAATGATCAAAATGAGAGAATTTACATTATACGTAGGCTTTATAATGGTCAAATGGATATATTCGGTTTGGCATGGTACAATGTTGATTGAGAAAAGCAACACTAATAAATTTAATGTTCATAAAAGATTAATGTTGTCATTTGTTCGTATCACATTTTATTTTAATCTTTCTTCATGGAAAGATATTCTCTATCATTATATTATGTTATTTGTAATTTCTAAGATTTCTGATCTTCCATGGGATTTCATCGATGATTGAATGTAAAAATATTATTTTACTTGTATTGTTAAATTTTGTAATCGACTCAAATAAAGAAGATGGTTGATCTTCACTATATTTCTTGTTTGAATCTTTATATCATTCTATTAGTTTTAGAGGCTCTATACCACCCCAATCTCATCCTTTTATTAATAAAATTTGAATAAACTCAGGAGATAATTTATTAAATTTAAAATATGAGGTTTTTTTCTTTTGAACAAAAATATGAGGTTTTCTAACAATATTAAGTTTGAGGTATTCCCTTAATCTTACTATATTAAGAGAGAATAAGTGGAGAAACTTTGTATTCCATCTTTACCCTCAATTTCTTTATTTATTCTCATACTACCCTTCAACTTTCAATAATATATATCCTTTTTAGGTTAACTAAGGCAATAGCCACTTTTGTGGCAAAATAATAAAAAATGTCCATGTGGCTTCAAAATAAGGTAGATAGCCAAATTAATTATGTCAGGAGAGAGGAAATAAGCTGTATGAGACTTTTACATCATTGCATTCGTGGGGAATCCAAGCGACAGCAGTTGGGATTTGATGTTTACGGTTTTTGGCCATTTACTATTCACTTTCCCTCTACTTCCCAAATTCGTAATCCATTTTCCCTCTTTCTACTCCCCTCTTCGTTCTCCATTTTCCCTCTTTCTTCGTCGGCTTACTTTCCGTTCAGAGAAAACCATTCCGGCATCCTTTCCGGTCTCCTCATCGGCATTCGTTCCGTTCCAAAAAAATCAGGTTATATCCTTCATATTTCCTTGGTTTTGGTTGAAGTTTTTGAGATTTGTGTGTGGCTATGTAGTGAAAAAGAGGTTTGTATTGGAGAAAATGTGGCTATTTGAAAACAAAAACAACTTTTCCGGCGTTGTGATAAAAGTTTTCCAAAAAATCGACCCATTCTTCCTGTTTCATACTTCTTTTTTCTTAATACCATGATTTATACAGTGTTAGTCTAAGTGTTTTTTCTAATAAGTTGCATGTTGTCCGAGTCTTTTTTTTTAATCCAACATGTTTGTTCTTCAATAAATCTAGAAAGATTTATCTTCAATGTTTTGATCGAACAGATGACGGATTCGAAGAGGAAAGAATCACCATCTCCATTAGAGCATGAAGAACAGTGTCGGGTTTCAACTGGTCCCCCGTGTACTTCCTGAAGGGATGATTTACTAAATTAGCGGAATTTTATTTAGTAAACTTATTAACATTTAATAACGGATCTATTAACATCATGCAATTTGTGATAAAACATGTAGATTCATGCTTATATTTTCGAAAAATTAAAACCGGAACTTACATTGACTGAATAATGGAGAATCGGTTGGAGGTTTCTTTACAGCTTCAAATCCTCAGCGACACCAGATCTTCTACGCTATATCCCGATCGATCAGACGAAATTCGATTGTGGGATCGAACTTTAGAAGAAATTGGGAAGGAGAAAAAAATATTTTTCTTCCCAATGCTATGAGAAAATCGGCAATGAGGGAGGGAGAGGAGGAAGAGAGAGTTCCAACTTTCTATGGAATTGTATTGTGTGATTTATGAATGACCCAACCCTCCTATTTATAGAAAAATAGGAATCCTAATCACATTAGGATTAATCTATAGAGATAAACACAAAAAGAAAAAAGATAATCTCTTTCCTTTATCTAGCAATTTCGAAAATGCCATGGATAAATAGGAGATTATTTTATTTTCTTTATTTTTATTTATCTTGGGTATATAAATCTATGTAGTTATTTTAGGATATAATTCAAGCAATTATCTCTTCCCAAAAATACATATATGGCCGAAAATGCATGTATTAATTAATAAATAATTCTAATTTATTTAATTAATTATTTTGGGCCAATTCCAATTGGGTTCATTAATCCAATTGGGCTTGAAACTCTCTCTTAAATTAATAAGTCCAACTTAATTTATTTATTTATTAATTACCATTTAAATAAAATATTTTATTTAAACTATTAATATTTTCTCCCGACTAAATATTATCAAATTTATATTTAATTATTAATTTCCATTTAAATAATTTTCATTATTTAAATAATTAATAATAAATATTATAATTATTAATTTCCATTAAATAAACTCATTATTTAATTAATAATTTTATTGACAATATTTTATTATTAATTAATTAATTTTAATTATTAATTTCCGTTCAAATAAAATTAATTATTTAAACAATTAATAATTGTCAATTAATTTCAAATTATTAATTACCATTTAAATATACTCAATATTTAAATAATTAATAATATCTAATTAATAATATTTCATTATTAATTTCCTGTTTAAATAAACTCATTATTTAAACAATTAATAATGTTTATATTAATTACCGTTTAAATATACTCAATATTTAAACAATTAATATTGCCTATTTTAAGTAATTCACTTTACTTAAACTTTTCATTTCTTCTACTTGATTTCGCGACTACGATATTTGGGCTAGCATAGGGACCCGATGGACCTATAGATCATGGGCTTAATAATTAGTCAATTAAGTGATTAACACATAATCAGTTAATTACTCATTATCTAACTATGAATAATTCCACTATAGATTCATAGCTGAACTCCCCTCACTATAGATGAGTTATGTCCATTTAGTTTATCATTTATTTATATCTGTGATATTATCCTTCACGTGGAACCCTCATAATTACAGGTGGATAAATTTACCGTTTTGCCCCTGTAATTACCGCTTTATCCTTGTGTTCCCGCTGATTCTCCAATGAACTTTATCTTTAGTCGAACTAGAGATAAGATACTTCTGTGATCAATAGAAGTCGTGACGTCACTTGTTCATGTCTCGAATCAGGACATCAAGGAGTTTCCTAAAGTTCCTAAAATGTTTAGGTATCGCACCGATACCGGTTAATTTATAGGAAAGTTATGAATTCCATCTCATGAAAATGAGTTCCCAGCTACTTATCTAGTCATGTTCCCAAAACAGGAGTGTATTGAGCGTTCTTACGGATCGCTCTCAACTATGTGAATCAAAGAACATAACTCCATAAATAGGAGTCCGCATTTCACTCAGGATTGAGATCTATCACGGTTGATAAACTTAGTTTGATATTCGATCATTTCTCGTAAACGGTACTAAGGAGAAATTTGATCGAACATCGTGGTCCTGTCTTATACAATCAACATTGCATATGATACTTCCATTTCATGTCTCCCACATGAATGATCTGGATCCGATCATTTGTCTATAAACAAAATGCGAAGCTATCAACAGTGTTACCAGGATAAGGTTCCCAAACGTTATCCGTTTACTGTAGACACGTTTAAGTTACTCATCTCGACTTTAATCCTATTGTATGACTCACATACTAAGTCGTGATTTCATAAGAGTAACTTAGGGTTTACTATTTGAATGTTTGATATTTATATATTTCCATATATTCCCAATATCATTAATTGAATCAATCTAGATAATATAAAGAACTTATGTTTATTTATTTAATTTATTCTTAATAAATTATTATTATTAAATAATTACAAGTTCTAGGACACCATTCCTAACACTTCCATGTACAAAGGGGCTACTTCTACCCAGGACAAGAATTACACACATAAGGTATTGTTTTCCTAAACAGATACGTATAATATGTATAATAAAACCTTTTTCAACGTGTTGCTCGTATCTGTTTATGTATTGATTTCCGGTACAATATGTATAAAGTGTATAATATAACTTTTTTCAGCGTGTTATCTGTATCTGTGTAAGTATTGTTTTTCAGTACAGTATGTATAATGTGTATAATAAAAGCTTTATTCAACGTGTTATCTGTATCTATTTAGGTAATCCTAAACCCTATTGTTTTCTGGTACAGTATGTATAATGTGTATAATAAAAGCTTTATTCAACGTGTTATCTGTATCTGTTTAGATATTGTTTTCCGGTACACTATGTATGATGTGTATAATAAAATCTTTTTTCTCAGTGTTATCTGTATCTGTCTGCATATCTTATGTATGATGCGTATAAGTCATTACGTACCTTTAAACCAATGTCTGCAGGACACACATGGGAATATTGTTTTTATAATATGTATAGCATGTTCTGTCTTTACGTACCTTCTAAAAAAAGGGAAGCTGTTGAATCTGTTAACATTGCAGTGTCTAAAGTAATAGAGGACCTAAGAAACGAGGACATGGAGGACGACGAATAAACATTGGGGTTTGCGGTTTGAAAACATTGTAATTTTTATGTTTGAAACAATATGGTTATGCGTTTTAATCACCCTGTCTGTGTGTAGTTAATATGGTATGACTAATACGATCGGTGGTTGAATTGAAACTAAACAGATCGTGTATAAAACAAACAACAGTGGTATGTGTGGTATAATTTGTTGGCAGTATATCGAATCGGTGATTTGGAAGAATAGGTATAACATGTCCTGTAAGTATAATTAAAGTATGACTAGTACAACATATATCAATCTTGCATGTTTGTCCTTTCAGCCTCTTAGATAAACTCTAACATACTAAAAAAAATGCATGGAAAAAATAATTCATGAGAACTTGAACAAAAACTAATTGAGTGGTCCAAATTATAACACAACTGATATGAATCATCCCAGCCCCAAATGTCAAAGAATTGACAATATTGAAGTCCAAGGTTTCAATCAAGAAAAGATCAAGAATCCGAAGACTAAACGAGTGAAGATTGACTTTCTTGGGCATTTGCAAGGATATTGGGTTACATACTTTACTGATGAAGAAAATGAGTTTAAAACACTACTAAACTCATGGGATATTTGTTTCAAAGAGCTCCAAAGAAAATCGCGCATGAAAACATTCAAACGAGTGAAAATGACATCAAAAACGGTGACTGACACTTGTAGTTTTGTCTATTTTCATCCAATTTCGAATTTTAGTATTTTATTTGAGTTTTATTACTTTAGTTTTATTTATAAGAAAAGATCAAGAATCCGAAGACTAAACGAGTGAAGATTGACTTTCTTGGGCATTTGCAAGGATATTGGGTTACATACTTTACTGATGAAGAAAATGAGTTTAAAACACTACTAAACTCATGGGATATTTGTTTCAAAGAGCTCCAAAGAAAATCGCGCATGAAAACATTCAAACGAGTGAAAATGACATCAAAAACGGTGGCTGACACTTGTAGTTTTGTCTATTTTCATCCAATTTCGAATTTTAGTATTTTATTTGAGTTTTATTACTTTAGTTTTATTTATTATTATTATTATTGATGTAATAGGGAAGATTTGACTTTGTTTCCTTAGTTTTGCAAACTTGGAGACCAAGTTTAAAAGATTAGGAAAACTTTCCTAATTTAAATTAGGAAAGTCTAGTTTTTACCTTTTTATTATTAGGTCTTTATTTCCCTTCATATTTTCGACCAAGCTAGGGTTTATTAGGCTATTTAAAGCCTCTTTTGTAAGCTTTACAATCATAATATCAAGGAATGAAAATCTTTTTGTTTTGGTTTAAGCTTTTGCTTTGAAAAACCTCTTTGTAATTCATGTTCTTGAATTGCATGTTTAGAGTCATTCAAGTCCAATTGATCATTGTTCTTGTGGAGTGCCTCAACCTTAATTAAAGAAACCTATTCTTGAATTAGGGGATTGATCGATTAGGTCATCATCTTCCCAACCTCGCCTAAAGGTTGATTCAAATTGTTAAGGGTTTTCAAGCTTTTCCGTTCAAGGGTCCATCATCCGGTTCTTGAATCCGTCAACGCTTGAGGGTTCGTATCAACAACATACACAATATTGAATCTTGCATATATATATATATATCCTTACATACTGAAAAAAAAAAAAGAAGTGTGTGTATTTAATATAGTACGACTAGTGTGATTACCTTAAGGATGTTTGTTGGCAATATCGGTATAACAGGTTGTGTGTGTATTTAATATAGTATGACTAGTACGATTAGTGGTTGAATTGAACTAACCAATCGTGTGTAAAACAAACAACAGCATACGTATATAAGGTAGGTTGGAAGCATAGGTATAACATGTCATGTAATTGTTAATAAAGTACGACTAGTACAACATATATCGATCTTGCGTGTTTTTCTTAATTAAACTCTAACATACTAAAAAAAAATGCATGGCAAGGCGATTGGTTTACAAGATATATGAAAAAATAATTCATGAGAACTTGAACAAAAAATAATTGAGTGGTCCAAATTATAACACAACATACACAACATTGAATCTTGCATATGTATTTCAGTCTATATAACAAAAAATAGCCATGCAATAGAAAATTCATATGAATAGCCACATTATTACGTCAGCTTATACAACATCAAGGTGAAAATACAAATATGCCCTCCAATGTCTTGTTTGGGTGCTAATGCTCAGGGTTTTGAATCTCTCTGATTGTGTGTGTTTTTTTTAAAAAAATTTGAATGGATCTTATGGTTAAATTTGTTGTGTTTTCAGAAGAAACATAGACAACATAGAGATATTATGATAGAAACTATTTCAAGCAAATTGTATGCTCATGTGAAGGGTTCTTTGTTGGAAGCGGATGATTTTCGAGAGATCTTTGAACCCGAACTCTTTCGACTGACACCAATTAATTTGTATCGTTTTGAAGTAGGATGGTGCCGAAAAAACAGAGAGAGTGATGTGAGAAAAAATAGTTTGTGTGTTACGTACTCTGTGTACTATGTTCTGTGTTGTCTTTATTGTCAAAGGAATAGAAGGCCAAATTTGAAATGTTTTTAAGTGTATTGTTAAATTAAGGTGTGTATAGTTAGTATTATATGTACGATATTTTGTACGTATTGTGGAAAATCAAAATTCATCTGAAAAATGGAGATTAAACCAATAATTCATGGTGTATAGTTCGTACTATATGTACGATATTTTGTACGTATTGTTGAAAATCAAAATTCATCTGAAAAACGGAGTTTAAACTAATAATTCATGGTGTATAGTTCGTATTATCTGTACGTCATTTTATACGTGTTGTGGAAAATCACAATTCACCAAAAAAAAGGGATTTTAAACCCATAATTCAGTGTGTATAGTTCGTACTATATGTACGCTATTTTATACATATTGTGGAAAATCAAACTTCAACTGAAAACGGAGTTTAAACTCAATTCACCTGATTACATATCCGTGTAATAAGTACATGTTATATATGTGTGATTTTTGTACCAGATGACCACGTGTACAATTTAATCTCAAATGAACCACGATTGTAATGTGAGCATTAAGTCATGCATTAACAAATGTACAAAAATATACTTTAATGAATATTTTCATTAGCAAAAAATACAAAGTATGCTCCTGTTATAGCTAACATAATTACATCACCCACACTTTGAAAAATAATAATTACAAAAGTTGGGAATATGTTGGGATAAGGTATAAAGCTTCCTTGTGAAGCTTCTATATTTTCCTGAAAATAAATGAAGGAAGGTACAACACAGGAAACAAAGCCTCCAAAAATCAAACCTCGGGTATCGTGTGGAAATAAAATCCACTAAAAGTAATGATTAAAATTATGTGGTGGCCATTTTTTGAAATTGTTATGACAGAACTCAGGGGGTATTTTGGGTATGAATAGTTGTGTAATAGTAAAATAGTGGTTACTTTTTGACAATTAGACAATGGTAGCTATATTATGAAAGGAATGACAAAATGTGGCTATCCTTAACATTGTTTCATCCTTTTTCCCCTTCTTTACTATTTATTTATATTTAAATTTTTTTAATAAAGTTCTCTTTTTATCTTATCTTTATTTACCATTATTTTGTTTTCAAAATTTGGTAGATTCATGTATGAGTTCAAATAAATGTTATGGGGAGGGATATCAGAAATTATGTTACGGGGAGATTCATGCATGTGGATTCATTTATAGTTTTGATAAATAGGATCATGAATCTTATCATCAATTTAGAAACACCAAAGGATTTATCTTGATTCTTAAAAAATCCTCCATGTAATCGAGACTGAACTCACAGCTTCACCCATCCTCTCTTCTTCCTTGAACTAATTCATACCAAATTTCTATGATTCTTAACTTGAGTTTCAAGAAGTTGGGTTTCCTTTCCCGATCAATCCAAGGAAACCGATGGAAGAACGTCAAGCAATAGAGGGGTGGTGATCTCCTCATTTAAAAAGGAGTAAACTATATGTGATTCATTCACACGCTCAAGCACAAATGACAGAAAACGGGTTTAGGAAATTAATTTAATTTGAGGGGTTTTGTTTTGAGCTCTCGATTGATCCATGGATAATTTTTTATTGAACTATTACATAATTTGAAAGTGATAACGGTTGCCACGTTCACAATCAATTGCGACGAGTTAATTTATAGAAAAGAAACTCCATACAAATCTTTGATTTAGTATTTTCTATAACTTTTCATGTTAACTTTTTTTTTTATCTCATCTTTGATTTATTCAAAATAGGTTTAATGTGAGGAGGAAGAAGACAATGAGAGAGGATATGTACAGTTTCTTTTTGGTAATGTTCCAATTCATCTTCGTTGCCTTAATTTGTTGACTGATAGTTTTTTTTTTTTTTTACTGTTTTGAAGCTTCCGGCCGTGAAAGAAACTCCATACGAAATCTCCCCATGTCAATTATCTGTATACATTAAATGTTGATTCCAATATTTTTTTATTTTATCTATTTATTAAAAAAAACGCTTAAAATTACATTTGTTTTTGTTTTTTTTTCACAACAATGATTGCAGCTTAGGCAAAGGGAAATGGTCTACTTTGTGCCAAAGAAATTTCAAAATATTATTCCAAAATCAACCAATTTTTATTTTTTTTTCATTTCCTTCTCTCAATTGCTTTTTTCTATTTCTTTATTGATTTCATCTTTGGTTTTCGATTTTCAATTGCGTTAGGATTTTTCTCATCAACGCTCACCCATGATAATTGTTGTTTCCTAAAAATGGAGAGTTTTCACGTAAGCAAAGAACATAGAGTATGAGACGAGTCGGAGGTAGTGCGCTGCACTGGAGGTGCTGTGTAGACGATGTGCTGAGTACTTGAAGAGCACTGTATGTACCTGCACACGAAACAAAATGAACACTGGTGTGGTGCTGGCCTAACACCCTCCGATGCTTAAGTCAGAGCTAGTGTGCTAGAGAGAATTATAATAGAATTCGTTACCTAATGAATGAATTTCTTTTCGTATTTATATGAAAGGAGGTTGGTGACATCATCTTGCCACGTGTCGCGTCGGGATTGAGCCATGTGTTTCTTCCCAATGACGTGTAGCGTGTTGGTCATGCCATAGATACTAAGTATAAGTATAATGTAGTTTCTTGGTCTTAGATACGTAGCCTTATTAGATGACGCAGACATAGATTTTCGGGACTACTTAGACGTAGCTTCCTAAGTGACGTAGACATAGACTCTCAGGCGACGTAGACGTATCCTACTAAGTGACGTGGGTTTATCTTTCCAGGTGCGTAGACTTGCCGATTGTGTATTTTTTTAACAAGTTGAGAAATTCCACGTGTTATCAAATTTCACCCCACAATAATAATACTCAAGCAAAAAAGTCTATTAATTTCAATTAGCATTCATACAAAAGCATGGGTGTTTGTTTAGAGTAGTTCAAATTTTCAATGATTTGAGAAATTTCAAATTTACAATATCTAACTATCATGATTGTGGTGGGTTTATTTGTTTTATTTTAACTATTATGATTCTCTTTACAATATTTTTTCTTTTGCTTTTTTAGTTATTTTCTAAGTGTTTGTTGTAAAAAATAGTGCCAACTAATTGAAAGTAAACAAGAGGATGAATAAGGAGCCTATGAATTAACATATTTCTTATATTTAAAAAGATTTTAATATTTTCATTGGAAAAGAATAACAAAATCTATTTAGCCGAGCCACATCGAAGGGGTGATATTTGCAACTGATGAAAGCTTGGAAAAGTAACATTCAAGTTTACGTGATCGCCAAATATGATTGCATATCGAGACGTCTATTCCAGTTTAACAAATATCATAAATAATGAAAGACCCTTCAATGAATATTATAATTTAGACACTATCATACTTTCAAAACTTTAAAACATATAAGATCTTTAAAATATATGCACATACCAAAAACAATACATGATCACGTGCAATGCACGTTATTTCAACTAGTATAATTAAAAGTTTGAAGCTACAATTATCACAACTTTTATAGTTTATGGGTTGTTTTTATAAATTTTTAATTAAAATATGGATAATGATATAAGTATACTTTGATAAAATCATATATTTCATATATGATTAATTAATATTAACATGAAATAATTGCACCAATAACCATTTTAAATCACCATAATCCAGTTTTAACAGTTGTTTATTATTAATATCAAAATTACCCAAGAAACACCATTTATGGTGGTGATTTGGTGGTTTCCGATTTTAAAGTTTACTATCTTACCCTTTTATCTCTCCTGATAACTATATCACATTAATTACATATAATTTTTTTTTTAAAATCAATCTCCTTAATTATAGGAATCAATATTTAAGAATAAGAAACTAAACCTAATTTTGATCCAATCTTCTTCTTCCTTCTCATTCTTCACGTACTTTTCCTTCTCCTTCTTCCTAGTGTACACTGTCATTATCAACCGCCAAAAGCTCCCACGATTTCTGCCCTGAAATCTCCGCCACATCGATTTTCAATCAACTCGTCATGCAATACATTGAGAAGAAACAGTCAAAAGCCTCTTTATCAATCTCTCTGCAAAACCCTCCCCTTTTCTCCAAAGCGACGACAATGGCGGTTTCGCTGACTTGAGTCGTGAGTAATTTAAGCTCTGCTAAAATACGATGAAAATAAGGAATTGACTGTAACCAACATGATCGGCTCCATCGACGGTTTTTCGAAGAAGAAAAACGATGTCGATTTTGGATTTTTTTGCCGCTACAGGTTTGTTTATTTATAGTACGCTGTTTATTAAATATAAACATTTTTTATATATGGATGGTGCTATTTGCTACAAATGTTAATGGTTGCTGCTATATGTTTGTTTATCAATAATAAACTGTTTATTAAATATATATATTTTTCACGGTTGTCTTTACTGGTTGTTTTTTCAATTATACAGTGTTTATCAAATATAAACGTGTTAAACGATTTATGATTTTGTTTTTCAAAAATGATTTGTTATGTTCTTTTTTTCAATTTAACAGATGTATTTGGTTCACTTGTGTTAAACTTTTTTTTTTTAAAGAAAATAATTGCTTATTACTTATTTTTTATCAATTATATACAGTTTAACTTTGTACAATTAACAGTGATACTGTTTAAAAAATTCCAGAGCTTGAAGAACTATTAATGACAGTTTGAGGATGATCGAAGAAGAAAGAAATTCGATAATTCCTTGGAAAAAAGTCAGGAGCTTGACGATTTTTTCTTGTATTTTTATATTTTTTAGATTTAATTTTTCTTTTAATTTTATAAAATTTAAGGGATTTTATAACTTTTCTTAAATCTTGCACAAATTAAGGAAAATTAAATCGGGGGTATGTTTTGTCTTTTCACAATACAATTTAATTTGGCTGGGGGGGTTTTGGGAAGTTTTAATATATAAACAAAAGATTGTGTTTTTCTGAAATAAACAATATTAATTTGTCCATTACTGAAATTAACCCTTTTAACATTAAAATATTTTTAAAATGCTAATTAAATTGAAGTCTAATATTAGTGAGAAATATATTTTTAATTTTTTTAAAAAAAATTTCTTAAAATGTGAGTTTTGAAAATTGTTTTCCTTCTCTTTTAGTTGAATGAATATTAGGATATTAGTAATATATGTTTGGATATTAGTAATAGAATATTCCAAACTGTATAGCACAGGCTTTACTAAACCGTTGTAAATCGTAATTAAAAGAACCTCTCTTCTCTTCCCAAATGGGATGGGACCCACGTAGTTATTATTATCTTGTTACTAATAAATATATGCTTTTCTTTATTTTAATTTTAATATATATATAGAGAGATTTTATTGGATAACGAATTTGTAATTCAATGTTAAACAATGTGAATCGATAATTCTCTTATTATAAATATATGTAATTCAACGTACTTTTAAAATTTATTATATTTATAAATATTTTTAATAATTATGATATTTTTATAAAAGATTGTAAGATTTGCAATCATTCCTAATTGATTTATATTTTAATTTTGAAGTATTATTTTCTTTACTCTTTACTATAAAGTTTGTTTTTTTTCTCTTAGTCAATTTTAAAACTATTTTGTATCAAATTTTCATTTCATTTCTTTTACTTTTATTTCTTTACCTCATAAAATTAGTTTATTATTTTTTTTTTATTAAAACTCTTTACCTTAATATAAAACAAATAAAATAGGTTCACCCCATTCCCCATCTCATAAGATGATGAAAAAAAAAAGTGGAGACAAACGGTTTAAATTAAAAAAAAATGTTTTTAAATGTTTGGTTTTTTTTTTCCTTCTATTATTTTGAATGTATGTATATTATATATTATAATATTAATATTAATATTTATTTCATTGTTTAAAATTAAACCTAAAAATTAAATTAACTTATTGATTTTCATCCAATCGAGCTAAGTTATTTTTTTTAAAGTATAATACCAAATCTTATAAATTATATACGTCATTATTTTTTAATTTAAAAATTATTAAAGATGAAATTAGAAGAATAGAATGTTATTTATATTTTTTTTCTCACTTAAATTATTGAAAATTTAATGTGATCCATCATCTGTCTATTTCAAAATGATTTAAAATTATCAATGAAAATCTGACAATAGTTGGTTTGAAAAACTCGCAGTTAGAATATCTGTATTACCAATCTATAATCTGTCTATTTATTATATTATACTATAAAATGATAAAAAGTGATCCACGTGCATCGCATGTGTTAAAAAACGAGTTAATATAAAAGTTATACAAACTAACGCCAACATGAATGTTTTACAAACATAAATTTTATCCATATTATCCACTTGGTAAATATAAATTTTACCAACCATAAAATAGAAACATTTGTAATAGCTGAAATAAATTGAGTTCAGTTTCGTATCTTCATATATTTCAGACATAAGACTCCAAATATTAGTTTGATTCAGTCTCTGCCATTACCATTTCCATTTCCATAGCTGATTTAATCGAAAATCTTTGAGTAAATCCTTTATATATACACTCTAAAAAAATGTTCTTATTAATGTGATTATTTGATATTAAGAAAAAAAAGTTCACACAAATTTGACTATTCTCTCTTAAATCTAGAGATATAATTCAGCAGTTTTGGTGATTTATTAGAAAATTTAAGGTAATCTAATCTAGATATGGAACCAAATCTTTCGGATTGGTTTGTTCATTTTTAAGGGATTTTATTTTTTGTGATTCATATACGATATTTTGTGTCATTTGTTCCCTTTTATTTTTGTCTTTTCTAAGGCTGGGATTTGTGGACTTCTTTTTTTTTTATAATTCCAAATTATAATTCAACTTTATAATCACGAAATGTGTGTTTTGATTAAGAGAAAATACAATAAACGGGTAAAAATGACTTGGGAAGGGAAAATACAATGAAAATAGGAGTGACTGGTAGATCTAGCTTAATTTTCTATACTATTTATAAAAATAGTATTGAAAAAAGATTATGGAAAAAGTATCAGATTTGTTTTAAAAAAAAATATTTACCAATAAAGTAAATTTTGAGTGTGAATCAATCTCTATTTACATATTTTTAAAATAAATTAATCATTAATTTACTGTGTTAAATAAAAATTAGTTTATGTTATAATTATTAATACATATTTTAGTGATTGATTTAGGGTGTGAATCAATAATTAGCACTTAAACATAATATAACAAATAAACAAGTAAACATTTGCTATATTTACATCAAATTAAGGGATCAGTGACAAAAGTCTCGACTAAATAATGAAATACATATATATATAAACCCTTTATAAAATCTTGCTCCCGTTAAAATATCATATAGCGTATGAATCATTAAAAAATCCCTTAAAAATTGAACAAACCAAACAGAAAGATTTGTTTATCACCCAAAAAAAAAAAAACTATGACCATTTTTTAGTATACATATATATAGAGGATCTTAAATCAATTACTCATTGATTTAAGATCCCATTAGCAATGGGATAGACTGAATAAAAAAAAAAATTGGAGTCTGAATCGTATGAAGAAGCAGAAGAAGATCTGAAACTGATAATGGGTCATTTTTCTTTTGCTATCACAAATGTTATTATTTTCTCGTTGGCAAAATTCCTTCTTTTGAACACTGATTTCTTGGGTGCAAGTTTTCAAGCAATGGGAGAATTCGACAATATCCCAATTATCTTTTTCTTCGCGTTGTTTAAATTTAATAGTCTTGATTTTAAAGACAACATTATTTTAATACTTTTTTTTGCATTAATTTGTTATCTGCCTTACATCTTCATAACTAATGAAATGAACGAAATGAAAGAAACTATACGAACCGTAGGCTTTATAATATTCGCATGGTTAATTTCGATTTGGCATAGTACTATGTTGATTGAGAGAAACAACATTAATAAATTTAATCATCATAAAAAATTAATGTTGTCATTAATTCGTTTCACATTTTATTTTAATCTTTCTTCATGGAAAGATATTCTCTATTCTTATATTATGTTATTTGTTACTTCTAAGATTTCTGATCTTCCATGGGATTTCATTGATGATTACTTGTATTGTTAAATTTTGTAATCGACTCAAATAAAGAAGATCTTCTCTCTACATATCTTGTTTGAATCTTTATATCATTCTACTAGTTTTAGAGGTTTCAATTTCTTTAGACTATGGTTTAGATCATCGCTGAAGTTTATATTGACTTGTAAAATGCGACTAAACAGAATAAAATGACTTAAAATGTGGTTGAATAATTTATTACCCTATTACATTTCTATTATTTTTCTAAACTTTGGTCAGGATTTTGTACTAGTATCGTTGGCAAAAGGTTTTATAGTCTAGAATTATAAGATCGATCACAAAAGTACCTAATTTTTTCCACTATATATTTTTGTTTTTTTTCTTCATTATTCTCATCCATATGCACGTTATCAACCATAGAACATCATATATATATATATATATATATATGTCTCCTTGGGGCTCTATGCCACCCCAATCTCATCCTTTTTCTTTTTATTTATTATTAAAATTTGAATAAACTCAGGAGATAATTTATTAAATTTAAAAAGGTTTTCTAACACTATTAAGTTTTAGGTATTCTATGAATATAATTACAAGTTTGTAAATGCAATTATCACAACTTTTATAATTTATAGGTGGCTTTTATAAATTTTTAATTAAAATATGGATACAGGATACTCATATATGTATAATTTGATAAATCATATATAATATATATTAACATTAAAAAAGGTTAAGTTTACAAACATAAAATATCCTTATTCTTAATATATAAAAGGTGGAATATTTATGAAACATTTTTAGACTACTTTACCCTTCACAATTTTTGAAAATTACAAAATATGCCATTATTTACCTAAATTTTACCCTTAATCTAACATTCAATTTACAAATTTGACGTTACCATTTAATTACCACTTTATGTATCAATGATTTTTTTTTTTAAATAATTGATCAATTCATCATTAATTCATTAAGATTAGTACAATAAATTAAACATATTATTTACGATACATAATACATGGTTGATATTAATTCATACTACCATGTTTACTGAAGTAGAAAATTTTTAAATATGTTTAAAAT
The DNA here is from genome assembly GCA_028015215.1 of Gynostemma pentaphyllum. Classification (NCBI taxonomy): domain Eukaryota; kingdom Viridiplantae; phylum Streptophyta; class Magnoliopsida; order Cucurbitales; family Cucurbitaceae; genus Gynostemma; species Gynostemma pentaphyllum. Next base: position 45,179,512 of record CM051345.1, on the reverse strand, counting down.
TTAAAAATATTATTTACCAAGTTTTTATAATTAATTTTTTTAGGTTAATCATTCAACATGTTAAAGAATGCCTATATGATTATTGTTTGTTTGTTCTTTTATTTTAATTAAATAAATATTTTTATTTAAATTAAAAATTATTTTTTATTCGTTTAAAAAATATGAAGAATTTAAATAATTAGAAAGCTCATAAGTTAAAAAGTTAAAATTAATATATATAAAATTAAATAAGAAAATATACTAACTTTCAAATCTTAGAATACTAGTAAACCATTGAAATGCCTTATTTTTATTAAAACGTTTTAGCATGTACAAAATGGGGGTAAACAATTTGATTTATGAGGTTTGGATATTATGAAATATGATTTTTTTATTTTTTTGAAATTTCAATAAAACGACACTTTTTTTAAGAGTAATTTTTAAAATATTTAAAAAATGCTAATTAAATCGCAGTCTGATATTAGTGAGAAATATATTTTTTAAAAATAAATTCTTAAAACGTGAGTTTTTGAAAATCATTTTCTTTCTTTTTTAGTTGAATGAATTTTAGAATTGATTTTGTAAGAATGTTTATTATAAAGATTGCAATGCAATCACAGTTAAAAATGTTTGGAGGTTAGTAATAGAATATTCCAAACCGTATAGCAATAGCATGCACAACGTCCCACCCACCTTTTGATTCTTTTCCAATGCAAGAGGGAAAAATCTCCTATCATGGTTGTATTGTACCCATTCCCAAATGAGAAATTTTATTGTATAACATGTTTGTAATTTTTTTAATTTTGAAGTATTATTGTCTTTACTCTTTACAATAAAGTTAATTTTTTTTTCCCTTAGTCAATTTTTAAAACTATTCTGCATTAAATTTTCATTTCTTTTCTTTTAAAATTAATTAATTTTTTAATTAAAACTCTTTACCTTAGTATAAAACAAATAAAATCGGATCACCCCATCTCATAAGAAAGTTTATTTTGTGGGTCCCAAAATGTAGGTTTTAACGGACAAAAGGAAACTCTCTCACTCTCTGTCTGATATTTTCCGTCAGTCACTACAAAATAACAAAGAAACGTATCAGCTGCCGTCTAAATGATCATCTCAGACTTCATTTCAATTTTTCTATACATATTACATTTGAAATTTGTTGCTTTTCAAATTAATAAATAACAACGTTAAACTTGGAAATGTTGTTATAATTTAATTGTTAAATAGAAAAATGCACACTAATATATGAAACTGAATAATATTTATATTACTGATACTGATAATGTGTGGTTGGTTACACACAAATTACAATTATACCTAATTAACTATAACAAAAAAAAGATAAACAGTAAACGAAAATCCTAATGAAAAAAAAAGAAAGGATAAAGCAGTAAGGATGAGTAAACTAAACACTTAATTAGTAATACTAAACTGCTAATTAGTAATACTTAAACTCATCTAGACCTACGGAATCTTCTAGCAAGTTGGTAATTCTGCCATCTGTTTATGTAGCGAGGGGAGGAGGGGAAGAGATAAGTTGTACCATTTTTTTATGATTTGTTTTGAGAAGGATTTGAAAAACACCCGATAAGATAATGGCAAAGCCCATTATATAAAACATTACCCCTTTCAATCCGAAATTTAGAGTAAATGAAGCTTCTAAAACGGCAATATTGATGGAAAACCCATAAATGGATTCACCACAAACATTTAGAAAATGGAGATAGAAAGAGTAGGTAAGTGTGAATCCAACTAACCATATATCAATAGCATTATTTTTGGATAAATGGTTTAGAGTGAAACCAAACCCAAAAATAAGAACGATATCAATGACACTTAACCACATTCGATCTCCTTGAGAATTTCCATCAGTTATGAAATCCTCTCTATCGTAGGTTATCACTGTCAAGAAGAAATGAAAAATCGGAAAAACTACGCCCAAAGTAATTGACAAAACTTGTGAAACCTTGCTTTCTTTATAATGAAGATGTAAAAAAAATAAAAGCGTAGAGGCCAAACAAAGAACTAAACAAGCATATGCAGCTACGTATTTATCAGCAAGACGCTTAAATAAAACAGCGAATTGATCCATAGAACTTTTAAGACGACTAGAAATACTTTTGAGACAACTAGGAATACTCATTGAGAATACCTTCTTCTTATACCCAGATTTTATAAATAAGAGAGGGGACTGTGCCTAGATTTTATAAAGACCAGAGAGATAGAGAGAGGGGTTTGTGCCCAGATTTTATAAAAACCAGAGAGAGAGAGAGAGAGAGAGGGGTTGTGCCCAGATTTTATAAAGACCAGAGAGGGAGAGAGAGAAAGAGGGGTTGTGCCCAGATTTTATAAAAACCAGAGAGAGAGGGAGAGGGGATTGTGCCCAGATTTTATAAAAACCACAGAGAGAGAGAGAGAGAGAGAGGGGATTGTGCCCAGATTTTATGAGAGAGAGAGAGAGAGAGAGAGTTATGAAATTAACCTACATTGGATACCAATACCAATACCAATACCAATACACAATATTAATTTAATTTAAATGTAATGTAATAAAAAAATTATTATATGAGTAAGTAAAAAATTCAAATTTAAAAAAATTATTATATGAAATTAACCTAAAGTTAGGCATTTTTTAAAAACCCTTCGGTCTAAAGCACTGTTCAACATGCGTTTTTAGCATAGATGGCATAAAACGTCTGTTGAACAGACGATTTATACTGACTGGGCTAAAATCGTCTGTTCAACAGACGATTAACGGTACTTTTGGAAATACTTTCCCTTCCCTAATTTATTAGGAATTATTTTTATATTTTGCAATATTTCTGAAGAAAACTCAAGATTTTAATCCATCTACATTTTATATAAAAGAATAATTAATTAGTTATTAATAATAAAGTGTTGCCCTTTCTCTCACCCATTTATTAATTTGATAATTAGAAGTAAAACATGATTTTAATAAGAATATTTAGAGACTGCAATGAAAAAGGTACAATGTTATAATTGAATACCTCATACTTAATAGTGTTAGAAAACCTCATATTTAAAATTAGGTAGAGTAACTTTTGTGATGGATCTTATAATGCTAGACTATCACTACAAGAAAACGCACCTTTTACTAAAGAAAAATGACATTTGCGCCAACACGTAGACATTTGCGCCAGCGTAAGAAATTTACAGCAGAAGGGGTTTGGTTAGAGCTTCTGCAATTTGTGCGATTGCTGGTAAATGATGAACAAACAGCTTCTTTTGTTGAACGAGATCCCGCACAAAGTAGATGTCCAGCTCTACATGTTTAGTTCGTGGATGAAGAATGGGATTTGAGTTTAAATGAACCGCACTGAAGTTATCACACCACAAAATTGGGGATGTATTCGAAGTAATTTGAAGCTCATGAAGTAGTGAAGTAAGCCAGACTATTTCAGCTGAGCAATTTGCTATACTTCAATATTCTGCTTCAGTGCTCGAGCGAGATGATTAAAAAAAAAAGTCCATATATTAAATCTAAAGATGATGAAATTCAGTTTAGTTTTTTTTCTTTTTCAATTAAACTCTTTTCCCACTATATCTCATTTCCGTATGTGAAGTTTTTCTTTTTCTTTTTTTTTTTAAATGGAAAAAGAAAGAAAATTTTCTCCTTTTCTTATAGATCAAAAAAATGTCATTGAAAGACAGCCATCATTTACATCAAAATGAATTGATTTCTTTTTTAGTGAGGAGATTTCATAGGGCAATAACATTTGTTTGGAACTGATCTAGAGGTTTGTTCTAAACTTGTTTACGAAAGACGAATTCACAGGATGCTTCGGCTGAAGAAAATGTTTCATATGATATTTCATTAGAATAGCTATTGAATTTCAATTAGCTAATGCTTTTGCTTTATTTTATCCATATTTAGTATCCTTTTTTCATGCCTCAATTTTTAATATACCAATTAATTAAATAAAACAATGAAAATTAGTAAAAGTTTTTTAACTTTTCACAAGTGAGCCAATTTTTACTTTATTAATATTTAAAAACAAATCTATATTAATGTATCTGAAATGAAAAGTATTAACATTTCCGTATGTGAAGTGTTTTTTTTTTAAGATGGAAAAAGAAAGAAACTTTTCTGCTTTTCTTATAAATCAGCATGTCATTGAAAACCAGCCATCATTTACATCAAAATGAATTGATTTATTTTTTTTAGTGAGGGGATTTCATAGGGCATATGTTTGGAATTGACCTAGAGGTTTGTTCTCAACTTGTTTTCAAAAGACGAATTCACACAGGTTGTTTCCATGTGATATTTCATTAGAATAGGTTTTGAATTTCAGTTAGCTAATGCTTTTGTTTTATTTTATCCATATTTAGTGTCCTTTTTTATACCTCAATTTTTAATATACCAATTAATTAAATAAAACAGTCGAAAATAGTAAAAGTTTCTAAACTTTTCACAAGTGAGCCTGTCAAACCCACTTCCTCTGTTTTGTCTCATGTGAGTTGGAAAAGAAAAAAAATATGTATTAGTTTGGCCAAATTTACAAAGGCGGTGGTGGCCGGTGGGCTTAATAAAAAGCTTTTAATTTTATCAAATATCAAGCAATTGCTTGACAGCTAGCAAAGGAGTAATTAAAATAAAAGATAAACTTAAGACTTGGAAAAGAGAGCAGAAGAGAATTACTTTGAAAAACAAAATGAAGGGATTTTTTTTGTTCTTCTCGTTGTTCACCATGGAGAAAGAAGAGAGAGATTCTTATTTTCAATTAGAAGAATCGATTTTGGTAAGTAAATTTTCCTATGATTTTATTTCTTATTTAAATGTTCGTGGAAGCCATGGTCATAGAAAGGGAGAGCCAAAGTTTGAGAAATTCCACTTGTAATTTATACTTAATGAGAAGAATTAGTTTCATGATATTGTGCTTGTGCTATGGAGTCATTCTCATGGGTTTAAACTTAAAGAAGATAGCTGCTATTAGGAAAGAAAAAGAAAGAAAGGATAAAAGAACAAAAGCTTTTAATGGATCAACTTATAGGTTTTTGTAGGTGGTTTATGATGAAAAGGAATTGGTAGAACAATTTGGGATATAAATAAAAAGATTATTTTGCTATCTCTAAGAACTGTATTTTATAAAAGAAGGGGAAATACCAAATTTTTGTCTTGGCTGAACCTCAGGTTAGAGTGTAAAGAAATTGAACTTTGGAATTTAATATTTTTACAAAGGGGGAAGAGAATGGATGGGCATTAGTTTTTATGGATTAAAAACAAGTTCTAAGTTAGGTGAAGTTCAAGTTTTCTCGTTTTAAACAGAAGAGGATATTGTAGACGAAATATCCAGCTATGGTGTTAACTTGTTTGTTGAAGAGGAAGGAAATGAGAATAAAAGTAAAAATAAAACGGTTTTCACGGTTCAGAAAATAGAGTAAAGTATGTTGTGTTCTGATGAGGTGAAATCAAAAGAAGACAAAAATTGGTTAGTCTCAGGTTCATGTGTAGGATGGAAGAAGGGAACATGTAAGTAATATTAGAAAAGGAGAATACAAAAGGGACGATCATATGGATTTCTCTTTGCCTATGGATTAATAACTAAAATCCTATATCTAATCATGGATTGAGAATTAATTACTATTTTGTTTTTTTTTCCATTAGTATTTTAATTTGATATTGCCTTTAAATTAATTATTTCAATGTCTATCAAAATTAATATTTCAGGTGATAACGAGACGTGAAATATTATGACTCAGGTTTTTCACAACAAAAGTTTGTGAGTGGATTCTATTTTCACATTTAAAATTATTAGTAGTACTGAGCTTTTAGTAGTTTATAAAACATAAAACTTTTAGAATTTATATTATCGTATATGATTATTTATTGATATAAATACATATAAATGAAAGTTTTTAGATATTCATTATTCAGTATATATGATTTATGCCAGCTACGAATTAGCTACGAATTTTACAATGGTTTGGAAATTATGATATTATTTTCAGTAGTTTATTTTCAAACCGCTAGAAACAGTACCCTCAATTATTAGCTTTTAGCAGGTCTTTGGGACCCACTTTAGCATACACATAGGCTTTGGGTCGTATGTTAGGGTGCTTAGCCCTTTGGGGGTAGCTCTGCGCGCGTATGACCAGTTTTAGTATTCAGTTGCTCTGCTGCATGCATGATTTCACTCTACATGCAGTATGACTAGTTAAGGGTACATTTTTAGTGGGTTTTTATCACTACGATATAGTATAAGACTAGTTTATATTATATATATTTACGTACATGTATTGATCTAGTTTCGATAGCAGAATATTATGATTATTAAATTACGACTATAATCAGTTTTACGAATTTTAGTTTTGAATATTATGATTATTATATTTTACGAATATTAGTTTTGAAAATTTTTATGAATTTAGAAGCTGTTATATATTATGTAGTTTTTAAGAAAATATTAGTTTGATAAAAATTCCACTCACTGAGCCTTTTTAGCTCATTCTTTTCAAATGTTTTTCCCCCACAGGTAGCTTTCGAGTTTCAGAAGATGATCGAACCTACGACGAGCTTATCTACCACCCATATCGCATCATCTCATCTAGCTCATGACTCATATTAGTTTGAATTATTTTGAGTACAGATATGTTTAGTTTGCCTTGATGGTAAGTGTTGGCTTTTAGCTATCGCTTGCCATCGGCCCACGTTTCGTCTCGGGTCTATAGGGAGATCTCGGGACGGGTCGTGACAGAGCCAATTTTTACTTTATTTATACTTAAAAACAAATCAAGTAAATTAATTAATGTATCTGAATTGAAAAATATTAAATTGTTAATTTATTAAAAAACTCGCTGCTATTGTTTGGATTTTGAAAGTTTTCTTAGGATTTGGAAGTTTGTATCAATTTAGTTCATATGTTCTAAAGTTTCAATTTGATCCTAATAAGATTTAATAAAAACTAGTGAAATATCCTACTATTTCATACGTTACAATACAGAGAGCGCCAACATCTAGTTTATGAGTCTCTTTAAGTTTCAATTTGATCCTAATAAGATTAAATAAAAATAGTGAAATATCCTACTATCTCATACGTTACAATACGGAGCGCCAACATCTAGTTTATGAGTCTCTTTTGTGCAAAGGAGGTTTAGGAATTGTCACCAATTATATTTGGGTGTAATTAGTGACTAAAATATTAATAATTAGCCTTTCAATGTAATGCTATGATCTTTCATATATTATAATTATATTTTAAATTGTGAAATTACATTGAATAACAATACCAATGCTAATTTAAATTGAATTAATGAAATAAAAAAATTATTAAATGAAAGTAAGTAAAATAAAGCAGGTAAAGATAATTACTATTTTTATAAGGGTAAAATGCAAATAAGACCCCTGTGGTCTTTTCAAAATGCATGAACACCCCCTGTACTTTGAAAATGGCAAATCGCACCCCTGTGGTTCCAATTTTTTTCAATCAGACCTCTTCCCTTTAATGTCAATAATTTTCTTTTAGCCATAACTTTTTCGTTTGAACTCTGATTTTGATGATTCAAGATGTTTTGGAATCTTCATTTCTGGCTTTACATAATCGTCGCTTCGAAACTTTGAAATCATCAATAACCAAAAGAGTTAATGATGTCAATCATACTTAGTGTTTCGATGTTAATAAAATCTTTTATTTATTAATGCTTTCAAAGTTTCGAAGTGACATATATGTAGAGCCTAAAATGAGGATTCCAAAACATCTTGAATCGTCCAAATCAGAGTTCAAACGAAGAAGTTGTGGCTAAAAAAAAATTATTGACATTGAAGGGGAGGGGTCTGATTGAAAAAAATTAGAACCACAGGGGTGCGATTTGCCATTTTCTAAGTACAGGGGGTGTTCATGCATTTTGAAAAGACCACAGGGGTCTTATTTGCATTTTACTTTTTTTATAATTTATGTGTTAACTATTTTAATTTTTTTTTAACATCTTTAGTCTTAATAAGATTTTAATCCACCTACATTTTATATAAAATAATAATTAATTAGTTATTAATAATAAAGTGTTGAAAACCTTTCCCTCACCTATTTATTATTTTGATATTTAAAAGTAAAACATGATTTTATAAGAATATTTAGAGATTACAATAAAAGAGATACAATGTTAGGGATTTTTATTATACAATTATAATATATTTCCACAACCTGATAGCAAAGCATGCATAACAAACATGCATAGCAACAACATTGTTTTTTTTCCAGGAGTTGTTAATTCAATTCTATCCATTCGCGATAACGACAAAAAAAAAAAAAAATAAAAAATAAAAAATAAAAATATATATATATATATATATATATATATATATATATATATTTCGTCTCCTTGATGGGTGGGGACCACTGGCTGAAGAATTAGGCCTCTTTTATTTTTAAAGTTTTCTGGGATTTTGTACGGGAAACCTTTCAGTGCCTGCGAGGGAAAGATGAGAGATGGAAAAAAAAGCTATTCAAATAAAAAAATAAATAATGTAATTTTGGTTCCTACGTTCAAATTTTATATATATTATATTTTTATCTCAAAACTTTCACATACTGAAAATAAAAAAGACCTCATTCTTAATCAAGTGGTCCCCAGCTCACACAGAACGAAATATTTCAGGGTATGTTTTTTTTGTCATTGTCATAAAGGGAAGAGAGAATAGAAAAGAATTGAATTGTTTGTTAAAGCGTCTTTTTGTTTTTTTAACCCTTCCAATTGAATTGGAAATATAATATTTTTTTTAGCATCCTCGTTTACTTAGCAGGAATAGAAATAAGAAATAATCGGTGTAATGAAGAATGAAGTATTAATTCGTGTGGGACTCACAAAAAGTAGAGAGAAAATAAAATTAATAAAATATAAAAATTGGTGGGACCCACAAAATTAGGGGTGTTGTTGGTTCGGGTTTGGTCAGTTTTAGGCCAAACCTGAAACCGAACCGATAACACATGAGAGAGGAAGGCCGACCCGCCACCAAACCGAGAAGAGAACAAATTGACTGAGAAGTCAGGTTTGGTTCAGTTCGAGTTGGATGTCAGTTTGGCTATCGGGTAAGATAGAACCCTAAAGACTAATTTGAGAAACTAAATCTATACCATAAATAATAAAATCAACAACTAAAATCCCTAATTCATAAATTTAAATGAAACAATAACACTAAACCAGACACACAGAGAGAGAGGGAGTTTCCTTTTGTCCGTTAAAAGCGTCCAAAACCTACATTTTGGGACCCACAAAATAAACTTTCTTATGAGATGGGGTGATCCGATTTTATTTGTTTTATATTAAGGTAAAGAGTTTTAATTTAAAAAAAAAATTAAATTTAAAAGAAAATAAATGAAAATTTAATACAAAATAGTTTTAAAAATTGACTAAGGGAAAAAAAAAAATTAACTTTATAGTAAAGAGTGAAGAAAATAATACTTCAAAATTAAAAAAAAAAAATTCAATTAGAAAGATATATAAATATAACAAATTTTAAAAACACATTGAATTATTTAAATAAGAGAATTATCGATTTACATATTAATCATTGTTTAATATTGAATTATAAACATGTTATCCAATAAAATTTCTCAAGGAAAAGCATATATTTATTCGTAACATAAAATTACAAACATGTTATACAATAAAATTTCTCATTTGGGAATGGGTGCAATACAACCGTGATAGGAGATTTTTCCCATTTGCATTGAAAAAGAATCAAAAGGTGGGTGGGACGTTGTACATGCTATTGCTATACGGTTAGGAATATTCTATTACTAACCTCCAAACATTTTTAACTTTGATTGCATTGCAATCTTTATAATAAACATTCTTACAAAATCAATTCTAAAATTCATTCAACTAAAAAAGAAAGAAAATGATTTTCAAAACTCACATTTTAAGAATTTATTTTTTAAAAATATATTTCTCACTAATATCAGACTGCGATTTAATTAGCATTTTTAAAATATTTTAAAAATTACTCTTAAAAAAAGTGTCGTTTTATTGAAATTTCAAAAAAATAAAAAATAAAAAAATCATATTTCATAATATCCAAACCTCATAAATCAAATTGTTTACCCCCATTTTGTACATGCTGAAATGTTTTAATAAAAATAAGGCATTTCAATGATTTACTAGTCTTCTAAGATTTGAAAGTTAGTATATTTTCTTGTTTAATTTTATATATATTAATTTTAACTTTTTAACTTATAACCTTTCTAATTATTTAAATTCTTCATATTTTTTAAACCAACAAAAAATAATTTTTAATTTAAATAAAAATATTTATTTAATTAAAGTAAAAGAACAAACAAACAATAATCATATAGGCATTTTTTAACATGTTGAAGGATTAACCTAAAAAAAATAATTATAAAAATTTGGTAAATAATATTTTTAAATTTTAAACATATTTTAAATTTTTCTACTTCAATAAACATGGTAGTATGAATTAATATCAACCATGTAATATGCATTGTAAATAATATGTTTAATTTATTGTACTAATTTTAATGATTTAATGATGAATTGATCAATTATTTAAAAAAAAAATCATTGATACATAAGTGGTAATTAAATGTTAATGTCATATTTGTAAATTGAATGTTTGATTAAGGGTAAACTTTAGGAAAATAATGGTATATTTTGTAAGTTTCAATAATCCTGAAGAGTAAAGTGGTCTAAACATGTTTCATAAATATTCCCCTTTTATATATTAAGAATAAGAATAAGGATATTTTATATTTGTAAACTTAACCTTTTTTAATGTTAATATATATTAATTAATCATATATGAAATATATGATTTATCAAATTATACATATATGAGTATCTCTATCCATAATTTAATTAAAAATTTATAAAAGCCACCCATAAATTATAAAAGTTGTGATAATTGCACTTACAAACTTGCAATTATATTAATAGAATACCTCAAACTTAATAGTGTTAGAAAACCTTTTTAAATTTAATAAATTATCTCCTGAGTTTATTCAAATTTTATTAATAAATAAAAAGAAAAAGATGAGATTGGGGTGGTATAGAGCCCCAGGGAGATATATAATTCTAGACTATAAAACCTTTTGCCAACGATACTAGTACAAAATCCTGATCAAAGTTTAGAAAAATAATGGAAATGTAATTGGGTAATAAATTATTCTACCACATTTTAAGTCATTTTATTCTGTTTAGTCGCATTTTACAAGTTAATATAAACTTCACCGATGATCTAAACCATAGTCTAAAGAAATTGAAACCTCACTACAATAAAATAGTCGATACTTGACCATTAAAAAGGGTCAAGAATCATAAACTTGACCCTTTTTCAGTGTCAAATAAGCGACTGTCAAGAAAAGTTTGAGGGTCAAGAATAACGCTTTCACTTGACTTGGTAAGAGAGTCAAGTTTTATGATTTTTGACCCTTTTTAAGGTTCAAGTTATCAAGTTTAATTATCATATCTTGACCCTTTTTTATTAGTCAAGAATTGGCATAATTGGATCCAATGTAAGAGTATGGGTTGACTTGTTTTAAGAGTCAAGCAATATATTTCTTTTCTTATAAAAAAAACGATATTTGAAGCTAGCCACCTGTTCAAACTATTATAATATATAATTAGAAATTTGCATTCATCCAACCAAAACATTCAAATTTCATTGATTGAAACCATAAAAGCTATAATCTAACCTATAAATAAGAGTTCTACCAACAAAAGGTTAATAATTCTACCAACAAAAGGTCTAAGAAAAAGTTCTACAAACAAAAGCTATAATCTAACCTATAAACAAAAGTATTACTAACAAAAGGTCAATAAGAGATGTAACTTCTATAGAAATTGTAAAATTCAGGCCACTCTACTCGCACTTCATCAATTTCTTGTTGAGAGTATCTAACCCTTGTGTCGATCTACAAGTATAATAACATTACTTAGTATAATTTTATACTTTAAAAAGTGAAGATGAATAATAATAAAATTACCCACCACATCTGAAATCAAAGTAGATTTGGTTGATACTATACATCGTATGAGTCTCACGATATAATATCTACACTCGACATGTCCGTCTTGAAGTGGACACTACATTAAAAAGAAAAACAATTAAACACTTATGATTAGAGTAAACAAAACATTTAGATGTAATACACCAACAAATATCAAATTAAAACACAACTCGGTAGCCAAGATATTTGTTCGTCTCCTTCATATGTCAAACTAGTATCTAAAACCAAGCTCCAAAGTATAAAACATATCTTGGATCTGACACCTACATTCTAACATAGACATTCCATTCACGGTGGTTATTGACTTCTTTAGATCTAAGGTTTCTAATTCCAAATTATTATACTCCCCAAAAACATTAGGTAGAAGAGAATTACTAAATCCATAACCAATAAAAATAAATGATGAGTTGCCTAATAGATAAAGAGTATGTCATCGTGGTTCATGAATCCTCAATTCTCTATAGTATTCCATAAACAAACAACACATTCAATTACAACACATCTCTATAAATTCCACAAAAAAATAAATTAGTGAAGTTGCAAAAAGTGTGCAAATATGACTTAACCATGAATTGGTGAAGCTCCATAAAATATATGGCTAAAAATATGAATCAGTGAAGCTGCATAAAATATGGCTAGCCAAATTTTCATGAAGAATTTCGATCTCAGTTCATTAATCAGTTAAGCTGCATAAATTGTGCAAATTACAGATCTAAGAAACAAATTCTTTATTATTTTCCAAATTTTCATTCCAAATTACTTTCCAAACCTCTACGAATCTCAAAATCCATTTGCCCCTCAAAAGCAAAGCAACACAATTACATTGGAATCATGTTTAGTCTAAATCTAAATTTAGAACTAAGACACCAAAATTTCAATTAATTTCTCGTCTCTTATTACCTTCATTAATTATCATCTTCTATTAATTTTAATTTCTAGTGAAACTCCATAACTAAAACATTGAATGGTTGCAATGAATCATACATTCTTTTTTTCGAGCATCAAGATTTTGTACGGATTCAAGGTGGAGATTTTTATGAAAGGTAAGAAAGACGTTTGGTTTATTAAATCAAGTAACATCAAGATTTATAGGCACACTGGAAAAGAATTCCACAAAAAATTACATAAAAGAGTCTCATGTAGTGTAACTTATAATGCATCTCATCCAACAATTCTATCACACATACATGCTATAAGTTTGGCATCTCTTGGGTACTAAGAAAGACCACTTTAACATAATTAAATGAAAAGAACAAATGAGAATCAAACAATTTATATCTTCGATCTCATATTTAAGATCACTACCAATAACCAAGTATATCGTCATGATAAAATAGAAATTACATAACGTAGTGATTATGATAAAAGTTGTCAAGATGATAAGAGATTTGTACCAGACCTTTCAAATAACTCTAGCAGCCATTTGAAGTTTATCCTATGTTTTGTCAAGATTAATAGTATAGATACCTGAATAAACACAAAACAAGACTAATAAAAGTCATTTACAACTTATCTAGATAAAGTTAAAAATACTATTCACATTATGGATGGTAAACAAATCCTATTGAAGACTTTGATAAACTTAAAATAAATGAAAAAGATAACAAACTAAAAGAAATAAATTCATTTTAGAATCAACAGATACTTAATTAAATGCCTAAAATCATATAAATCAACAAGTTATTCTAGGAGATTGAATATGACATTGAATATGACATTGAGAGTAGAAACATCAAATAACGCCCATTATCTCTTAACATGCGAATCCAAGAAATAAAAGCCAATAATCAATACAAAGAGATCAGGTTTGGGTTAACCTGAAGAGAAAGACTTTGAGTGTGAACTTTGCTCCAGTCTCCTTCCTTATTTCCCTAACATAGTCAACTTGGGTTCTTCACCTTTTTTAAGCGACTTCGAGAATCTGCAAGGAATTGTAAATCAGGATCAAAGGAAACTAAGTAACTCCAAAATGATTATTAAGATGGACTAAAGGCTATAATAGTTGTTACAGGAAAATAATTAAATTTTATATAAAGGATGAGGTTTTAATGAAGTTGAGCCTCTAGAAAACAACTTGAATTTAGTTTAAGTAAATTAAGGTAGACATATCCACGACTCCACTAACAACTTTGCAGACTGCCTTTATTTTCTCTCCAATCAAACAACATAAATTTCACTCCATCCGTAATAGATTAAACAAAACCAAAAGTTAGGTTTTGAAGCAAAATTGACAAAAGAGAATATCACTATGAAGAGAAATAATGAAAGCTGTTTCTTGAAGGTTGTGTTTATTTACATACAAACAAACTTGATTCGATTTAGTAATGGAAGTTAGAGAGAAAAAATTGAATTCACAATAATAATAGAGAAGAAGAAAACCCACCATTGTCAAAGATGAAGCCATTGAGAGAAAGAAGGTAAAAGACTATAAATTGAGTAAACTCGTCTCTTCTAATGTTATAGCAATAATCGAAATCCAAACTAGAAAAAAAGGCATCTCAATCGCAAGGATAACAAACCTAACATCTCAATTTAAGCGAAAAACAGATGAAGTCGAACAAAAACCAAACATTGTTGTAGCAGTTGATATTTTTCGAATGCTAAAAATCTTTTGGAATTCTTGAAGATCAAGATCAAGAGAAGAAGAGGCGGTCAGGAATTTCTAGGGAGAGTGGAAATCGCAAGGAAGGCAATTAGGGTGAAAATCGTATGAAAATGAAGTTTTTAATTAAAATTGATCAGCGTACGAGAGTGGAAATTTGTTTTCAACTTTTTTAAAAATTAAATTGTTACTTTTGACTCTTAAAACGGGTCAATGATGTAGATTTTTAATTACTTTTATTTTGACTCTTTAAAATTGTCAAAAATATGTGGTAGAAAAAAATATAAAATCATGTGTTCATTCTTTTGTATTTTTCTTATTTTATCTTGACCCTTTTGCCTTAAAAATCTATTTACTTGACTCTTTTTATTTAAAGGGTCAAGAATTTATAAATATCAAGGGTCAAGAATACTGTATTTTGTTGTAGTGCCTCTAAAACTAGTAGAATGATATAAAGATTCAAACAAGAAATGTAGAGAGAAGATCTTCTTTATTTGAGTCTATTACAAAATTTAACAATACAAGTAATCATCAATGAAATCCCATGGAAGATCAGAAATCTTAGAAGTAACAAATAACATAATATAAGAATAGAGAATATCTTTCCATGAAGAAAGATTAAAATAATATGTGAAACATACTAATGACAACATTAATCTTTCATGATGATTAAATTTATTAATGTTGTTTTTCTCAATCAACATTGTACTATGCCAAATCGAAATTAACCATGAGAATATTATAAAGCCTACGGTTCGTGTAGTTTCATTCATTTCGATCATTTCATCAGTTATGAAGATGTAAGGCAGATAACAAATTAATGCAAAAATAAGTAATAAAATAATGTTGTCATTAAAATCAGGACTATTAAATTTAAACAGCGCGAAGAAAAAGATCATTGGGATATTGTCGAATTCTCCCATTGCTTGAAAACTTGCACCCAAGAAATCAGTGTTCAAAAGAAGGAATTTTGCCAACGAGAAAATAATAACATTTGTGATAGCAAAAGAAAAATGACCCATTATCAGTTTCAGATCTTCTTCATACGATTCAGACTCCAAATATTTTTTTTTATTCAGTCTCTCCCATTGCTAATTGGATCTTAAATCAATGAGTAAAATCCTCTATATATTTATACACTAAAAAAATGGTCAATATTAAATCTAGAGATGAAAATCAGTTTAGGGGTTTTTTTTTTGGGTGATAACCAAATCTTCCTGCTTGGTTTGTTCAATTTTTAAGGGATTTTTTTATGATTCATACGCTATATGATATTTTAAAGGGAGCAAGATTTTATAAAGGGTTTATATATATATATATATATATATCATTATTTAGTCGAGACTTTTGTCATTGATCCCTTAATTTGATGTAAATATAGCAAATGTTTACTTGTTTATTTGTTATATTAGGTTTAAGTGCATAAATTTAAATAACCCCAAATCAGAAATTAAAATAATAACCTTAATTCATAATATAAATGAATCACATTTCACAACATATAATAAACTATAAAAAAAAAAACCCTAATATTCATATCTTTATAAAGAATTAAAAGGAAGAATATAAACCTGAATCAAAGCAGGCGGCGACGAGGAAGAGTGACGGCGAGGCAGGGCGGCGCTAAGTGAGAGACTGAGAGAGAGAGAGGCAGAATGCGAGAGAGACAGAGTTTTGCGCTTTGCGTTTTCGTTTTTAATTTTTTAATTTTGTATTTTTTTTAATTTATGACTATCGGTTCGGTTCGGTTCGGTTTAGGATTCCCTAAACCGCACAAAACCGAACCGATATTCAATTCGGTTTTAATATGCAAACCGAAACCGAGCCGATAGTGTTCGGTTCGGTTCGGTTTTATGCGGTTTCGGCTCGATAATCGGCTTTTCGGTTACGTTTTGCACCCCTATAGAAAATAAGGATTGAGAATGAGATTGATGAAGTTGAATGAAATTGTTTGAAAATTGACAATGAGATTGCCAAATTAATGGTCCCACACACCTATTCCCACTGTAAATTTCAGGTAAACAAAAAACAATGGAAATAAAGTAATCCATTCTCATTCCATAAAAAAAACAGGGGCTAAATATATAAATTCTTTTTTAATTCAATGTAAAGTCAGGGCATGTTTTTTCTTTTTGTCGTCGAGGTTCTTCAGCCGCTGACACACAGTATAAGGTCAAGGTGGTAGAGGTAAGGAATGGTATGGTAGTGTTAAAGTTGTGGAATCCAAAGAAATTTGTCTATAGAAATATAATAAACAGGTTTTAATAAATATAAACAGGACAAAAAAACCGTGCTTAATAATTTCTTTTTAGTTGTAGAAAAATTCTTTAAAATTTTTGTTTTAGTATTATTTCTCAATGCATGAAAAGGTATTTGAAGATATTTTTACCTTCTTGGTTAATCACTTTTCTTTTATACTTTTTTGCTTTCGTCTTTCTTAATCGATATAAAATCACATCGTATGATAAATTTGTTGATTAGTTTTATTTTTTAAAAATAAATAAAAATTAGTAGGGATTCTCTGCTTGTTTATAAGAAAATATATAAAAGGTAATCCGGTTGATTAGGAGTTACATAACCGTCTTTCCAAGCCCTTCGTACACTTGGAGAAGTATTTTATGTGGCCGTGATTTGGCTGCAACAGGCTCTCGGTAGAGAATTGGTATGTAAGTCTGTTCAACTTTTTGTAGGCAAATGTTGGATTCCCAGAGGTTAAAATTGTAAAAAAAAATATTACCTTCTCATGGGAATCATAGAAAGCACCCGATTAATAACGTGCAACGCATGTGGTGAAAACTAGTCATTAGAAAACAGTAATGATATTAAATAATTTTGATTTAAAACAATTATTTATTAAATCATTCAAAAAACACAAAAAACACAGAACCCTTCAAGATGAACTCCAATTTCTGGCAAATTGTAGTTTTTTTTTTCATTTCTTTCAAATCTGCAGAACTTGATTGTTGAAAACAAAAGGTACCGAAATAGGTGAAAAAATATGCAATTTATCAATTAACATAACTTTTAAACCTATCAAATTATTATTTTAACTTTTATTTTGGATTGAATAATTATTTTTAAACGATTTTTTAGAAACTAATACTTTCCTTTCATTACAGTATGCGTATTAAATCTTTCATTTGAGCCAGATTTTAAAACAAACTCGAAATAAATGGATACCATTTTGGTAAAATATTGTAAAACTATTTTTGTTTTCAAACTTTTTAGCAAAATAAGATTGTTTTATGAAAAAGTAGGAAATATCAGTGTTTGACCTAATTTAAATTACGAGTGAGGAAATGTGATGAAATCCTCTTTATTCCTTTTCTTTTTAACCTCAATTTCCACCATCATTTCTTTATAAAGGAAAATTTATTTATGAAGAAAAAAAAACATCTCCAACCTTCGTACACATGTTGTGATCTTTCCCAATGGGTTCGAAAAATTACAAAAAAGAAGAAATGAATAATTATCAATTTAATGAATACATCTATGGACTTAGAATAAGAAGAAAGAATTACAACAAAACAATAAGAATTTGTGATAGGAATCAGGAGATGCACCGGGGTATCCCAACTAGGTTGGCACACCCTTAGCACCCTCATCATCTGTCCCATCGATCCCAACCTAATGTGCGTATATATTTTCATTGACTAAAAATAACAAGAATTTACAATGAATGAAACAATATGGGGTGTGGGAGAGGCGGTGAAATTAGTTAGAAGGAGAAAACAAAGTCGGAGTAATAAAAAAATGGACCCCAATCTAAAGGGAGAGAATTAGACCGTTGAATGGTTGAAGAAGAAGTAGTAGTAGTAGTCAAGATTTGTTGTTGCTGGTTGGGATCATCATATTGCATGAGGGTTGAACTGAGTTGTGGCTGCATATTGAATTCATGAACATGACATGGTAGCTTCTGCATGATTGAAGAAGAAACACTTTGTTGTTGGTGCTGCGTGAAATCATGATTTTGCTGCGTCATAATAAAACCATCTTCTTGTTGCAACATTGAGAAATCAGATTGAAGTTCTGGAACAACTTCAAAAGTCAGATCAATAAACTGAGCACCGGTATGATTATTATCGTAAGCCTCTCGGAATCCCAATGGATAATGCCCGTCGCTAGATTGCATCGGTTGATGTTGTTGTTGGATAGTAATATCTTCATCATCATGATCTTGTTGCAGCAACATGCAGATTTCAGATGATAAATCCCCAGGAAGTGGAACCGTAACAACTCCAGAAACCGGCTCAATCAACTGTGAACTACTAATTATATCATAATCCGTAAAAGGGTCATAGCTGGATTGAAGAGGTTGAACATCAATTGGAGTGTTGGTTGAATGTGTGTGTAAACTCTTTTTATTAAAAAAAAAAAAAAAGAAAAAAAAAATATAATAATAAGTGGATAGGATTGAAGGAAGGGAGAAGATAAAGTCAAAAAAAAAAAAAAAAAAAAGAGAGAGAGAGAAAAGTCATGGGCTTGACACTTGGCAAGCACTTGGTTTTAAAAAAAAATAAATAAAACACATTCTTCTCTTCTTGCTTCAGCAACCCGTGGGAAAAAAGAGAAAAGGGAAAAAGAGAGAAAAAGGAAGGAAAGGAGGATTTTTGGCTTGAAATTTCTTGAAGGCTTCAACAATTAGTGATCATTTTGTGGTGAATTTGCTTATTGGTAAGAGAATTCTTCAACCCAACTCTTTTATTTGATGGATTTTGATAGATTTTGCTAAGATTCAAAGTTGGTTTATGGGTTTTATGAGTTTTGTTGTTTATGGAATTTAAGTGTTATGGGTTAAATTGAGATGGTGGTGTTTAAGATTTATTAAGAATGGTGGAGGATTAGAATTTTCCCATATTTTTGAAGTTGAAGTTGTTATGGAAAATTGTATGTTTTAGAAAGAGGATTCTATGTGGGAAGAGGATGAGCAACAAGAATGAAATTATTTGGCTTGGAAAGTGTATTGGAAATAAAGTTATGGAAGGAAAAGTGAAACTTTAGCCATTGGGATATTAACCGTCAATTTATGTGTTTTCAATATGTTTTTCTATATATAAAAATACTAAAAGATTATTAATGGGTATTTTATTAAATATTTATTTCAGGTGATACGGAGATTGGCACCGCTTATAATCCGGGATCATAAGCGAGATAGTTTTTGTGAGTGGTTAAAATGTTATTTTCGAATTATCCCTAAACTATTTGCTTATAAATCTCAAGTTAGATTATATACTATGAATAGCCTATTACACATATGTTTTTTTATGATATGCCAATTATGTTTATGTGTTTTACGAGTACTTATGAAATATTCTTATAGAACTCAACCATATGTATTTATGTACAGAGTATTGATATTTATGGTTTTAAGATAGTTTGAAAATTATATAATGATATTCGTAAACTATTTTCAAACGGCTAAATTGTTGTACCCACTAGCTCAGCTTTTAGCAGGTCTTTGGGACCCACTTTAGCATACACATAGGCTTTGGGCCGTATGTTAGGGTGCTTAGCCCTTTAGGGGCAGCTCTGCGCGCGTATGACCAGTTTTAGTATATCTAGTGCTCTGCTGCATATCTTGATTTATCTTGTGTGTAGTATGACCAGTTGTGGGTATACGTTTAGTGTCGGTTTTTCTATTATATGATTATGATACGATATTATTTTGAGAACCTGTTAGCAATGAGTTTTTATTATGTATGAAAAGTATTTTGCTCAGAAATGTATTTGTTTGTTAAAATTCGTGTTTTCTATGATATTTAACTCAAAAGTATATTTTAGTTTATAAAAGAACCCACTCATTGAGTTTTTGCTCATGTTTTCCATGTTTTGTTTTTCCCCCCTCCAGGTAGCTCCTGAGTTTCGAGGATAACGCCTACGAGAGCCGTTTACACTACCAGTTTTTGCTTTCATCTTCACACCTAGCCTATGTATGACATTTTGTGTGTGTTTGTACATGTATGTTTATAAGTGCCGGTGATGGCTCGTGAGGAAGTAAATGGTTTTATGATTTTTGAGGCTAGTTGGGTAGATGGAGAAGTTTACATATGAACAAGCATGTAAATATTTCTCTTAATGTTAGTAAATTAAGAAGTATCGTAGTTGACTGATTTTGAGTTATTTCTGAGGGCGGAGCCCGTTATAGTTTTTGCAGGATTATGTAAAATGTTTTACAGGTTGGTTTATTCGAAAAACAAACGGAACTCTGCCAAAATTTTCTTAAATAAGTTGAATTTAAATTGATTATTAACTAGTTATTTTAGTTATGTTAGATGGTATGCGTTGGCATTAGCTTTCGCTTGCCATTGGCACGTGTCGTCTCGAGTGGTTAGAGGGTACTCGGGTCGGGTCGTGACAGTGTGTCTATCTCTCCCTCAAATTCAAATTCTAACTCCATGGGTGATTGAGTTTGTATCTCAGAATCAGAAGGAAGACCAATATTTGAGGGTGCTTCTGCCAATTCCAATGCATCATTGTTGATTTGAAGATTATTTTGGTCATCCATTAGCAATTGATTCAAAGATTGTACAAACAGATCTTTTTCTTCAGGTTGAATTGGGACATTTCGTTAGTCTTTGCCTCTTCCAATTCATCAACAACATTAACATTCTTCAAATCATTTTGAGGAGTAGTGTTATTATTATAATGATGATTCCTCTCCTGCTTCTTTGTTGGTCTTCTTGTTCTTTTTCTTTTTTTATCCCTCCCATTCTTCTTAATTCTACACAACACGACATCATTTAACTCGCACAATTTAAAAACAATATATAGTTAGGAGCAAAAACGACATGAAACAATAGAAGAAATTTCTAAATTTTAACCTAACCCTAACCCTAACCCTAACCCTAACCTATTTAAAAAAACATTTATAAGTAAGAGAGAATGTTTTAATGAAAGCATAAACGTACTCTCATGTCATCTCCAGGTGTGTTGTTGTTGTAACAACTGAAGGTTGATCTTTAAGAACAAACTCATGCATTATCCAATTGGTTTTAGAACCAGGTTAGGAAGTTTTCCCTCATAATACACTAGAGTTTTCATTGCTCCCAAAACATCTTCATCGTCATAATATTCATCATCTTCGTCTACATATTCATCCTCGTCTTCATCATCACCTTTCAATATAATCTTATCACCTCCAGTTGCCTTCCAGAACCGTCACGGCGGTTCTATCCCGACGAGTTCCGTTTCTATATTTCTTGTTTCTTGGTGTGAAAAAATACCACTCTCTCTTTCCTTGTGCCCTATACTTGTTTGTAAGCTCATGAGGATTGTACTTATAGATATTAACATTTTTAATTCTGTTTTTGGGAAGAGGATTCTTCATAACCTTTTTCATCAAGTAATGTTCAAGAAGTTCGGCATTACTAGGACAAAATCGATAACCGTTTGGTAAAGAACTGAAATATTCGTCACTTGTCTTCATCATCATCGTCATAATAATAAGCAACGTTATTCTCTCGAACCCATATTATCTCTGTTTGGAAAATTAACCCACAGGTTAGTATTCAAAAGAAAATAATGGAAAAAAGAAAGTTGAGAAAATCATGCAAACACGTGCGGCCTAAATGGAAGAAAAAAATGATAGAATACCGGACTTTAACCTGAAAGAAATAACAAAAAAGGAGCGTCGTGTTTTGTTTCAGGCGATGGGCAATCCACTGAGAGAAAAGGATTTGAAGTTTTTTTAAAATAATGCTTTTTGGTTTTGTAAAGAGAGAGAGTGATGAGTGAGAGAGAGAGAGAGAGAGCGCGATGAGAAAAAGAGGGTTAATTAGTAAAAGCATCCGGTTTTAAAAAAAATTTGGCAAAAACATCTACCCTAGAAAGTATTTAGTAAAAACATCCTGTTTTGACCGGTCAAAGTTCGAATACGCGTTCTTTGACCGCGTATCCAACGTGGCATGCTGACATGGCAAGTTGGCTGGCCAGATTGGGTACACGTAGGATGCGTAGTCGTGGCCTACGCATCCCATTCATTGAATGCGTAGTCTTTGACTACGCATTCTTTGATAAATAAAAAAAAAAAAAAAAAGGCAACACTAGGCATTGGCTGGCGTTATCAAAGAATGCGTAGTCTTTGACTACGCATTCTTTGATAAATAAATAAAAAAAAAAAAAAAAGGCAACACTAGTCATTGGCTGGCGTGCATCCGGGGATCGCAAATAGATCGGCGATGCCGGATGCGTAGTCGTTGACTACGCATCTATAGTGAATGCGTAGTCAACGACTACGCATTCACTTAAAAAAAAAAAAAGAGCCTCTTCAACCTGCGTTCTCTCATTCAGTCGGCTGGAAAAGAAAAAAAACGGGCAGCAGCGATTTTTCTCTCAACTTTTCTCTGAAATCAGAATTTTCTCCTTGAGATCTGGGCTGATTTCAAGTGATAAAGGTAAGTTTTTCATGTATTTTGACAATGTAGGTAGTTATTTTGTATTTATTTCTCTCAAACTTGAATATAGTTGAGATTTTGAGATATTTTGATATACAATTTGTAGGTCGATTTTGTTCGTTTCCGGCGGCGATTCATCTTATTTCTAAGGATATTGGTAAGTTTTGTGTAATATATTTAATTTTTGCTATGATTTTGATAGATAATATTATTTAGGGATTTGAAAATTATGATAGAAAATGTTATTTAGAATTAATATATTATAATTTTTAGCATGATTTTGATAGAAAATGTTTTTTAGGAAATTAAAATATTTGATAGAAAAGTGTGATTTTCAAATATTATTTAGATTAATAATATATTAGAATTTTTGTCAATTTTTTTTATAGAAATTGTTATTTAGGAATTTGAAATTTTATCATGATTTTGATAGAAAATGTTTTTTAGGAAATTAAAATGTTTGATAGAAAAATGTGATTTTCAAATATTATTTAGATTAATAATATATTAGAATTTTTGTCAATTTTTTTTATAGAAATTGTTATTTAGGAATTTGAAATTTTAGCATGATTTTGATAGAAAATGTTTTTTAGGAAATTAAAATTTTTGATAGAAAAGTGTGATTTTCAAATATTATTTAGATTAATAATATATTAGAATTTGTGTCAATTTTTTTTATAGAAATTGTTATTTAGGAATTTGAAATTTTATCATGATTTTGATAGAAAATGTTTTTTAGGAAATTAAAATGTTTGATAGAAAAATGTGATTTTCAAATATTATTTAGATTAATAATATATTAGAATTTTTGTCAATTTTTTTTATAGAAATTGTTATTTAGGAATTTGAAATTTTAGCATGATTTTGATAGAAAATGTTTTTTAGGAAATTAAAATGTTTGATAGAAAAGTGTGATTTTCAATATTATTTAGATTAATAATATATTAGAATTTGTGTCAATTTTTTTTATAGAAATTGTTATTTAGTAATTTGAAATTTTATCATGATTTTGATAGAAAATGTTTTTTAGGAAATTAAAATGTTTGATAGAAAAGTGTGATTTTCAAATATTATTTAGATTAATAATATATTAGAATTTGTGTCAATTTTTTGATAGAAATTGTCATTTAGGAATTTGAAATTTTTGATAGAAGAGTGATATAAAATGTGATTTAGTAAATTTGTATGTGTATTGAATTTATTTATTATTGTGTGTTTAGGTTTTGGATTGATTAAATGGATGATAGATTGGTGTCATTATTGTGTTATATGAATGGAAGTATAATTGAAGGAAATAATGGGATTGAATATGATAAACCGGCAAGTCGAGTGTTGAATGTTCGTAGCAATATTGGGTTTGATTCATTCATTGAGTATGTATGCCAAAATCTTGACTTAGATAGAAGTTTACCTGGGTTGGAATTTGTTTATAGATATGGGTCAAGAACACCTTCGGGTAATGTATGGTTTATGCCTCTATTTATTCGTAGTGAAAATGATCTCACTTTTATGATGAACTGCTCACCTTCTCCACAACACCTAATAGAATTGTTCATTACAAAACCGAGTGTTGGGAGTCAAATGTCAGGTAGTTCTAGAAATGTAGTGAGTGAGAGTGAAGAGGTAGAAGATAATGATGATGATGATGATGTTGGAAGAGAAGATATAGATGATAGTGTAACGGGGGTATGTGAACCATTTGGACGTTTTCGTTCAATACCAGCATCAAATGATGAAAATGTTGAAATAGACATGTTTACTGATGAAGAAGAAATTGATGAGGGTGATGGGCGTTTACATGAGGTTCCTTCAACTTCCATGTCTGAACTAGATATGGATTACATAAACTCAATGACTGCCATGAGTCTTCAAAATGTAGAAGGAGGAATGTCTGACGAGTTGAAAAAAGGAAAGACTTTTGTCTCGAAACAGGATGTTAAAAATGTTGTAAAGAGGCATGCCATACTTGGGCACCATCATTTTGATGTAGTGCAATCAAACAAAAAGCTATGGGTCATTCAATGTAAGAAATATGGAGATGGGTGTGAATGGAGGCTTCGTGCAATACCTCGAAAATCTCATGGAAAGTGGGAAATAACACAATATTATGGTGTCCATACTTGTATTTATCAGAGTTATTCACAAGACCATGAGCAAATTGATTCGAAATTCATTGCCAATGAAGTGAAACAACTTGTCAAGAACGACCCAAGTATTAAAATAGTTTCTTTACAAGACATTTTGAACAAACTTTTCGAGTATAATGTGAATTATTGGAAGGTGTGGGATGGGAAGAGAAAGGCAGAAGAAATGTTGTATGGGAATTTCGAGGATTCTTATAGATTGTTACCAAAGTGGATGAATATTCCGAAAATGACAAACTCGTACCAGGTGGTTAAGTGGAGGCTTGGAAGAATGGAAGAAAGGGGAGATAGGATGTTTGAAATGGTATTCTGGTCATTTGGTGCAGTGATAGAAGGTTTCAAACATTGTAGACCGATTATACAAATTGATGGAACATTTTTAACAGGAAAATATAAGGGGAAATTGTTGATTGCTACAGCTATTGATTCGAATGGACACATCTTTCCACTCGCTTTTGCAATTGTTGAGGAGGAGAGTGCCGATTCATGGGGTTGGTTTTTATGGCATTTGCGACATAGTGTTACTGATAGGGAGGGTATATGTTTGATATCTGATAGGCACAAGGGAATTATAGGCTGCTGTGAATGATGCGGATAATGGTTGGACTGAGCCAACAAAGACATCATAGATTTTGCCTACGTCATATTTCGAGCAATTTTAATCACAAGTATAAAAATAAGCAATTGAAAAGTATGGTGTATGCGACTGGAGCACAACACCAAGTCCGTAAGTTTGAGGCATGTATGAATGAGATCAAAGATATAAATCCCAATTGTTTACGCTTTTTTGATTCTCTTGACTTAGGCAGTGGACATTATCCCACGACCGGTGGTCATCGATATGGGTGGTGTACAACTAATGTGGCTGAATGTATCAATGGTGTGTTAAGGGGTGGAAGAAGATTACCGATAACCGGGTTGGTGCAATTAACCTTTTATCGGACTGTGAAATATTTTGAAGAAAGGAGAAAGGAGATACGTCTTGCATTTAGAAGTGGAGAGGAGTATACGAGGTATTAAAGATGAGTTGTATTGAATTTTTAATTTTGCGATCATTTTAATTTTTAAAACATTATAATGTTATTAATGTGTGTCAGGTTGGCACTTGATAAAATTATCGAGTGGAATGCACGAGCAGATAGACATCACGTGACCGGTTTCAATAAAGCGAAAGGTGTGTTCGAGGTAGTCACAATTGTTAGAAAAACGACCGGTCGAGGTGGAAATACGCATATAGTGAAACTATCTGAGGGCACATGTACATGTAACAAATGGCAAGGGTTTGGGATTCCTTGCTCGCATGTAATAGCTGCATGTAAGCATTGTCGTATCGACTACATGCAATTCGTTGAGTCGTGCTACTACTGGAATCTTATCAAGAAAGTTATGCACCCAACTTTGAGCCCATACCACATGAGGATTATTGGCCAGAACCAGACTTTCCTATTTTACATCCTGATCCTACTTTAGTAAGACCACCTGGGAAGACCTCGTACATCTCGGATTAGAAATGAGATGGATGAGAGGACAACGATGAGTTAAAGGAAGGTGTGGTATCGGCCATCGAGATGGCCATAATCGTCGAACTTGTCCTGATGCAGTTAAAGCTAGTAGGCCTTAGATTATCATTAGTAGTTTATGTAAAATACTTAATGCAATAAAATGTCATTCTGGATAATATTATTAGGATATTTTGTAATGTTTTTTTCATGATAGTTTTGAATATTCTTGCTATGATGTTTTATACTATTATTATGATATTTTGTATTATTGTCATAATGTTTACAAATTTTATAGGACATGGACCCTATTCATCCCGGGCCGATAGATCCTACTGTTTTATATTTCCAGCCTAACCATCGATCGCAGACGGTTTGGGATGACGAGTATCCAGGTGCCATTCAGTGTAGACGGCGCCAGGCAGTTTTACAGAAATTATCGAAGGTTATAGATGTACGTATCGAGCCATATCTACGGGCCGCAGGATTCTACGGTGTGTCTCGTATTAAATTTATTCAGTTAGATTGGCATTTAATTACTGCATTTGTGGAGCGATGGAGGCAAGAAACACATACTTTTCACATGCCACACGGGGAGTGCACTATTACATTACAGGATGTGGCTATTCAGTTAGGGCTGCCTGTGGATGGACATGCAGTGATGGCGAGTACTAGCCAGGGTTGGACTGGGTTGTGTACTCGGTTATTAGGATGGACACCCACTAATAATGACTTGAAGGGAGCTCGACTTAACCTCAACCAGGTTAAGTGATGCTTTTAATGCCTTCACTCCACTGCCAGACAATGCATCCGAGGAGGCTTTAGTTCGGTATGCTAGGGCATACATTCTTACCCTTATTGGAGGCGTCGTTATGCCAGGACAAATCGGGAATGCGAAGTGCCTTGATGTATCTCGCATTACTAGAAGACTTTTATGTAGTCAAGTAGTATAGTCGGGAGGTGCTTGCCTCGCATGGTTATACTGAGTTGTGTAAAGCCTCTGTGATTGATGCCGCTAATATTGGTTTGGGCCTCTTGTTTTATTACAATTATGGGCATGGGATCGATTTCCAACCATTGCACCTCGTCGATTGAAGGAAATAGATCTTCTTTGGGGGACCATTAGGTGTTCGGTAAGTTTACACTAAATTAACCTTGTTCACTTGCTTTAATAAAATAAATATCATAAATTGACATTATCTTGTATGTATTTATAGATGGACTGGACCGAAGACCACCATAGAGACAACTACACACGTCTTGCTTGCGATGATCGTTACATGCTCGATCGACTTACGTGTGATGAGGTATCGTAATGTATATTTGTATTAATATAGACTTTTTTTTGTTGTTAATATAATTATTTCTTTTATAGATCATATGGGAGCCATATCGATCTGTCATGGATAGTCTACCATATTATTGTTTATCGGGTCAAGCGATTTGGGCAACTAGATGTCCACTCATTTGTGTTTTTGTTCTTGAGTGACATTACCCAGGATCGTGTAACACGTCAATTTGGGATCCGTCGGACTATTCCAGAAATATGCAATCGAAAGACAATTGCATGCCATTGACCTTCGTGGGACGACAAGAAGAAGATTGGCTCCTAACACTACAATCGAAACTTGCATTGTGGGCAACTCGTATGAATTATCTCATACAAGGCGAGTTCATAGGTAATGGTTGTGATGTTGATGATCATTACATTACTTGGTACAACCGCATCACACGACCTGGTTCATCACGCAAGTCGGAGCATCATTTCACTACGTGGTAGGTACTATTATAGTTTTATTCCTAATTTTAATTAATTAAAATGTTTAATCCTAATTTCTTTTTTCAGGCCAACTCATATCCTCGTCTAGTTATAGAGGATGATATTGAACAAAGAAGAGTTATATGTGACACTTCACTTGCCTGTATGGATACTATAGGCGGTATGTATCGTGTTCGACATGAACATGGACAAGTTCCCACTCAGACATATAACCGAGGCCGAGGTACACCCGCACAACCAGGTTCTCCTATTCATGAGGATCCTTACAATGGCGGACATGATTCTCCACCTCCTTCGGGATACACCCTATACGCCGATGATGTATACGCTCCCCACTCCCGGGTCGTCTAGTCAGTTCCATCCTAGTTCTTCTACACCTTATGCCGGAGAATCATCATCTCAGGTTCATTTTGAACATCTTTATGCCGGGGAATCATCGTCTCAAGTTCATTTTGATCCTTTTTTTGCCGGAGAATCATCATCCCAGGTTCATTTTGAACCTCTTTCGCATGAGTCTGGTGATGTTCATACCGATATTGGGGAACCTTCTGCTAGTGTAAGAGGTCGTGGTAATCATGGACAAATCGTGAGGCGAGAGCAACCTCCTCGTAACCGGCGTCGTCCCCGTTGTGGAACTGGTGGTCATCATTAGTCTTTCTTGTTTTTATTCTACCTGTTTACTTTATGATTTTGAGTATTGAACTCCTGAAATGGGACTTGATGTTCCTTATGTTTTATTAGATTTTGAAATTAGGATGTAAACAGGTTTTGGCTAACAAATTTTCAAACATAACCACGCCAATTTTTCTTAAAATACAAGACTTCCGCTGTGTTCTCTGATTTAATTTAATTAAAAGTGACGGGTCGTCACATTTATCATATAAAATTAGAAGTTGATTTTTTTTATCATATAAAACGTTATTTTTAATTGTAAATTAAAGAAAATTAAAACAAAATATTACACTAAAAATATATTTTTAGGAAGATATTTTTCAAAACGATATTTTTAATTGTAAATTAAAAAAAAATTACACTAAAAATCTCTTCCACAAAATTACTTAGTTTTTATTATTTTAATAAATTTAATAGTTTCATTAAATTTAAATTAATGAAACTATTGTGTTAAATTTAATAGTTTTTATTATTTTATCATATGGAAATGAGTTAAATTTTTGTAATTTTGAAAATAAGGCAAGAAAAAATTGTTGTGAAGATTATGCACCTGCCACCTACTGCCCGCACGTTGGAAATTTAAAAAATATATATATATCAAAATTGGATGAGTAGTCATGGACTACGCATCCAACGTGGCACCATCTACCCAGTCATTGCTCAACTCGGATACCCCATACGAAAAAATAATGAGAATAGATTTGGTGAACTAATCATAAACTTGTTAATAAAAAGGTTAAACCTGGGACTTCTTATATACATTAAGTTAAAATTGATAACCTGGGACTTCAACTAGTTGATAGAGATTCTATTTTTTCTTTTCTATTTAAAATTAGTAAACTTGTTTTTTTAATCATCTTCAACAGTTTTACCAAAAAAATTAAAAAAATTGATTTTCACTTATTTCAAAAATACTCTTGAAATCTATGTTGATTTAAAAAAAAAAACCATGTTTTGAAATCTAATTTTGTAATATTTGAAAATTAGTTAAAAATGCAATTATAGATTATATTATAAAATAAATTATTTTTTAAAACCGAAAGTAGATGTTTAATATTGGATGAAGTTTATTATTGTTCTGATAAATTATTATTATTTTAAATTAATTACAGCAAAAACAATTTATCTGATTGGTCAAAAAATGTAAAAATGTGTTTAAAAATAGGGAACTAAGAACAAATAGCACCTCAATTACTCATTCATTTCCATTAATTACTCAACTCGCAAAATAAATAAAAATCCTAATTAATCATGGAGATTAATGTTAATTTTATTTGTATAATGAAGTCATCTATAAAATCAAATTCTTTTCCCTCTTTTATTTATTTTTTCCTTAAGAGAAAATATAATTTGCATTAAATTAATGAAAAGAATAAAATATTTGGAGGGACTAAGACGAGAGCATGGGTTTAAAATTTGAAATAGACAACTGGAATTTATGGAATTCAAATTTACGTCAAAATTATTTGGTTCGGTGCTCCTAAAATCTATTCTCATTATTTTTTTATTTTAATTTTACTAATGTAAGAAATAAAAGAAGCTTTGCAATTTCAAAATTTTAATATTATTATTATTATTATTTTCTCAATCTGTCAAAACCTATTATTTAGCCAGTCTGCACGCCTGCCAACGAGCAATCTTTTTTTTTTTTTTTTTTAATAGAATACGTAGTCCTTGACTGCGTATTCCATGTAGTGAATACGCAGTCAAGGACTACGCACCTTACCTGTCGCCCCGCTTCAGCCAATCCGTGCCAGCCAAGCGCCACGTCAGATGCCACGTCGGATACGCGGTCAAAGAACGCGTATTCGAACTTTGACCGGTCAAAACAGGATGTTTTTACTAAATACTTTCTAGGGTAGATGTTTTTGCCAAATTTTTTTTAAAACCGGATGCTTTTACTAATTAACCCAGAAAAAGAGAGATGAGTGAGAGAGAGAGAATGGTGACACAGAGAGAGAGAGAGCGCAATGAGAGAGAGTGAGAGAGCGATGGGAGAAAGGTTTTATTTATAGAAAAAATTGATGTTATCTACTTAGTTTCAAATTTATATATATATATATATATATTTAAATCAAAATAATATATATATATATATTTTTAAATCAAAATAGTATTTCTTCTAAATCTATCTTATTATTTTTCAAATTAAATCAAGTCATCATTAAAATTTAAGTTTTAAATATTTATTTGCAAATTGAAATTTAAAATTCCATACTCAACAAAATCTACCCAATACTAATTTCATACCTTTTTTTCACAAAATCTTAAATTCAAATGATATCAATTTATGAAAAAAAAATGGTTAATTCGAAATAGTATCAATTAAAAATGGATGTGTCTAGAATTATTAAAATCAAACCTAGGATTAAAATAAAAGACATGGTTAATTTAACTACTAGTTATAATTTAGAGAAATTACTGTTAATAACACCTTCTACCCTAAATATATATATATATATATATATATATATATTATAATTTTTTTTAATAAAAAATAAAATTTTTTACTTTCATTAAATTAATGTAAATAATTATATAATAAAAGTTATAAAATAATACTTTTTAAAAATTATTAAAACTTTTGTTCTTTAATTTTAACAATATAAAAAAATACCATTTTTTTGAAAATATCCCTTTTAATATTTAGCCACTATATATAAAAAAAATGATTGGAAAATTAATCATATAACTTATATTATTAATAGAACAGTAAAAATATTTTAAAAAATGATAAAACGTTAAAAAAAACTTGCTAGAGAAAACAATCATTCAAGAAAACATATAAATTTTTCAAGTTTTAATGCAATTTTCATTCTCCCTCTCATATCCTCTTCGATTGAAAAATAAACTTGTTCAATGTTAAAGAAAAGATCAAACACAGTCTACATGGACAAAGTAAGATGAGGAAACTAAACCCGGTTAGTATATTAAAGAAAAGATCAAACACAGTGTAAATAGAAAAAGAAAGATGAAAAATATAAATTAAACCCGGTTAAATTAAATAAAAATCAAACATAGTCTGATGAATTTTGGTATTTTCTCGGACCGAACCGAAACCGAACCGACTTTGGTTCGGTTTCGGTTTTCCATTTACTTTTTGCATGAAAGATGGATGTTCATACTTTTCATGACTTTTTTTGCTTTTTATTGTACGGACCAAAATACGGGTACAAGAATTATTGTTTTTGTCTTTTGGAATTGAATTATTGCTTTTAAAATAACTCTTGTATTTGAATTGTTGTTTTAATTTAGAAGGTAAAATTTGATATTTAATTTTAAATAATTCTAATATTTTATTTAAAATTGGTATAAATCTAAAGGTAAAATTTATGAACCATTGATGGTTATTGATTGTTATTATTATTGTGTTGTGAAATGTCAATCCTTGAGTAATATATTAATTTTAATTTGATTTTGTATTTAAATAACTCTATATTAAATTTTAGCTTCCAAATAACTCTAATATTTAATTTATAATTGATGTCAATCCAAAAATAATAAAAGTATAATTGTATTTGTAGAATATTTTGATAAAAGAATTAAAAAAGTTGGAGGTGGTTAACCAATATAATTAATAATATATATAATATTGTAGGAAAATTAAAAATATATTGAATTAGTTATATATAATTAATTTAAAATATATATAATATATAAAGTGGGTTGTAGTGTTACATAAAAAAAAAGAAAAAAAAGGGCGCTGGGCTGGGCTTGGCAGTGGCTGGGGAAAGGGATAAGGTGGGGTGGCAGGGAATTTATTAAAAAAAAATATATATATATAATATCGGTTCGGTTTGGTGCGGTTTTCACTGCTCTAGACCGAAACCGAACCGATTATTAATCGGTCGGGAAATTTCTGGACCGAACCGAACAGAACTTGACGGTTTCAGTTCAGTTCGGTTTGAGCGGTTCGGTTCGGTTTGATCGGTTTTGCGGTTTCGATTCTCACCCCTAGCTCAAGGGTACACACAAGTTGAAGGAGTAGACTACGAGGAGACATTCGGTCCGGTAATAAAACCAACAACAATTCATTTGATTCTTGCTCTAACATTCACCCACAACTGGTCACTCAAGCAACTTGATGTCAAAAACGCTTTCTTGCACGGTTTTTTAAAAGAAGAAGTGTTTATGTATCAGCCACCTGGTTTCGCACACCCACAGATGCCAGATCATGTTTGCAAACTCAATCGTTCTCTCTGCGGATTGAAACAAGCACCAAGAGCATGGTTTGATAGGCTCTCACAATTTCTCCTTCACACAGGATTTGTTTGCTCTTATTTTAATCCATCTCTCTTCATCTTTCGCGATAATAACATTCTTATGCTCATGCTTATATATGGTGATGATATAATCTTAACAGGTAACAATGATCATCACCTTCAGCTTTTGATAGAAAAACTTGGACACGAGTTCGCTCTAAAGGATCTTGGCTCGCTCCACTATTTTCTAGGCCTTGAAGTCCACTACACTCCAACAGGGATCATGCTCACTCAAACCAAATACACTAAAGACATTCTCACCAAAACACATATGCTTGAAGCATCTCAGTTTAGCACACCTATGGCTCTTTCTCTTGCCTCTCACCCAACAGATGAAGATTTTGTTCCTGTTACTGAATATAGAAGTATTGTTGGATCCCTTCAATACCTCACTCTTACCCGACCTGATATAACTCATGCTATCAATAAAGTTTGTCAACATCTTCAAGAACCTACACTTAAAGATCTCAAGGCAGTGAAGCGCATCATTCGTTACCTTACAGGATCTATCGGGTATGGTATTTCTTTCTACAAAAATAGCTCAACTAATCTATATGCTTTTTGTGATGCAGATTGGGGTGGCTGCCCGGTCACTAGACATAGTACCACAGGATTCTGTGTCTTCTTAGGGTCAAATTGCATTTCGTGGTCTTCTAAGAAACAACCAACCGTCGCTCGCTCCAGTTCTGAAGCCGAGTACAGGGCTATGGCTACCACTACTGCTGAAATCACTTGGCTAACATTTGTCTTACGCGATATTGGTGTGCAGCTTCTCAAGACACCCCAACTCTTTTGCGATAATATGAGCGCTTTACACATGTCAGTTAATCCCGTATTTCATTCGAGAACAAAACATATTGAATTGGACTATCACTTTGTACGTGAAAAGGTCGCTCTTGGTCTTTTGGTCACTCGGTTTGTTCCATCACAACAACAAATCGCCGACATCTTCACTAAAAGCACTTCCAAAGGCCTCTTTTCGCCTACTTCGGAGCAAACTTGGAGTTCGCCTACCACCTACCTCCAGTTTGAGGAAGGGTGAAAGCACACATGGAAACTCAATGACACAAATGCAGCCAGCTAATCACATGCCCACATGACAAATCATTTCTATTGCCAGCACATGTTGATTGATTTACCATCAAAGCCCTTCATTCACTCTGATTGCTAGCCTTCAGCAATCACCTTTCATTACTCAATAAATGGTTATGGAAATAGCTCCATTCTCTCCTTCCCGTTGCTAATTTTTCTCATAGCCGTTGGCCATCTTTCCATCTCTCTTATGTTCGTTTCTTTTGTGTACAGTATAAATATGATGGTTGTATCAATAGATCAGACAAGGTGAATAAGACTTTCAATTCAAGATTTATTGTTTGATACAATCCTTTTAGATTGTAATTGATCTTTTCTTTAATAGCCTGATTTAGTTTTCTCATATTTCTTTTTCTATTTAGACTTGTGTTAGATCTTTTCTTTAATATTAAACAAGTTTATTTTATCAACCAAAGAAAATATGGGGAGGGAGAATGAAAATTGTATTAAATCTTGAAGAATTTATATATTTTCTTGAATGATTGTTTTCTCTAACAAGTGTTTTTTGTCTTTCTTTCTAACGTTTATCATTTTTTTTTAAATATTTTTAATGTTCTATTAATAATTAGTATAAGTTATACGATTAATTTTTCAAACATTTTTATATATATAGTTGTTGAGATATATGATTAAATTTACATTCAACCATTGGCTTAAGCTTTTGGTTCAATGGGTGATTTAACATATTCAATATGGTATCAGAGCAGGAGGTCCCAAGTTCGACTCTCCGTTGTGTCATTTGCTCTTATTTCCTCCCATTTAAATTCCACATGTTTGGGTCTTGTGCAATTATCCAAGCCCACATGTGAGGGGAAGTGTTGAGATATATGATTAAATTTACATTCAACCATTGGCTTAAGCTTTTGGTTCAATGGGTGATTTAACATATTCAATAATAGTGGATAAATATTAAGCGGGGTATTGTAAAAATGGTATTTTTTTTATATTAATAAAATGAAACGAAAAAAGTTTTAAATTTTTTTGAAATAGTATTATTTTGAACCATTGTTATTATATAATTATTTCCATTGATTTTATGGAAAAAAAATGCTCTTTTCCAAAAAAAAAAATGAAATTAGGGTAGAAGGTGTTACTAACGGTAATTTCTCTAAATTTTAACTAGTAATTTAATAAACCAGATCTTATATTTTAATCCTAAATTTGATTTTATTATTGGTTAGATTATATTTAATAAATATGTGTAACTAGCAACCCACATATCTGAAACTAAGTAGATAACATTTTTTTTTCTATAAATAAAAGCCTCTCTCACTCTCTCTCATCGCTCTTTCTCTCATCATTCTCTTTCTTTACAAACCCAAAAGCATTATTTTAAACCCCAAACCCTT
Organism: Gynostemma pentaphyllum; assembly: GCA_028015215.1. NCBI lineage: Eukaryota > Viridiplantae > Streptophyta > Magnoliopsida > Cucurbitales > Cucurbitaceae > Gynostemma > Gynostemma pentaphyllum. The sequence continues at coordinate 45,143,756 of CM051345.1, read as the reverse complement.
TTCTCTTCGCCTGAAACAAAACACAACCCTCCTTTTTGATATTTCTTTCCGATTAAAATCTGGTATTGTATCATAGTTCTTGTTTTTTTTAATACAAAAATCATAGCTCTCTCTTTTTATAATATCATATATCATATATCACTATTTCATTTTACTTATCATATAAGTCATTACATATTCATTTTCCTACTATTTTACTCATTTTTCAATTTATTTCTATTGTTTATTAATTAACTCAGGGTTTCTTTATATTATAATTCATCGTTCTTCAATTTCATTTACTCTAACGCCATGAAATATGTTAAGTTTTTCCAATTTAGAAACCGTGTTTGACATTTAGACTGTGTTTGATATTTTTTTAATTTTAATTGGGTTTGTTTTTTCTCATCTTTCTTTGTCCATGTAGACTGTTCGATCTTTTCTTTAATATTAACCATATTTCTTTTTCTCATATTTCTTTTTCCATTTAGACTTGTGTTTGATCTTTTCTTTAATACTAAACAAGTTTATTTTTCGACCGAAGAGAATATAAGAGGGAGAATGAAAATTGCATTAAACTTGAAAAAATTATATGTTTTCTTGAATGATTGTTTACTCTAGCAAGTTTTTTTTTTTAAAACATTTTATCATTTTTTTAAATATTTTTACTGTTCTATTAATAATTAGTATAAGTTATACGATTAATTTTTCAAACATTTTTTTATATATAGTGGCTAAATATTAAAATGGATATTTTCAAAAAATGGTATTTTTTATATTGTTAAAATTAAAAGAACAAAAATTTTAAGAATTTTTAAAATAGTATTATTTTATAACTTTTATTATATAATTATTTCCATAAATTTAATGAAAGTTAAAAATGTTTTTATTATTATTATTATTATTATTATTATTATTATTATATATATATATATATATATATATATATATATATATATATATATATAGAATCTTATCTCAATTCTCACATATGGCAATAACTAAGGATAAACTTACTTTCACACCAATCAAATAAGAGTTCCTTATATTTCTGAACATTATATTATATTCATTAAATATACGATACATTTTATTTTCTAACAATCCAACAAAAATAATCACTCTTTCTCTCTCTTTGCATCTTCACGATCACGACCAACAAACCCTAAACCGTTTTTCTGTTTTCCAATCAAACGTCTTGAATCTTGGTATGATACTTCTTCTTTTTTTTTTTACAAATATCAAATCTCTGTCTCCTTTATAATATTATTTATATCACTATTTTATTTTTCTATCATGCAAGTAATTATATATATTTCTTTCTACCATTTTAGTAATTTTTAATATTCTTTATTTACCTACGGGTTTGTTTATATTATAATTCTTCATTCTTGAATTTCGTTTCTATAATGGCATGAAATATGTTGAATTTTTTCAATGAGACCGTGTTTGACATTCAGACTATGTTTGATATTTTCTTTAATATTAACTGGGTTTATTTTTTTATCATTTTTTCTTTTTTCATCAGACTATGTTTGATTTTTATTTAATTTAACCGGGTTTAATTTATATTTTTCATCTTTCTTTTTCTATTTACACTGTGTTTGATCTTTTCTTTAATATACTAACCGGGTTTAGTTTCCTCATCTTACTTTGTCCATGTAGACTGTGTTTGATCTTTTCTTTAACATTGAACAAGTTTATTTTTCAATCGAAGAGGATATGAGAGGGAGAATGAAAATTGCATTAAAACTTGAAAAATTTATATGTTTTCTTGAATGATTGTTTTCTCTAGCAAGTTTTTTTTAACGTTTTATCATTTTTTAAAATATTTTTACTGTTCTATTAATAATATAAGTTATATGATTAATTTTCCAATCATTTTTTTATATATAGTGGCTAAATATTAAAAGGGATATTTTCAAAAAAATGGTATTTTTTTATATTGTTAAAATTAAAGAACAAAAGTTTTAATAATTTTTAAAAAGTATTATTTTATAACTTTTATTATATAATTATTTACATTAATTTAATGAAAGTAAAAAATTTTATTTTTTATTAAAAAAAATTATAATATATATATATATATATATATATATATATATATATATTTTAGGGTAGAAGGTGTTATTAACAGTAATTTCTCTAAATTATAACTAGTAGTTAAATTAACCATGTCTTTTATTTTAATCCTAGGTTTGATTTTAATAATTCTAGACACATCCATTTTTAATTGATACTATTTCGAATTAACCATTTTTTTTTCATAAATTGATATCATTTGAATTTAAGATTTTGTGAAAAAAAGGTATGAAATTAGTATTGGGTAGATTTTGTTGAGTATGGAATTTTAAATTTCAATTTGCAAATAAATATTTAAAACTTAAATTTTAATGATGACTTGATTTAATTTGAAAAATAATAAGATAGATTTAGAAGAAATACTATTTTGATTTAAAAATATATATATATATATATTATTTTGATTTAAATATATATATATATATATATATAAATTTGAAACTAAGTAGATAACATCAATTTTTTCTATAAATAAAACCTTTCTCCCATCGCTCTCTCACTCTCTCTCATTGCGCTCTCTCTCTCTCTCTGTGTCACCATTCTCTCTCTCTCACTCATCTCTCTTTTTCTCATCGCGCTCTCTCTCTCATCGCGCTCTCTCTCTCTCTCTCTCTCACTCATCACTCTCTCTCTTTACAAAACCAAAAAGCATTATTTTAAAAAAACTTCAAATCCTTTTCTCTCAGTGGATTGCCCATCGCCTGAAACAAAACACGACGCTCCTTTTTTGTTATTTCTTTCCGGTTAAAGTCTGGTATTCTATCATTTTTTTTCTTCCATTTAGACTGTACGTGTTTGCATGATTTTCTCAACTTTCTTTTTTCCATTATTTTCTTTTGAATACTAACCGTGGGTTAATTTTCCAAACAGAGATAATATGGGTTCAGAGAATAACGTTGCTTATTATTATGACGATGATGATGAAGACAGTGACGAATATTTCAGTTCTTTACCAAACGGTTATCGATTTTGTCCTAGTAATGCCGAACTTCTTGAACATTACTTGATGAAAAAGGTTATGAAGAATCCTCTTCCCAAAAACAGAATTAAAAATGTTAATATCTATAAGTACAATCCTCATGAGCTTACAAACAAGTATAGGGCACAAGGAAAGAGAGAGTGGTATTTTTTCACACCAAGAAACAAGAAATATAGAAACGGAACTCGTCCGGATAGAACCGCCGGCGACGGGTTCTGGAAGGCAACTGGAGGTGATAAGATTATATTGAAAGGTGATGATGAAGACGAGGATGAATATGTAGACGAAGATGATGAATATTATGACGATGAAGATGTTTTGGGAGCAATGAAAACTCTAGTGTATTATGAGGGAAAACTTCCTAACGGTTCTAAAACCAATTGGATAATGCATGAGTTTGTTCTTAAAGATCAACCTTCAGTTGTTACAACAACAACACACCGAGATGACATGAGAGTACGTTTATGCTTTCATTAAAACATTCTCTCTTACTTATAAATGTTTTTTTAAATAGGTTAGGGTTAGGGTTAGGGTTAGGGTTAGGTTAAAATTTAGAAATTTCTTCTATTGTTTCATGTCGTTTTTGCTCCTAACTATATATTGTTTTTAAATTGTGCAGTTAAATGATGTCGTGTTGTGTAGAATTAAGAAGAATGGGAGGGATAAAAAAAGAAAAAGAACAAGAAGACCAACAAAGAAGCAGGAGAGGAATCATCATTATAATAATAACACTACTCCTCAAAATGATTTGAAGAATGTTAATGTTGTTGATGAATTGGAAGAGGCAAAGACTAACAGAAATGTCCCAATTCAACCTGAAGAAAAAGATCTGTTTGTACAATCTTTGAATCAATTGCTAATGGATGACCAAAATAATCTTCAAATCAACAATGATGCATTGGAATTGGCAGAAGCACCCTCAAATATTGGTCTTCCTTCTGATTCTGAGATACAAACTCAATCACCCATGGAGTTAGAATTTGAATTTGAGGGAGAGATAGACACACATTCAACCAACACTCCAATTGATGTTCAACCTCTTCAATCCAGCTATGACCCTTTTACGGATTATGATATAATTAGTAGTTCACAGTTGATTGAGCCGGTTTCTGGAGTTGTTACGGTTCCACTTCCTGGGGATTTATCATCTGAAATCTGCATGTTGCTGCAACAAGATCATGATGATGAAGATATTACTATCCAACAACAACAACAACCGATACAATCTAGCGACGGGCATTATCCATTGGGATTCCGAGAGGCTTACGATAATAATCATACCGGTGCTCAGTTTATTGATCTGACTTTTGAAGTCGTTACTCTTCCAGAACTTCAATCTGATTTCTCAATGTTGCAACAAGAAGATGGTTTTACTATGACGCAGCAAAATCATGATTTCACGCAGCACCAACAACAAAGTGTTTCTTCTTCAATCATGCAGAAGCTACCATGTCATGTTCATGAATTCAATATGCAGCCACAACTCAGTTCAACCCTCATGCAATATGATGATCTCAACCAGCAACAACAAATCTTGACTACTACTACTACTACTACTTCTTCAACCATTCAACGGTCTAATTCTCTCCCTTTAGATTGGGGTCCATTTTTTGATTACTCCGACTTTGTTTTCTCCTTCTAACTAATTTCACGGCCTCTCCCACACCCCATTATTGTTTCATTCATTGTTATTTTTAGTCAATGAAAATATATATGCACATTAGGTTGGGATCGATGGGACAGATGATGAGGGTGCTAAGGGTGTGCCAACCTAGTTGGGATACCCCGGTGCATCTCCTGATTCCTATCACCAATTCTTATTGTTTTGTTGTAATTCTTTCTTCTTATTCTAAGTCCATAGATGTATTCATTAAATTGATAATTATTCATTTCTTCTTTTTTGTAATTTTTCGAACCCATTGGGAAAGATCACAACATGTGTACGAAGGTTGGAGATGTTTTTCTTTCTTGATAAATAAATTTTCCTTTATAAAGAAATGATGGTGGAAATTGAGGTTAAAAAGAAAAGGAATAAAGAGGATTTCATCACATTTCCTCACTCGTAATTTAAATTAGGTCAAACACTGATATTTCCTACGCTTTTTCATAAAACTATCTTATTTTGCTAAAAAGTTTAAAAACAAAAATAGTTTTACAATATTTTACCAAAATGGTATCCATTTATTTCGAGTTTGTTTTAAAATCTGGCTCAAATGAAAGATTTAATACACATACTGTAATGAAAGGAAAGTATTAGTTTCTAAAAAATCGTTTAAAAATAATTATTCAATCCAAAATAAAAGTTAAAATAATAATTTGATAGGTTTAAAAGTTATGTTAATTGATTAATTGCATATTTTTTCACCTATTTCGGTACCTTTTGTTTTCAACAATCAAGTTCTGCAGATTTGAAAGAAATGAAAAAAAAAACTACAATTTGCAAGAAATTGGAGTTCATCTTGAAGGGTTCTGTGTTTTTTGAATGATTTAATCAATAATTGTTTTAAATCAAAATTATTTAATATCATTACTGTTTTCTAATGACTAGTTTTCACCACATGCGTTGCACGTTATTAATCGGGTGCTTTCTATGATTCCATGAGAAGGTAATCTTCTTTTTTACAATTTTAACCTCTGGGAATCCAATTGCCTACAAAAAGTTGAACAGACTTACATACCAATTCTCCACCGAGAGCCTTTTGCAGCCAAATCACGGCCCCATAAAATACTTCTCCAAAGTGTACGAAGGGCTTGGAAAGACGGTTATGAAACTCCTAATAAACCGGATTACCTTTTATATATTTTCTTATAAACAAGCAGAGAATCCCTACTAACTTTTATTTACTTTTAAAAAATAAAACTAATCAACAAATTTATCATACGATGTGATTTTATATCGATTAAGAAGACGAAAGCAAAAAAGTATAAAAGAAAAGTGATTAACCAAAAAAGTAAAAATATCTTCAAATACCTTTTCATGCATTGAGAAATAATACTAAAACAAAAATTTTAAAGAATTTTTCTACAACTAAAAAGAAATTATTAAGCACGGTTTTATTTGTCTTTTTCAGTTTAATATAAAAGTTTTAAAATATTCTGACACATTTAAGTCATCAGTATACAAAAATAAATAATTTTAGTAATTCATCATGAATCTTTATCAAAATGTAACTTAATTACAAATATATATATATATATATATATATATAAGAGGTGGTGGAGAGAGAAAGAGAGACTTGGATTTATTTGGTTCGTTATTAATTTGAAATTAAAATCTCAAGTTTTCTTTGAAAATGTAAAAAAAATGATATCTTCATTAACCGTAATGGCATATCCTCAAAATCAAATTAGTTATATATATAGGGACATGGACTCAGATAACACATTTTATAAAACTAATTCCCTAAATAGTACTATCTTTTCAAAATTTCCCAAATGACATTTTTTCTAATATAACAAAATTAATTGTTTTCATTGAATTTACAAAAATGTCACTCATTTATTAATTCACTATATTTGTTCTCTTATTCACTATTTAGTGAATTAAAATATAAACTTTATTAATTCACTAAATCTTCTCTCTTAGTCAATAATTTAGTGAATTAAAATTTGAGTTTTATTAATTCAATAAAATTTCTCCTTTCATCAATAATTTATAAAACTAAATTACAACATATAATTGAGATCTTCATATTGATTTTAATTCAATAAGTAATTGAAGTTAATAAATTATTGAATAACGGTTTTGATTTTGCCTATAAAAAACACATAAAATCTCAAAGCTTTCCGCAAATAAAAATCACATTCATTTATACTAGTATGCAACATCAATAACCAATATTAGTGATTATAAACTTGAAATACAAAATAATATTTTCATAGAGTAGTAAGATAGTATCAAGATTTCAATTCAATAATTTATTGAACTCAACGCATTAAATAATTGAATTATAAATCTCAACAGAAAAATCCATTTAAACCTATATACATCAACAATTCATTAAAATTTATAACAAACACAAAAAAAGAATTAAAAAATGGCATCTTCTTATGTCCACATTTGGCCTATCTTCACATTTTTTTTCTTCCTTGTTTTCTTCTCCAATTCACATATACCCTAGCATATGTAAAGCAACAGCGCAAAATAAAAAGTTCAATAAACTATGTTGCAGAATAAAACAAATAAGTTTAGTTCAATAATTTTGTAACAACCCGTTACCAAGTAAAAGGGTATTTTGGTAATTTCTCAAAAAAAACCTCCAAACTAAAACCACAAGTTTAATTTAATATTTTTAGATGATGTGGATCGTCTCGTCATTACGATTCCAACGCAACTGACGGCTCGTCGTTCTGAGTCCCGATGAATGAGTTATGACCGTTTTTGCATAGTGGCATTTTCGTAATTAACGAAAATCGGGATTAAACCCTAAATTCGTCTTCTTCCTCCTCCTTGATCCGAAATCAGCCCCCATTTATCACTTTTTCTCCCATTTTCGCCTAAATGACATCTCCTGGATTGAATTCTCCATAACTTCATCATCCAGACTTTGATTTACGCAAGTAAGTAGTCCATTCTGACCGTTTTTCCGTTATCTTTCCATTAGCGTTAATTTCATAGCAAGATTAGTTCTGTGTAAAAAGTTATGGCTTAAAAACTTTTCGGGTTTTATATGATTTTTCGACTCTGGTCGATTTTTCTTTTCTAATTCATCGTTGTAGGTTGTATTTATCGATATTCTTGAAATTAGATTAGTTTCAAAAGGTGGGGATTATTTCTTTCATACTTTGAAAGAGAAGTAAGCTTATTGAAAATGCAATTCAAGGTGAGTAGAACTTGTAAAGATTAGAAGATTACCATGTTTATTTTTCTTTCTCTTTATAAGTTATAACCTCTAAATTTGCAGCATGTTGTTAGATGATTTTATGTATGTTAAGAGAGGTTTGGGGCTGTTTTACTTTGGAGTTAAAGTTTGGATTAATGAAAGTGAAAAATTGGTATTAAAGCATGCTTTAAAGTGACTATCGATTCGGGTTTTGCATATATTGTTTCCTTGTGTTCTTGGACCTTGAAACTGAATATTTATGCATGTGTTGGATGTTTTAAGATGTTTCTAAGTTGCTGTCCATGAATACCTTATTTGGAGATTAGTGCCTTTAAGTCAAAAGATTTGCCTAGGTGGTTAGTTGCTTTCACAAATATTGTGCTCTGGATTTTTAGATTGTTTTCTTTATGTTTAGGGGCTGTTTTGGGAAGCATTTATCAGGCGTTATGCCGTTGAATTTTAGTTAGAATTATAGTAGTTGTAGAATGTCCGAAAAAGGAGCGAAACTATACTAGTTTAGGCTAGTTTCGGTTCTAGACTTGTAAACTGTTGGGAGTTGTTGGAAGTGACCCAAAAGTGTTATGTTGGATGATTTTGGGACGTTTTAAAGTGGTTTAAAGGGAATTTTTCCAGAATTTAATTTTAAGGAACTTTCGGCCTAGTACGAGGGTGTTTTGAGAAGTTTGAGTTTAGACTCGTTTAAACATCATATTAGTGATGTGTAGGATCATATTACTTAAATACCTCGAGTAATATGATAGTAGGTTCGCTTTAAGTAAAGGTCTTGCTTAAAGAAGAATATTTGCCGTTAAGGGAGATTATACGGTTGTGCACAACTATATAGCACTTAACGGGGTAGGTTCATTCCATATGTACGATAGAAAAGAATATTTTTAAAACTCTTAAGGATTTAAAATGTGAAAACAGTTTTAAATGCCTTGTTGAGTATAGTCTCTTTTTGGTTGCGGACAAAGAAGAGATTAGAGGTATTAGGAAAGTTAATGATTGAAAAGTTTTAAAATGAGAAAGGGAGTTTAGAACTGTTTCGAAAGTTTATATTCTTTTAATTTGAGGATTAAAAGATATTGTGGAGGAATGTAATAGCTAAGAGAGTTTTGGGTGAAAGTGAATTTTCGGAAGTCAGTGAGGCCGATTAAGGACTTAAAGTCTTAGAAACCTCTCATGGCATTGTTCTTTTTTTTACATTATTCTACTCATTGGGTGTAGCCTCATGATGCTACAACTATTTTTTTTTCAGGTAAAAGAAAGAAGAAGCTCGGTGACTGATGTGGTTCGAGGTGGTGATCGGTTGGTATGGATTTGCAACGCCGACAAAGTCTTGTTCTTTATTATTTGTTTTCGGGGATAATGTCTTTTGACTTCATGTTTTGTTTTGTTTTTTAAATAAGTATATTGAATATACTTTTATTTGAGAATTTCTAAACAATGATTCGAGATTGTTTTGTTTTGATGTTTTGAGGTTTTTAAAGTCAAACCGATCGGTTTAGAATTGTTATTTGGTTTGATTTTAAATGAAAAGAACTTGACTTTTGTTTTAATTGCTTCCGCTGTCTTTAAATTATGAATTCCATGTGTTTTGGGATTTTTTTGAAATTTCGGGTTGTTACAAATTTAGTGAACAATATGATATAAGTTATTGAATTGTATAACGAAAAATTAAATTGACACAAAAAAGGGATTTAGAATGAAAAACTATTTTAAAAACTAAAATGACAGAGTTTACAAATTTTACCGAAACCGACCGGTAAGAAAATTCATAAAAAAAATGAATCAGAATCGGAACGGGAAATGTTACGAACCGAACCGGTATGTAATCGGCTCCCTTTAATTCACTAAATTATTCCCTTTTATTCACTAAATTATTGAATTAAAATCAATATTAGGTATCCCAAATGTAAATTATAATTTAATTCACTAAATTATTCCCTTTAATTCACTAAATTATTGAATTAAAATCAATATTAGGTATCCAAATATACATTATAATTTAATTCACTAAATTATTCCCTTTAATTCACTAAATTATTGAATTAAAATCAATATTAGGTATCCCAAATGTACATTTAAATTTAATTCACTAAATTATTCCCTTTAATTCACTAAGATATTCTCTTAAATTCACTAAATTATTCAATTAAAATCAATATTAGGTATCCCAAATGTACATTTAAATTTAATTCACTAAATTATTCCCTTTAATTCACTAAAATATTCTCTTTAATTCACTAAATTATTCAATTAAAATCAATATTAGGTATCCCAAATTTACATTATAATTTAATTCACTAACTTATTCCCTTTAATTCACTAAATTATTGAATTAAAATAAATATTAGGCATCCCAAATATACATTATAATTTAATTCACTAAATTATTCCCTTTAATCCACTAAATTATTGAATTAAAATCAATATTAGGTATCCCAAATATACATTATAATTTAATTCACTAAATTATTGAATTAATCCATTTAATTCAATAACTTATTGAATTAAAATCATAACTAAAAAGATAAGATATTGAATAATAGCATTAACAACATATTACAAGCTAAAGAGGAAATGAAGAGAAGCAATCTTTGATGAAACTGACGAGTCATTTTTAAAGGAAAAAATAGGGACAAATCTTGTAAACTAACCTATTGACTAGGAGGGAAAATTTAGTAAATTAATAAAGTTCAGATTTTAGTTCACTAATTAGTGAATAAGAGAACAAATTTAGTAAATTAATAAATGAGTGACATTTTTGTTAATTTAGTGAATTAATAAATGAGTGACATTTTTGTAAATTTAACGAAATAATTAATTTTGTTATATTAGAAAAAATGTCATTTGAGGTATTTTTTAAAACTTAAGCTATTTAGACATTAACACTAATAAAAGTGTCATTATAGGCAAATTCTCTATATATAATTATAGAATAAAAAAAAAGTAAAAGTTGAGTTTTGGATTGAAGAAGAAGATGATGATCTGAACCGAAACCGAAACCGAAACCGAAACCGAAACCGAAACCGAAACCGAAACCGAAACCGAAACCGAAACCGAAACCGAAACCGAAACCGAAACCGAAACCGAAACCGAAACCGAAACCGAAACCGAGTCGACGGCTTTCATCTGCCACTGCAAAGGAAAATGATATCTTAATTTTCCTTGTTTTTCACCTTCCTCGTTTACTTGCCAGTCTTCATTCCCCCAATTTCAGACATTATAATAGATAGGCACCATGCTTTTCATATTTTTTTGTTTTCTTCAAGCATCTATTTTTAATGTTTCACATCACAAGTTTCCTAGTCATATATTGTCAATGTTAGTATTCATTAATATCACATGTTACATCAATCTCAATCTTAGTCAAGATCTTCTCTACGATTTTATTTGGGCCTTCATTCATGTTCATATTTTATTTTGTATCTTTCATGGGCTTATATACGTTCTCACTTTTTTATGTAATATTTTTATTTTATTTCAATTTTCATTTACGCATTGTTTGAATTTTGAAATTTGAGATCGCCTCTTCATTCCTATAACGTGATAATGGTATTTATGTAAAAGAATTGCTATTAGAATTAAGTATTCAATAGAGAAGAATACCGGCCTCTTGACTTCTTTATGTGTTCATTTTTATTGGTTAAAAAATAATTAATATATATTTTGTATTAATTATATAGGACCCACTTATTTGATTTTAAGCAATAAAAAAAACACGTAGGGAGGACCCGTCAGGAGGTAAGTTTTTTCCTTCAATAAATTACCCATTGTAAGTATTATTTTTTTAAATTGAAATCTGATAGACTAAGAGTCAACTGCAAAGCTGGTTTATTTTGTAAATTTTAATTCAATAATTTATTAAATTGTGTAATTTTTTAAAAATTTCCGACCGTACGTCAATAAAAATATCGATAATTTCAAATTCAAACTAGAAAACTAAAGTAATGATAGCATTTCGAATTATCAAATTATATCACATATTAATATTCAAATCTCTATCATATTCCATATCAATCTTTTTAATATAAATAAAAAAGGTGTAAAAGATCTCAGTGGCGAGGCCACCTTGGGGGGGGGGGGGGGGGGGGAATTGCTCCTCCAAAAATTTTAATTTATTTTATTTATTTTTATTTGAATTTTCAATTTTAACCCCCCAAAAATAATGTTTGGTCCCTCATTTTTATTTGAATTTTCAATTTTTCCCTTTCAAAAAATCATGTTTGGTTTTTATATAGAGTATCGAGGGACATTTAATTATTTTAAAAATAACTTTTCTCTATAATAGTCATTTGGGAACAAATTGGAAAGATTTTATTCTTCATTAATGTACGCAAATATAGTTTTAAATAGATTTTTTTAGTAGATAATAGTATTGTTTATTTTTCTTGATAATTTTTGTTGCAGTCATTCATGATTATACATTGCATTAATATCGTTATTTTTTATATGGCAATGATGTAGTGATAATATTAGGCTCAATATTTAAGAATAGTTTAATTTATTTTGATTAACTTAAAATTATATAACCAAACAAATGAACCATCAATTTTTTTTTAAAATAATAAATTATTTTGAAATTTGTTTATATTTTGAGGACATATAAACTTTTATATTTAATAATAAAATTCAACAAAAAATATGTTTGTTTTATAATTTTATATTAGATCATAAATCTAATCTAAAATTCTAACTATTGAATCAATTATAGCAATAAAAAAAATGGTTTACTAAAAAAAAGTTAATCAATTTATAAATTATAATGTATAAAAATAGGTGTTGAATAGACATTTTATACGACCCGCTCCTTATATTTAAATTTTGCCCCTCTGAAATAAAATTTCTGGCCTCGCCACTGCTTAACACTAGTTTATATATATATATATATATATATATATATATATAATTAAATGTATAGAAGCAAAAACCACATCACTTGTGCCAATTGAATCTAAAATTATGGCAGAGATTAGTGAATCAAATTTTTTATTCTCATTCCCAAATAATATTGAAGAAGAAGATACAAGATTGAAATGTTTTTGTTTAACGATGACAAGTGTTATTATATTGGCGTTGGCGAAATTCATATTCCTCAACACTGATTTCTTTAATGTGAGTATCCAAACACTTGGGCAAAGTGTTGCTGCTTATCGGCTATTATGAGATGATAAGGTTAATTTCATTTGTTTATGGTTTTGATAAACGAGTAACGATTCCATTGTCCTTGATTTCAACATTTCTGATTTATTTGTGTTTTTTATACAACACTAAATTATGTGTTTAAACGGAAAGACTCCTCGGAATTCCAATTCTTTGCCTCCTATTTTTCTTAATTTTATGCCTTTTTCAGGACTATTTTCTCTAATATTATCCATATTTTGTAAATTAAAGGTTTGATGAAGGGTAAATTTAATATAAATAATGACATATTTTTTATTATAAAAAAATAAATAGAGATAAAATAGTACAAAAATATTTGTGAAACATCCCTCATTTCTATATTAAGAACTAATTATTGAATTGTTGTTTAGATAATTTTTAAAAAACTCTATCATTTTAGTTATTAGTATTCAAAGAAATGCTATTTAAGTAATACCCCTTTAAAAATAATAATTCTTTTTTTAAAAAAATCAAAAATTGAAAAAGCTTTTTGAAAATTTAAAAATAATGTTTTAAATATTAGTTAATTTAACGCAAGAAAATCATGAAAATATTGAATTAGTCTAAATAGCAAAAGCTTTTTGTAAAAAATGAGGCGCCCCAACAATTTTGTAATTATTCTTTTATTTTTGGCCATTATTAAAAATATCCCTATATTTTTTTATTAAAATTAAAATTATTATTTATCTTTATAAATATTATAAATATAATTTTATAGATATGTAATCATCTCTTCTTAAAAAACACATAATTAATGGAGAGTCAAATGTAACAAGGACTCTGTTATTTATAATTAATTAGTTTGTTAAGATTTAGTTGATGGAGAATCTGGTTTACTGTTAAATAGCAGAAAGAAATTAGTTGATATTTTAGTTCTAAGATTTCATTGACTTAGACTTGGTTCAGTTATCATATCATCATGGCCTTGATTGAAGAAGAAAACGGTAATGAAAATGGATATCTTCATCTTGTTGTTGGAAGCATGAAAAATTTGTTAATTATGTCATTGTTTAAATATGTTTTCTTCAACACCGATTTCTTCAGCGTCAGTATGCAAACCATTGGTCGTATTGACAACTTTATGCTAATCTTTATTTGTGAGTTCATAGGGTTATGTCTTAATTGTTGTTTACGTGATTCTGATCCTCTAAAACTCAAACACACTCGATTTCCTGTGGTAATATTCCTCATCCTTCACTTTTCTCTCACCCACTTCTCAATCAGTAAGTTGTCTTTTTCCGACTTTACTCTAATTTTTTGTTTAGTATCTCTAATTTTTATTTTTATGTTTTTATTTTTTCGAATTTGGGACGACAAGAAAATCACCAAGTTTTCTAATCATTCTACGGTGATTTTCGCCTTGATTAATGTTACATTTTATATTAATATTATTTACATTAGGGAAGAACTCTTATACACTTTTATCTTATCTTATATTAGCAACCTCGTTTTTCATCTTTCAATGAATCCTCGACATTTATATGAAGCGGATGATATTGTTTGAATGCTCTTGTTCGAGGCTCCATCAATGCTCACAATTACATTCAAATCAGGTGAAAGATTGAAGATTTGTAGATTAGGTTAATTAATGTGAGCTCATATTTAGGGTTTTTTTTTATTTTATATTTTTTTCCTCTCTTTGTGAACCGACTAGAAATTCTTTTGATTTTTTTTTTGTTAAACTTTTTTTAATCAATTTATTTTTACTTTGAAGGAAGTTGGTTATTGAATTTCTAGCTATTAGATCAATGAAAATCGTGACTATTAATTCAAATTATCATATCTTCACATGTGTTCTGTGAAGTTGCTTTTTTTTTTTTTTAAAGCTATTTAATTTCAAAAAAAATTGCAAAAAAAAAAAAATAATAAAATAAAATTGTCTAGATAGCATCTATTGGGTTAATATTTCATATTAGTAACTAAAAATTATTTCAATTATTGATCAATAAAAACATATTGAAGAGACTGTCTTTTCATTTTATTACTCATAACACAAAAATATTTAAAAAAGCATTAAAAAAAGTGTTAAACAAATAAAGGGCGATCAACAACCTGTAAAGATTTTTAGCATCATTTGTTTATCTCTATCTCAAAAGCAACAAACTTAAAAGGAAAAAAAAAAGTAGGTTTTCTAACATTTTATTAAGTTTGAGGCACCCAATTACTATGATTAAAAGTTCGAGGGTGCAATGCAATTATCACAACTCTTATAGTTTGAGTAGTTTGTTATAAATTTTCAATAAAATCTAGATACTAATGTACGTATATTTTGATATAAACATATATTTCATGTACATTATTTTCTAGATATTATATTAAATTGGGGGAGGAGAAATTCAAACCTTCAACTTCATTGGAATGAGTAAGTGTCTGACCGCTCTGCTCGAGTTGACATGTATAATTTAGGGTTAATTTCAGTAATGGATAAATTAATGTTGTTTATTTCAGACAAACACAATGTTTTATATATATATATATATATATATAAAGTACCGAAAACCACCACCAAAAAAATTAAAGGGTTAACCATGAAACTAGCCATTTTTAAGTTGAAATAAGAGTACATGGCCACATGAAATAAAATTAGAGTTTCTAGCCATTTTTGTAAGCAAATTTACTAAAAAAACCCTTCAACATTTTCCTATGCAACCATCACATCAATCATTCCATCATTTTTCTCTTTCTTTTTTTCACTCTTCCTTTTTCCCACCATCTTCTATCTCACATCAAACCACTCTCTCATCTTTTTTCTCTCTCTTTCTTCTCATCTTCTCTCCTCTTACCCATCTAAGGAGTTAATGGAGCGTATAAGTGGTATACGTGGTACATGTTATTGTATAAACAACGTACACGTCCAAGTACATACAGTACAAGATATTATATGTAGACAACATACCTGACCAAGTACATAGAGAATTATAGTGTTTACAACGTATATGACAAGGTACTAATTGCAAAGCTTCCTTCATAAGCTTCTCAAAATTCTCAAGTAAAAAAATCTACTTGATACATGTTGTAAAGCTTCCTTCATAAGCTTCTCAAAAATCTTGGAAAAATACAAAGTTGAAGGTTCATGTGTGACAATTTGCAGACTTCGGGTACTGTAGCTACAGTGCAGACGTCAAGTACTGTAACAGTAGCTTTTTGTTTAAAAAATCGGATATTATTTTGTTGAGGGTAAAATTGGTATGCACAAAATGGAAAAAGTACATTTGTGGCTAATTTCATGAGAAATAATTAGTGGTGGCTATATTGTGAAATGGAACAAATAAAAGTGGCTATTTTCATGATTGTCTCAAAATTAAATTAGATTGTGAAAAGACAAAACACACCCCGATCTAATTTTACTTATTTGTGTAAGATTAAAGGAAATTTATAAAATCTCTTAAATTTTGTAAAATTAATGGAAAAAATAAATCTAAAAAAAAAATTAAAATTATAACTAAAAAAATCTTAAAGCTTCTGAATACTTCTTTCTTCCAAAAAATTCACATTTCTTTCTTTTTCGATCATCCTCCAACCGCCATTAATACTTCTCCAAACTCTGAAATTTTTAAAAGAGAATCACCTTTAGTTTAACAATTTTAAACCGTGTATAATTGATAAACCAAAAATAAACAATAAGTAATAAGTATTCATTTTCTTTAAAAAAAAGGGTTTAACAAAACGAAAACAAATACAAGGTTAAATTAAAAATAAAACATAAAAAAAAAACTTGAAAAACCAAATCAAACACGTTTATATTTGATAAACAGTGCATAATTGAAAAACCAACCTATAGAACGGATATGAAAGCTTATAGTAGTAGCTATAAATGGTTGTCTTTTCGAAAATTACAAAAAAATACATAGTTTAACATGTTTATATTGATAAATGGTATATTATTGATAAACCAACCAACAACAGGCATATAAATAAAATATTTATATTTAATAAACGGTGTATTATAAGAAGCAATACGGCGGCGGTTAGGCATCGAATTCGCAATCGGTGAAACGAAATTTTGAATCAATGGCGTGCGGTTTTATTGGCACTGACGAATGGAGACAGAAAAGCGGTGAAAGTCGAATTTGGATAATTTTTGGGCAATGAAGAAAACGGAAAACAAAAAACGAAGGAGGAAGAATAAGAATAATCTGATTTAGGTTAGAGTTTCTTATCCTTAAATAATGATTCCCAAAATCAATGATATTGATTTTGAATTAAAAAAATTATAAATTTAATGATATTTAACTAATAAGATATGGTTATCAAGAGAGATAAAGGGTAAAAATGGTAAACTATAAAATTGAAAACCACTTGGATCACCACCATAAATGGTGTTTCTTGGGTATTTTTTATATTGATTGTAATTTACCATTAATTTTAAAATTGAGTGAATTAAAGTTGTTATTGATGTAATTAATTCTATAATTAATTCAGATTAAAAAATGTTACCTTTTCAAACATAAAATATAAAATATTAAAATTCCTTATTTTTAAAACTTTTAAGCATGTACAATGGAGGAAAACGTTTTGATATACTGGGTTTGAATATTTATGAATATGATTTTCTTTTTAATATTGACATATGATTTTTATTTTTTTTTAGTGGTAGACATGAGTTTCCTTCCTCACCTATTTAGTAATTTGATATTTAAAAGTAAAACATGATTTTTTAAGAATACTTAAAGATTGCAAGCAAAGTTGTAATGCTTATTTATTGTTTGCATTCATAAGTCCGTCCATGTTTATTATATAGTACTTTCATAACGAGCCTATTTTGGTTAATTTTATCAGCTACACGTTTAGTCTATAAAAATAAACGTAGTTTTTATATATAATAACCTGAATATTCGATAGGTAACCCAGAGAAGTGAATAGAGTTTTAGGTTAAATTAAAAAGCTTTTTGATTATGTATTTTAATTAACTAGTTAAGTAAACTTTTTGAGCTAAAACAATCTATATGAATTTTATATTAAATTTCTCCTAATTAAAGTAAGCTATTTTTAAATAAAGATAGGAAATATTTTATCACAATCAATTTTTAACTATCAACGTTTTTTCAATTTAATTCAAGCAATAAATATGTCAAAGATCAATTAAATTTCAATAATTAGTAACAATTGATATTAAATGATCCTTATAATCAATAAATGTAAATCAATAAATTAGGTGCAATTAATAAAACAGGAAAGAGTTAGAAGGATAACGCAAAATTTATAGTGATTCCCCAAAATACAGTCTACCTCAAAATCCTAGAGTTTTATATATCTTTTCGGGAGCCAGTACAACCCCATCTTATTTCAGGATCAAGATCAAGGTTGACTTTTTTTTACACGAGATCATCTTTTTTCGAGATCAAGAATGAACCTGCTCCTTTTATCGGGATCAAAATCAAACCTAATCTCTTTTCGATGTTAAAACCAAACCCTCAATGTTTCTGTCTTTAACGGATAGGAAGCCGACCCCTAGAGTGAATTATAAGGCTCTTAAATAGCCAAATTAATAACTTAAATTAATGTTGAATTTTAAAGTTATTAATCTTTTTTAATGATAACAAAATATTTAAACACTAATCATTTTTTGTGTTTATGTTTATAGAGCATAAAATTGCGAATCCAACATATTTTGAATCGCCCAATCGAAGATGACATGAGCAAGTAATGAATTTTAGAAGATTTTTTTTTAAAAATTAATTAGTTCGGTTCATATAAAGAGGTATCCATTATTATTTTCGTGCACCCATTTAATTAGCCATCAGATCGATTTCATATGATCCAACAACCCTTATAATTCGATGCAAAATTAAATAAAGAAAAGGAAAAGAGTAAAAGAATTTTGACCATTGTATTTCCAATTGTAATGTAACACATATTCTTTCTGATGCAATAGCAACTGCAGGGCCCTATTATCTCCCATCAACATTTAATGTAAACAGTCAATTATCTCAGCCAAAAATCACCTTAAAAACATGGAGAAAAATACCAGCTTTATTGGAGAAAGTAATTATTATTTTTCGGAATCCAAAAATTAAAGCAAGCCTCATTTGACAGGTGGATCCGACGACTACAAAGACTTCTTCAACCTTACTAATATGGCCAAAAATTGTAGAAAATAGCCAAGGATGGAAAATTTTTACCTGTCTTGCTTTCTCATCTCGTTTTTACACCATTTTGAGCTTATCTTATACAGGTTTTGTTGGAAGTGATTTATCAATTGAAATTTAAATTTATGAATTTACTCTTTTCAAAGAGTTTGTAATTTGTGTGAAAAATATTTATTCCACATTTAGGGTCGGTTTCCTAACCATTAAAAATAGAAACCATTGTTAGATTTATTTTCACTACAAAAAAACTGCCAAAATGCGACCAAAAATTTGCGACCAAAAAAAAGTGGTAGCTTTAAAGTGACCAGTTGGTCACTTTATTTGAAGGTTGACTTTAAGTGACCATCCTGGTCACATTTTTTGCCACGTGCGACCACTAAGTAGAAATAGTCATAAAAAATGGCGCGAAATTATGGCGCAAAGGAAGCGACCAGGTTGGTCACCTTAAAAAACGACCATCCTGGTCGCATTTTTGTGACTAAAATATGCCTTGGTAGCAAAAAATGGCGCGTAATTTTGGAGGGAAAAAAGCTACCAAGTGGTCACAATTAAAAGTGACCACCTGGTCGCAATTTTGGTGACTAAAATATGTCTTGGTATCAAAAAATGGCGCGTAATTTTGAAGGGAAAAAAGCTACCAAGTGGTCACAATTTAAAGTGACCATCTGGTCGCAATTTTGTGACCTTTTTGGGGAGTGGTAGCTTAAAATTGGAGGGAAAAAGCTACCAAGTGGTCACAATTAAAAGTGACCACCTGGTCGCAATTTTGGTGACTAAAATATGTCTTGGTAGCAAAAAATGGCGCGTAATTTTGAAGGGAAAAAAGCTACCAAGTGGTCACAATTGAAAGTGACCATCCTGGTCGCAATTTTGTTTAATTGAATTAATTTTAGTTCAATTAACCTAATTGTACTTTACTTTAATCAAATGTAACTAAAATTAAGTAATTAAACAATTTTTATTTAATAATTAAACTAAAATTAATTAATTAAATTAGTGTAACTCATTTAATTTAAACTACTTACGTATAATTGAAGTTAAACTATTTGAATGAATTACCCTACTTTAAATTAATTGATTTAATTAAAGTAATCTAAATTACATTAATTAAACTAAAATTAAGTAAAACTAAAATAAACTAATCATTTAGTTTGAAATAAAGTAAAGTAAAATTAGATTAATTGAACTAATATTAATTGAATTAAACTAAAATTCAATTAATCTTAGTTTCAATTAATCTAATTTTAATTTACTTTAATTCAAAGTAATTGATTAGTTAATTTTAGTTTTAATTAATTAATCTTAAGTTTAATTGAATTAATTTTTAGTTCAATTAAGCTAATTTATATTTACTTTAATTCCAAGTAATTGATTAGTTAATTTTAGTTTTAATTAATTAATCTTAAGTTTAATTGAATTAATTTTTAGTTCAATTAAGCTAATTTATATTTACTTTAATTCCAAGTAATTGATCAGTTAATTTTAGTTTTAATTAATTAATCTTAAGTTTAATTGAATTAATTTTAGTTCAATTAACCTAATTTTAATTTACTTTAATTCAAATTAATTGATTAGTTCATTTTAGTTTTAATTAATTAATCTTAAGTTGAATTGAATTAATTTTAGTTCAATTAACCTAATTATACTTTACTTTAATCAAATGTAACTAAAATTAAGTAATTAAACAATTTTTATTTAATAATTAAACTAAACTATTTGAATTAATTACCCTACTTTAAATTAATTGATTTAATTAAAGTAATCTAAATTACATTAATTAAACTAAAATTAACTAATCAATTCTAAATTACATTTATTAAATTAAAGTAAACTATCTTAAATAAACTAAATAAGTAATTAAACTAAATTAGATTAAGTAATTAAATTAATTACTATTTAAATTGAATTAAAGTAAACTAAGTTAGATTAATAAAACCATTAGATTCATTAAACTAAAATTAGATATAGAGAAATGCATTAAGTTTAATTGAATTAATTTTAGTTCAATTAACCTAATTGTAGTTTACTTTAATCAAATGTAACTAAAATTACGTAATTAAACAATTTTTATTTAATAATTAAACTAAACTATTTGAATTAATTACCCTACTTTAAATTAATTGATTTAATTAAAGTAATCTAAATTACATTAATTAAACTAAAATTAACTAATCAATTCTAAATTACATTTATTAAATTAAAGTAAACTATCTTAAATAAACTAAATAAGTAATTAAACTAAATTAGATTAAGTAATTAAATTAATTACTATTTAAATTGAATTAAAGTAAACTAAGTTAGATTAATAAAACCATTAGATTCATTAAACTAAAATTAGATATAGAGAAATGCATTAAGTTTAATTGAATTAATTTTAGTTCAATTAACCTAATTGTAGTTTACTTTAATCAAATGTAACTAAAATTACGTAATTAAACAATTTTTATTTAATAATTAAACTAAACTATTTGAATTAATTACCCTACTTTAAATTAATTGATTTAATTAAAGTAATCTAAATTACATTAATTAAACTAAAATTAACTAATCAATTCTAAATTACATTTATTAAATTAAAGTAAACTATCTTAAATAAACTAAATAAGTAATTAAACTAAATTAGATTAAGTAATTAAATTAATTACTATTTAAATTGAATTAAAGTAAACTAAGTTAGATTAATTAAACCATTAGATTCATTAAACTAAAATTAGATATAGAGAAATGCATTAAGTTTAATTGAATTAATTTTAGTTCAATTAACCTAATTGTAGTTTACTTTAATCAAATGTAACTAAAATTAAGTAATTAAACAATTTTTATTTAATAATTAAACTAATCAATGAATATAACAACATGGAAACAAGAGTTCCCGTCATATGTAAATATCAGAAAGTAACCCAATATAAAAAAAAAGTATATAAATATTAATATTTGCGACCAGGTGGTCGCCATTTTACAAAAAAGGTGACCACATGGTAGTAATTTAGAAGGGAAATGCGACCATTTGGTCGCATTTTAGGATTTAGGGTTTGAGTTTAGGGTTTAGGGTTTAGGGTTTAGGGTTTTGGGAGGAAAGCGACCAAATGGTCGCATTTGTGCAAAAGTATAATAATATTTTTTAAAAAATACAATTGGAATTGCGACTATATGGTCGCAATTATGGGCGTTAACTTTAAATTTTCATGAAATTTATGGCGGTTAATTTAAGTAATGCGACCATATGGTCGCAATTATTGGCGGTGAATCTCATAATTGCGACCAGATGGTCGCACATGGTGACGGACGCGTGACAAGACAACTGGCCTTGGTAATGGCAACTCGGGCGACCAGGTTGGTCGCTTTTTATATAAATGCGACCAAATGGTAGCATTTATATTTGTAAATGCGACCATTTGGTCGCATAAGTATCTCAAAATGCGACCATATGGTCGCATTTTCCCACTTCGCATGATTGTTCATTTCTGTCATTAAATCATATTTGCGACCAGTTGGTCGCAAAATATGATTTAAATTTCATTCCCTTTCCTTTCCCCGTTTCTTTTTCCCTTTTCCCGTTCCTTTCTCTTCTTTTCTTCTTTTCTCCTCTTGTGCCTCTCTCTTTTTCTTCCTCTCTTTTTGTTCGTTTGTCTCTTTCCCCTATCCATTCCCCTGTTATTTCTTCCCTGTTCCGTTCCCGTTCTTCCTCTAAACCGAAAATCCTCAACCACCAATCCCGGTTTAGATTACACGAGGTTAGTTTTCGTAACAAACTAAAGTTTAGTTTATGAATTTAGAGTTTACTTAGTTTACTTAGTTTTAGTTTTTAAGATAGTTTACTTTAATTAGTTGAGTTTTAGTTTATGTAGTTTAATTTAATTAGTTTAGTTTACATTAACTAATTAATTAGTTTACTTTAATTTTATTACTTTAAGTAATTTTAGTTTAATTAATCTAATGGTTTAATTAATCTAACTTAGTTTACTTTAATTCAATTTAAGTAGTAATTAATTTAATTACTTAATCTAATTTAGTTTAATTACTTATTTAGTTTATTTAAGATAGTTTACTTTAATTTAATAAAATTAAACTAAATTAATTTATAATTACACTATAATTGATTAGTTAATTTTAGTTTAATTAATGTAATTTAGATTACTTTGATTAAATCAATTAATTTAAAGTAGGGTAATTAATTCAAATAGTTTAGTTTAATTATTAAATAAAAATTGTTTAATTACTTAATTTTAGTTACATTTGATTAAAGTAAAGTATAATTAGGTTAATTGAACTAAAATTAATTCAATTCAACTTAAGATTAATTAATTCAATTAAACTTAAGATTAATTAATTAAAACTAAAATTCACTAATCAATTAATTTGAATTAAAGTAAATTAAAATTAGGTTAATTGAACTAAAATTAATTCAATTAAACTTAAGATTAATTAATTAAAACTAAAATTCACTAATCAATTAATTTGAATTAAAGTAAATTAAAATTAGGTTAATTGAACTAAAATTAATTCAATTAAACTTAAGATTAATTAATTAAAACTAAAATTCACTAATCAATTAATTTGAATTAAAGTAAATTAAAATTAGGTTCATTGAACTAAAATTAATTCAATTAAACTTAAGATTAATTAATTAAAACTAAAATTCACTAATCAATTAATTTGAATTAAAGTAAATTAAAATTAGGTTAATTGAACTAAAATTAATTCAATTAAACTTAAGATTAATTAATTAAAACTAAAATTCACTAATCAATTAATTTGAATTAAAGTAAATTAAAATTAGGTTAATTTAACTAAAATTAATTCAATTAAACTTAAGATTAATTAATTAAAACTAAAATGAACTAATCAATTACTTTGAATTAAAGTAAATTAAAATTAGGTTAATTGAACTAAAATTAATTCAATTAAACTTAAGATTAATTAATTAAAACTAAAATTAACTAATCAATTACTTTGAATTAAAGTAAATTAAAATTAGCTTCATTGAACTAAAATTAATTCAATTAAACTTAAGATTAATTAATTAAAACTAAAATTAACTAATCAATTACTTTGAATTAAAGTAAATTAAAATTAGCTTCATTGAACTAAAATTAATTCAATTAAACTTAAGATTAATTAATTAAAACTAAAATGAATTAATTTTAGTTTTAATTAATTAATCTTAAGTTTAATTGAATTAATTTTAGTTTAATTGAATTAATCTTAAGTTTAATTGAATTAATTAGTTATAACTAATCAATTCATTTGAATTAAAGTAAATATAAATTAGATTAATTGAACTAAAATTAATTCAATTAAACATAAGATTAATTAATTAAAACTAAAATTAACTAATCAATTAATTTGAATTAAAGTAAAGTAAAATTAGATTAATTGAAACTAAAATTAATTGAATTTTAGTTTAATTCAATTAATTTTAGTTCAATTAATCTAATTTTACTTTACTTTATTTCAAATTAAATGATTAGTTTATTTTAGTTTTACTTAATTAATCTTAAGTTTAATTGAATTACTTTTAGTTAAATTAATCTAATTTTAATTTACTTTTATTCAAATTAATTTGATTAGTTTATTTTAAATTATTTACTTAAATTTATGTTAGTTTAATTTACATTATTTCATTAATTAATTAATTAATTAAATAAACTAATCAATATTTTACTTACGTATTTTGGTTGTAGGATTATGACGGGCAGACGACGTCCTCCCCAGGTCCAGGAGCCTGACGATGCGGGTGACGAGGGTTCTCCGCGGACGCCATCGGGCGTTGCCCCTGATGCGGCGCTGACTACGGAGGAGTTGGACATCCTCTTCAGTTACGATACGCGACTTGCTGCCACGCTCGATGATAGAGTCCCTGAGACCGAGTCTTCGACACCACGGCTGGCGCAGGACTCCCTTGCCACGCCTCCGGGGCTTAGCATCAGGGTATGCGTCCGGGTCGGCGTCGGTGCATCGGTCGGATCCACTGGCCCCTCGACTTCATGCACGCACTGCCTCTCGGGCATGAGATTCTACCCTTCCGGATTGAAGGGGATACGTAAGTAATTTTGTTTACTATTTCCCTAAAAGTTTTCTATTCTTTTTAACTAATAGTTTCTAATATATAGCACAATAATTTTTTGTGATTTTGCGGAGTACAACCGCTATACTGCTCGTTTCAAAACGGTTTGCGAGGTCCTTCGAGCATGCCTCTACCCAGTGACCTTCATTGGGACGAAGATTCCGACGACGGAGAAACGCTCGGATGTACACGGATTGGAAGGTAAAAACATAATTTATTTTCATAATTAATTAATTTTGAAATTTATAGAAATAAATTTATTACTTTAACAATTTTTTATTTCAATTTTTTCAGGAGCAAGTTTCCTGTTATCGATCCCGATATCACCGACCAGGTAGATTGTTCCCCCTATGGGACGATCACGTCAGGGATCGATTCAAGGACCTCATGTTCCTGGCGCGCGAAGGCAAGCGAAGAAACCGCCCGTGTGGATGAGCCCAGGAGGACCACGCACGGCTTCGCTAGCTTGATCACTCCTCAGGGCAAGGCGGTGTCAAGCAGAATAAGGCCAACCGCGCGAAGAATCCAGAAAACACACAATGGGGCGCGGACCCACGACGAGCACCATCGCCGATTGGTATGCTTTTTTTTTCCTCGCTCGCTTTCTCGTTTTCTTTTTTCTAGGTTTTTTTTCAATTACTAATTAATTTATTATGTTTTATTCTTCACTATTTGATTTTTTAGGAAGCGAAGCACGGCGCCCTGTCCTGCCTGATGAGCCGCACCGAGTTCTTCACACGAAGAAGGACGGGACGTTCGTCGACGATAAGGCGAAAGAAGTTCAGGTATTTAATATTTTTTTCAATTATTATTCTTTCTTTAAAATTTTTCATAATTCTTTCTTTAAAATTTTTCATACATTATATATTAACCATTTTATT